>CM042188.1:1753430-1773096 GCA_023539305.1 Ilex asprella
AAATGATAGTAAGTGAAAATGATAGAAAATGAAGTGAAAAAAAATGATAAAAAATATATTTTTATACATGTATTTAGTTAGAATGAAAAATTTATCGGGAAGTTTTTTAAAAAATTCATTCTATTGTTTAAAAAGAAAGAAAAATTATAGTAAATTTTTTTATAATTGTCTAAATTACACTTAATTATATTAAATCTATCTAGAAAAAAATATGTAATTATATTTGAAAGTTAATTTTTTTTTTAAAATGGTTCGAAACTTAATTTTAAGACAATCACCAATATAAAAGTCTTTAGGCCAAATTATATGATTAATTAAATTCATACTAATTTTTTTAAAAATTAATAACCAATAAAATATGTTAAGAAAAATAAGGGTAAAATAGAAAATTAGTTATAGATTACAACTTTCTTGCATTTCCTAGTATTTTTTACAAGAAAAAAAAATTGGTTATTTGTGAGAAAATTTAAGCAAGAAGAAAAATTATTTTTTTCATCATTTTCCTTTTCTTGCTAACCAAATTTTAAATTTTTTTTTTCATTTTTTATCATTCTCCCGCTATACAAACAAATCGTCAGGGTTAGGCCATGCGAGATTTATTCCTCATAAATACCTTAGTTCTAACATAGATGACCTGTTTTTGACCAGATTAGAAGAGGATTAGCCGAGTTGTGCGACACCCCTGACAGTTGAACAAAAAAAAATTTAAAATTAAATTTTTTCAAATTTAAAAAGTCAACTTTATGTGAAATTTGAAGGATGATGATATAGACAAAAAAAAAACAAAAAAAAAAACTAGTAATATAACTATTTTGCTAAGCAGATGAAGAAACAAAAGCTAAAAGTGAAAATACGTAAGAAAAAGAAAAATGATTCATCAAGAGATGGAACTTTTTTAGTAAAGCACATATTTGCCATTTCACAACTTTGGAAATAATGAATACAATTTCTCAAGTTTTTAGTAGTGGACCAATATCATTTCTAATACCATAATAAATTATTATATAAATTATGTTTGAATATATGACCAAAAAGACTATTATTTGTTAATCCAAATATCTAGAATGAGGTCAATTTCTCATTATTTTTTATATATAATTTATATATTCTACTTAATTTATTCACTCAAATTGAAAAAATTAACAAGCTTGTAAATAAAAAAAATTAAAATTAAAAATCAAATTAGTTATTGACATTAACAATAGCTAATTTGATTTTTGTTTTTAATTAATTAGAGTTATAAATTGACCCATGTCGTCTAATCAGCATTCTCTCACTCCACAGACCAACCCACTTCACTAATCTACTCCATTCTCTCCTCTTCCCCACAATGTCTTCCCTCTCTCGCCTCTTCCACCGCACCTTCTCCACTGGCACCACCATTCCAAACGTCATCTCCCCTTCCAATGACCTCTACAAAGAACGCAACCTCAAACGCCTCGTCCAGAAATTTAAAGCCCACTCCGAATCCGACCGTTTTCGAACCAAAACCGGCATTTATGAGTCCACAGTTCGCCGTCTCGCCAACGCCAAACGCTTCAGATGGATCGAAGAAATCCTTGAGCACCAAAAGAATTACAAAAAGGACATCTCCAAAGAAGGCTTCGCGGTCAGACTTATTTCGTTGTATGGAAAGTCGGGCATGTTTGATAATGCGTGTAAAGTGTTCGACGAAATGCCTGAATTGCAATGTGATCGAACTGTGAAATCGCTAAATGCACTTTTGGGGGCCTGTGTAAACGCGAGGAAATTCGAAAAGGTTGATGGGTTGTTTAAGGAATTGCCGGGGAAGTTGATGGTTAAGCCCGACACAGTCTCGTATAATACGCTGATCAAGGCATTTTGTGAGATGGGTTCGTTGGATTCCGCATTGACGACGGTTGATGAGATGGAGAAAAATGGGCTGAACCCGGATTTGATTACGTTTAATACCTTACTTGACGCGTTCTATGGGAATAATAGGTTTTCCGATGGTGAAACATTGTGGGGTCGAATGATGGAAAAGAATGTTGTTCCGGATATTCTGAGTTATAATGCTAAGTTGGTTGGATTGGTTTCCGAGAAGAAAATGCTGGAAGCAGTTGAGTTATTTAAAAAATTGGGGACTGGGGGACTAAAAGCTGATGTTTTTAGTTATAATGCATTGATCAAAGGGTATTGTCATGAGGGGGATTTGGAGGAAGCTAAGAGGTGGTATGGAGAGCTGGTTAAAAGTGGAAGGGCCCCAAATAGGGGAACTTTTGTGACGCTTGTTCCATTTGTTTGTGAGAAGGGTGATTTTAATTGGGCTTTTGAGTTGTGCAAGGAGATATTCATTGTGAAGTGTCTTGTTGATGTGTCATTGTTGCAAAGCGTGGTAGATGTGTTGGTTAAGGAGTCAAAGATTGAAGAAGCTATGGAGCTTGTGCAGCTTGGGAAGTCAAATAGTTACTCACGTTATAATCTTGAAATGCCTTCAGGCAAGTAGTGCAACCACTTGTATTTTCTTTCTTTTGCTGAGATATTGTAGGTTGGAGGTTTTTGTGCTAGTTTGCAGATGTCATTGCTGCCGATGTTGAATGAATGAATGCCAAAGAAGCAAGGAATTTTATGAGTTCGAATTGGGGTGATTTGTTTCTTTTTTTATTACTTTAGGGCCCTCAAATGCCATTAGACAAGCTCTGTAACCAACCTCTCGTTTTTTTATTGCTATTCTGTTGTAGTCCTTAAGGACCACTTATGGGTTAATCCAAATGAATGCTTCTTTTGACAATTGATTATAATGAGTCTATGCTTTTTTGTTATACTATTCTCATTTTTCCTGAATAAACATATTTCTCAGTAGGAACTAAAACTGATTCCAGGTTGCAATTTTTAAGCACATAGATTGTAGCAGTTCATCTGTTTTAGTACTGGCTTAGTGTAAATTCAAATTACTTTACTTTTTTGATTTTATGTTCTCTGCATGAGGCCACACAACTTTTGAACTATTAGTTTGCATTGTGCGTGCAGCATTTGCTTATTTTATAATTTGCTGGCCAATATTGGACCCTTGGTACCATATTGTTTGCCTTTCCTTAGTGTTATCTTATTGTCCATGTGGCATCTGGACAATTTTCAAACTTTTAGAGGGCATGGTATTTCCAAACTTTTGAGATGTTTTCATGCTTTCATAGAAAATAAATATAAAAGACAAACTCATCCTTTCTATTCATCCATCTTATTGGATGGTTCATCTAGTGGTTGTTTAGTTGAATGGCTCCAATGGCAGGAGGAGGATTGAGTACAAACTTCTGAGATGTTTCCAACTTTCTTCATGGCAAGGTACCTCCTCCTAATTAATTGTAAATCAAAAGGACAGGGCATCTTATAGTTGTTCAGCCAAATGAATTAATGTACTAGGTGCATTGATGTAGAGTATGAGAAAGTAGCTATGTTCCAATGATCGATTTTACTGCATACCCGTACTTATTTTTTGGGATATGAAGTTCTGTAGTGTTGGGGCTTACAACTCTGTTCCCAGCTGAATTTCCCTGTTTCTCGTATTAGCAGACACGAGTATGCTGGACCCCCTTGAATGATTGTACTCACTGCATTTACACACACTTTGTTATATACAATATGTGCAGGGATTGTAGGCACCACAGCCTGTTCTCAATAAGACATGTACAGGTAACTTGGTTAATTTGTTTTCCCATGCTTCATTATATTTGACAGTGGAACCATACCAGTTTGTTGGACACATATGATTGAGGCCATGGGAACTCGGTGCTTCAAGATCTCATCGATACAAGACGCATTCAGCACAATCAGTATAAGATGCAAGTTATCAGAAAATTTGATTAATTTATATACCTGACCACGCACATTAGCAGTCGTTTGTTTTGACATTCAACTTAAAAACCAGAGAAATTCTTATTTCTTTCTAGTGCATGTGCTTCTTTAACCCTCTTTGCTTAACAGAAATATCCCTTTTTCATCACTAATGATTGTCTTTGGCGTGCCCATCTTTATCACTAGTCTTAATGCAGCAGTGAGGTTGCTCTATCGTGACTTAGTGTCACAAGATTGAGAATACATCGTGCGAAATTTATTCTCAAATGTATTCCTCCAACAACTTAATTGGCAATCCATTTTTTAATAGAAAAGCACCAGATACAAGAAGACCAAGGTCTTCCCCCTCATTTTCCGGGAAAAGGACTCGGAGATTGTGTGTAAGGTTCCATTTCTCCCCCAAAGCAGACCTTCCCAGACACCACCTCCCCTTGTTGATTTATTACTAGAAGAATCCAAAAGTCCAACACATTCCACTTGGAAGTTTGAAATCTTTGTCAAATTTTCAAAGTTCAAAGCATTGATCACCTACCAACCTCTCTTTTAAGTTATTAAAAACCCCCTGCACACTTCATTGTTCATATAAATTTAATCCCACACTACTACTCTGTGAACTACCTCAGATTCCAAACAGCAGCCAAGATTTTCACATGGCAAGGTTTCTTCTTCTTTGCCTTGTAGTAGCTGAGCTATCCATTTTTATGGAAAAGACTAATGGCTCCAGAGGTCTAGATCCCAAGCCGCAGATGGCTGCCCTTGGTGCTGACCAGAAAATATTGACATTAGTCGAGGTATCAGTTCCAAGTCCGGCCCCATCTGAAGGCGGGATGAGCACAGGAATAGGCAAAACTTCCTATACAAGACTGGTCACGAGGCATCATTCATCCGATAAGTCCATGGCTGGTGGAGATGTCATCCTCGGAGGATTTGCAACTGCTATGGTAGCTTCCATTGTCTGCTACATTCGCGTTACAAGAAGAAACCAACATGTCAATGCTGAGACTTTAGATATCTAACTTCTTGGTTAGATTGTTGGCAATATTTTCTAGAGTTTTTTCAGATCTTCGGCATTCAGGGTGAAACTCCTCTTTCATGATATACATATACACTGTGATACATATTTTGCATCTAAAAAGAATATGGATGTTTCTGTTGATTAGATCTCCTTTACATGTTATGCTTCTGCAAAGTCAAATTGATAGTTGCTACCTTGTTCAGCAATGTCTCACCATGAACCTGTTGGAAAAATAAAAACTTTAAAATTTCTAATTTATTTTATTTTATATGTTTTAATGGATCACTTTTAATTTAGGATTTAATTGGATTTTTATATGATTTAATTGAGTAATTATAATTTGTTTGGTTACCAGATGGTGGGCTTTAAAAGTCTTTACCAGCTAGCGTTCTTTAGCATATATAAAAGAAGTTCATATGATCTAATGGGAGTAAGTTTTTGTAGTATGTACTCTTTTTCCATATATATTATAGATATATCTTTTTATTATGTTTTTGGACAATTTTGATTCGAGTCAGGCTCACCCCAACCTTTCAGTGGACGTGACTCGTGAGGAGGTGCTATTGTGAATCTAGATTGGATCTTGGAGCTGCATATGTCTGTTAGTATCTTCAGGTGAAGAAGGTGGAAGATAGTGATCACACATCTTCCAAATATCACAAACCAATTCTTTCAAATTTATTATTGTCTATTTTGTACTATTCTAATCACATGCAGTTGTATCATATTTAATTGTATATTCTTGTTATTTTATTATATTTTTATAATTAATTATTAATTAATATATTTTAAAATCATGCTATTTTCTCCAACAGAACCCACACTAACATTCATCTCATTTCCTGTGCATTGGGAAGGCTTTGGATAAAGCATTGACAATCTGGTATAGCTGGTTATGGAATCTGCATAATTTCAGTATATGATAACGTTAGCTATTGCATGTGTGAGAATTTCACATTGGATATAAAATTAAGCTAAAGTGTTCTAATATACAATGGAGGGGCTCACCACTGATAGGCTTAAAATTTTAAGTGGGTATGTGTTCCAAACATGTATATTGATGATTTTGCGTTCTTTATTCTCTCAACAAATGGTATCAAAGTCGATGATTGATGATTTTGGGTGAACTCTTAAAAAAACGGTGTAGCATGTTGGTACCAATGATGACTCTTAAACAAAGTGATGGGTTATTAATATTGATTCTAGGTGAACTCTCGATAAAGTGACAACGTTTCAGTATTAATGATGATTCTTAAAAAAAATGATGGACTATTAGTATTGAAGTAATGGACTCTACTCATAAGGAGTTTGGGCTCTTGGCAAAGTGGTCATATAATGACTAATAAAGAGAGGTGGAAACTTGGTTCTTTGAGGAGCGTACTCTTGTAAAAAGTGGTTTGACGGAGTGCTTGCGGAGAGTGGTAGATCAGACTCAAAGGGAAGCTAAACCCAATGTGTTTCACATATGAAGGGGGGATTGTTAGGTATTGCATGCATGAGAAGCTCAAATTAAATAGAAAATTAAGTTAAAGTGTCATAATATACAACGAAAGAGCTTGTGCTTAAGCTTTTAGATGGGTATGGGTGCAAAAAGTATATATTGGGCCTTGTATCACTGGGTTCTCCAATCCCCTAACAGATACCAAATGCTTGAAAGTCATTCAAGCAATAGTTAGATGTAAGTATGTTAATCGAACCGAACATATCAAACTTAGGTATATTCAGCTCAGTGTGTGACTTTCAGCCTGGTTTGCAATGGGCTGAACTCGAACTTGAGGCGAGCTAAACTGTCAAGCTTAGATTCATTTTGAAAATTTGAATAAGTCAAAATCTAGTGGAATCCGAGCTACTCGATCGTTTAACAGCATTAATCAGATGTTAAAAAACTGATTAAATGAAGAAATCGCTTAGACGTTAATGAAAAGAAAACAGGTGTATTCAAAGAGAAAGAATTAAAAGTGGTACTGCCTTGCAGGCAGGGGCAAAAATTTTCCAGCATACTGTGCTGTTCAAAGTATCATTATGCTCTTACCAAACCTTTGGACCACCCCTTGGTCTGCTAAAAGCTTGAAAATAACCAACCTTCGGGCCCATAGCGCTGTTCATAAAGTGAATATCATGAATCAAAGTTGAGATATTGACTATTAATTCGGAGGGTATTGATACCTATTACTTGTAATATCATGAAATAATGTTCGATGATACTCACAATATTTGATAGAAGATAACATTGAATATGACAAAATATTTAAGTCATATCGTGCTCCATCATATTAGTAGGATAATGATGACTCGTGGTTGACTTGGAGATTTCAGATGACTTAGCCGAATCGCTTTAGAATTTTTGATTTACTCAGGGAATGGGATGGTTTCGGAATCGAAAATGCAGAATTCGGATATGATTTGAATGAATTGTATTGATATCCACCGATACTCTAAATCTACAACGTCATTGGTGACTGCAAAATCCACCAGTATCCACACAGAGATCCCAAATGTATTGTCAAAAGTAGTATTGACCTACGTCAAGGACCCAAACCTGTCCCTGCCTTGGGCATGTCAATGAGTCTTAACTTAGTCAGACGTAACCTAAGCTATCCTGTTATCTACAGAAGGTCAATGCTGAAAAATGTAAATCCAATTCATGGAGTGTCTGTCTCGCTCCTTCTCGTGTTTTCCTTTCTCTCCCTGTGCCCTCATTGACTTGAGCATTGAAGGGAATACACTAGACACATCTGGCGCCCTTACAACCCGTTTTCCGAGAGACACCTACGGTACCCCTCCAACCCGTTTTCCTGTGTTACGGGCCCACTGTTCTAACTACAGCGTGTAGTGGGAAATCATCCCGAGCAGAAGCCAATGCTGATTCCCCTTCAGCTATGAAAATCCAAGTCCACTCTGCTCATAACGACGTAACAAAAAGAAGAATACACGAAGTTCATATTCTCCATATTCGACTACAAATCAGGTAGTGAGGATGAAAGATCAATTATAATCATCACAGCCAATGTGGATTCACTTAACCAGTATTTTTTTAAGGTTTTCTTAGAAAATAGGTGATAAGAGGTGAAGAGTGATCCCACAATTTCCTCAATCCTTAGTACAAATGACAAGAATTTAAGATTCAAACACTTTTATATTTCATTGCAAAATCTCAGCTGATCAGTTTCCTCTTTTTTTTACAACTCTACAAGGATCTAAATAGGAATCTCATCCCACCTGTTGTTTTCAACCTTCAAAAAAAAACCAAAAAAAACAAAAACAAAAAACAAAAAAACAAAAAACAAAAACAAAAGAAGACCAAAGCAAAGTAAAATCATGTTAGGATACTGAAAGAGGAGATATCTTTCATCTCTGAACTTGAATACCCAACTCCTTCCTTCCATTCTCCTTCAACGAAAAACCTGCATGGCATATCAAATTCAATTGTCAATTGTTGAAACCCAAAATTCAATATGTTTGGCCGCTGAGAAAATGCAAGAAAAGAAGAAGAAAATTTTATGTCTTATAGACTTAGAGTCCTAATAGTAGAAAAACATCACAAAACACATCAATTCATTCTTGCATCTGAATAAAGGGTTTTGATGATCAGCGATTCAGGCCCCCAATAGACCATAAGAATGGAAAATCAAATTCCAGCCAATTTCCTTACCTTTCTCAGCAACAAAACGGAGCTCTCATTTGCACAATCACAAAAAGCCAAATCACGAAAATACTGAACCGAATATAACCCAGAAAAATGATTCAAAGGGGCAAACTGAAAATCAATTTGAACGAAATCAAAACACAGGAACTGAAAAATGACCCACAAGGCCACAACTATATAGACCCACATGCAGTGACTCACAGAGAGAGAGGGAGAGAGAGAGGGGTATACCCTGAGGATTACAAACAGGAGGGTCTTCAAAGAGAGAGAGAGCAAGCTGTTTGTAAGCAAGACCAATGTCAAACATAATGAGCCCAGAAGACGGATCATAGACTATGATATCCTTAACTGGTAACCAAAGAAACAGCTCTTCCTGAGACAGACCCTCCACACCAATGAGCCCACCATAGCTGAGATTAGCTCTCACAACATTATCAAAAAATACCCTGGTCTCAAACTTTGCCACGCATGGCTGATCCAAATACACTTGGAGGTGACCATTCTTATCAAGATCATATGATTTTACATTCTTTGGGAAGAGTCCTGCAGGTAAGCCTTTGCTTTTGAGTAAGTCATGAATGGTGTGGGAGGAGGTGAGAGAGAGGAGAGAGAGAAGGAGAAGAATGGTACATATCAGGGAGGGTGTGAGGAGGAGGCTGTAGAGGGTGGCCATGGGTGATGGTCAGTGATTGTGAGGGAGGAGGAAAAAGAAGTTTTTTTAAGAGAGGCTATGGTATGAAGGTGGGGACCAGACAGGGTGAGTTGAATGATAATCAAGCATGTTATTTCCCGGACTACCCATTCTTCTGGAATGATGGCCATTGGGTTTATATTATGTTGGGAGGCAATGGAACATTTAGTGAAATGACCAGAATGACCTCGATATGGTTTTGCTCCAAATAACTTTAATGCGAGAGCAATGTTAGCACTTCACCTATGTTGTTGGACCTTAATGTTGTGGTGTTGAATCTCGTCGTGTCTCTCTTCCATAATAGTGTTTAAGGGTCAAAACTAGACTAAATATCATAGTTAGTCCTTGAATTTTATCTTTAATTTCAGTTTAGTCTCTAAACTTTTAATTATTCTAATTTATTTTCTTAACTATCAATTTTGTCTCAATGAAATCATTCCATTAATTTTTACCATTAGATCGACGTTAAAATGGATCAGATTAGGCTAGTTTTCGGTTGATCTAATGCCCCCCTCAAAAAAAAAAAAGATTTTCAAACTTATTTACAACCCTTTTTTAAGTTTTAAAAATTTTTATGCTTCCCTCTTAAATTTTCAAAAGCTTTTGTAATATTTAGTGTACTTCTTCTATTATTTTAAAAAGTTTAATGAACTAAAAATTAAAACCATTCAAAAGCCTAAAGGCCTAATTATTATGATAATATCATATGGAAGTTGATTTGAGATAAATCCTATACAATCAGATAAATTACCTTTTTGAATAACATTCCAAATTGTGCTACTATCTAGTTCCATTCAAAATGAAATCTTAACTCTACTCCAACTCAGACCCATTCATATCTCTTGATTAATATGAGAGCAGTATTATCATTGACCATTTTAAATTTTTATTATACACCGTGTTTTAAAACAACACAAATGAAATTTAAATTGAATATTATTGTATAATAGAAGTTTTAAGTATTAATATACTAAGTTTTAGAAAATTGGTTTTAAAAAGTTTATACCTACTAGTTAGTAGTACACAATAATTCTGTCGATATTCTACAAGTGGGGGTCAAAGAAAAATAATGAAGGATAGCCAACTTTATCCTCAATTTAAAGAAGCCTTTTTTTTTTTGGTCAAAAGAAGCTGAGTATGTACAAAAGAGGCCAGACATGAAGGTCATTTTGGTCATCTAGAGAACCCAATTATTAATTAGTACAATTATCTTAGTAGAAAAGGAATTAGTGCTTGTAATAAGTGAAGGGTAATACGGTAAATTCAAGACCCACCAAACGCCAGACAATTGGCATAAAGCTAAGGATTGGTTGTGCATGCTGATCCATAGAGAGAGAGGGAGAGAGAATCATGTCAGAAGAAGTAGAAACCGCCGTCTTTTATGTTCACTGAATCGGACAACGGAAACTACGAGGTTTTGTTACTTAGGACCTGTTCACTTATTTATTATTGAGTTACAAGCGGATATTTGTATCTTATGACATTCATATTTGCTATTATTATATTTAGCACTAATTACAATTTTTAAGATACAATTTTTTAATTTTTATTATAAATTTTTTCGATTCTCAAATTTCACCCTTAAATGTCATCGCTCAACGGATCAAAGGTATATTGTGGATAACAAGCTGATGACTCCCAAGAGTTTTTATCGACGGAGTCATTTGACACCTTGATATTCGCTCATCACATTTTGAGATTAAAGAAGGTCCGAATAGTTCAGTTAAAAAGTTGTAATGAAATTTCAAGAATAATTTAAATGGTAATAGGGACGAACTATAAATTCAGACGTTCTAAATTTAAATTTTGACAACTTCTTAAGGTCAGACAATTAGAAATTTATCTCTTATAAATATCGTAGTTCTGACATAGATGCCTACCCTTGATTAGACTGGGAAAGAAATTAGTCAAAGTATGCGTAAGTTGACTTGAATATCTTTGATCGTTAAATAAATAAATAAATAAAAAGTTGCAATGTGACACAAGATTCAAAATTTCTTTCACTTTTCCGTTATAATTAGTAGCGCAAACATAACTTTTCAATTGTGTTATTTTGATTCAATCAAAAAAGACAGTTGGAATTTACTAATGGAGATCGTCAAGTGTATCTCAAATGATGAGATGCATTCTTTGAAAAGTTTAGGAACTAAAATGACACAAATTATAAATTTAAAGTACTAAAATGATATAGGTTACGAATTTGAGGGACCAAAGTGAACCCTTAATTGACCACATATCTGTTACACAATTCAAACTACTATTTTTAGTTGAATTATAAATTGAGAAGTTGAAGGATCAAATTGATACAATTCAAAAATAAAAGGCCAAACTGACATACAACATATACTTATGGGAATATCATTGTATTTTACACAAATTTTTTTTTTACACAAATATAACTTATGAAGCCAATATGATTATGTTAAATGTATAATATAAAGACAATTACATGGTTAGTCAATCGAACCGTGTTATATTCAGACTGTGAAATCTGAGCATTTATACATAATACGTGGATATAAAAAATTAGTAAAATATTTTTATAGTGCGTGTTTTAATATATATGAAAAAAAAATTAAATATTAAATTAATTTTCGGATTCAAGATATTTACAAAAATGTCATAGATTCTTCCAAGCAGCCGTCTGGCAGTAGGAGGAGGCTCCATGTCTCTCTCCAACACTTTGGAAGGTTTGAGTCTTGGGTTGTGTTTTTGGGTTGTTGTAGAGTTGTTTGAGAGTGGTTTTACGGGTTGCCGTGGTGTGTGGTGATGGGATGAAGAAACCCTCATGGGCTTGAGTTTTTAAAAATTTGATTTTTGATAAACTTGATTAAACTTTGAAAGGGGCTTGAGTCTATCTAATTTGGGATCAAGGAATTCATTTCCGGTCTTGAAATTGAATTTAGAGGTTGTTTTGGGGCTGAAACTGGCAGTTGTAGGTCAAGGTGTTTAAAAAATGATTTTTTGGTCAATTTTGACCAATGATTTAATGATGTTAGAGTTAAATTCAAAGGCCGAGTCTAGAGGGGATTGAAACTAAGTTGTTCAAAAAGTATGTGGGGTTTGAAATGACAAGAAATAGTGTGCTATAGTGGGAGAACTTTGGGGGTCAAAGTAGGGTTGTTGAGCAAAAAATTCTGCACTTAGGAAAAAGTCAAACTTATCAAAGGTTGAAGAGAAGTGGGATGAGGGACACAGTGGACTTTGACGGATATTTTGGGTGCGTCCGAGCTATGATCAATCTCTGGTTCATGCCAAAAGTTTTGTAACGTCCGTACAGAGATCTTGGTAAAATTTCAAGTCGATCCAACGACCGAATCAAAATAAGGATTAAAATGATTGTTTTGGTCTCCAGGATCAATTTGACCTAGTTTTTGGGTGATTTTTAAAAAATAAATTGTATATTCATTCTTAGGTAGGTAAATTGAGTATGTGTATGCAATTTTATTGAAAATTAATATTGTTTTATATTTTGCTATTTCGAATCAAAAAGCAATGCAGTGTAAGGTTTCTCAATTATGGATCAATTGAAGTTTTTTAAATTAATTTTGAAATCATGTCTTACATTATTTATGAATTTTAAGCATATTTTAAAACTTATTATTGAGTTTTTGAATTAGGGCTGGAAATTACAGATTCGAATTACAATTTTGAGTGCGGTAATACAGTGGTCTGAAACGATGGTTTTTATTGTAGAAAATGAGATTGTGAAATCCTTTTAAACTAATTATAAGTGAACATAGACTCATTGACAAAAAACGTTTACATTCTAGTTTAAGGTTATAAAGGGTACTCATTGAGTCCGAAAATACTTGAGTGGCTAGTTGGTCTTTGGATTTGAATATTGAAGTAAAATTTTGGTGGATACGAAATGTCTGGAAGCATATTCATATGCATTTAATTGCATAAATTAAGTTATTTTTTAGTCGATACTTATTTGCATTTGTGCACATGCAAATTTTTAGGGTCAGAGGCTACAACATCAATTCCATCTTGAGATCGAGCATAAAGCTAAGTGTTGTGTTGCTTGGCGGTAACAGGTGAAATGTACTGCTTCATAATAATTGAAAATAAAGGTATATGACTATTATGAGTAATTTCACTACGTGCAATAATTTTGATGACTTGATTTATGTTGAGTTGAGCAAATGATGGATCAAATATGTTTTATTGAAAAACTTGTGATTTGTTAAAAAGCTTGTGGTTTGTTAAAAAACTTGTGATTTGAGTAGCATTCACTGTACTAAAGTTGTTGATAGCTTGACATGACTTACATGTTGTTGATTTGGACATTGCACAGTTATCGTGAGACAGCTTGACCTTGCTTAAATGTTGTTGTTGACTTATGAAATTTATTATGTTGTTATATTGGCAGTCATTATGAGATTTTAAAGCAAGTTGAAACATTTTTTGATTTTAACGTTCTTCTCAAATTGTGAATATATTTTGGTAGAATAATATTTAATCCATATTTTTTAATATTTTTATTTATTATAATGTGCAGTACACTCAAGAAAATATTTATTTTCAGGGAGTTGAAATTTATAGTTGGGTCCATTACAGCACTAGCAGAGACAAGATAAGAGGTTAAAGAAACTGGTTGTGTACATATTGTACCAGAGTGTTTGTTTCCTTATTGATGTAACAGTTGAATTCTCTTATTCTTTATGTTTGTATTGAGTTATAGAGTTGTGCGATTTATCTCTTTTATGAGATTAGTGATTGGTATTATTAGTTTTAAATGATTCCTTGTACGTGTCTAGTTATACTTCTATCTCTAGAATACTAAATAATTCTTTCGGGATGGAGTGTGACACAGACAAATTCATTTATATCCACCAAGTCGCGTGGTTTAGCGGTGCTTAACATGCGGTCTTGCTTGAGACTTGCAAGAGTTATGTCTCAAGTTTAATCCACGAAAAATAAATTATTGAGTTGCTTCCGACGATTTGTTGGGATGGGGTTTGACTATGAGTCAAGAAGTCCTTAGGAAGCAATAAGAACTTCTACGGTCACTTCCTAGCATGAATTTCCCACTTGATAGTCTCCTTATATCCTTTTCAATAGCTAAAAAAATAATAAATTATTTATTGAAATAATTTACATAACGCTAACCACGGTGTGACTTGATTGTTCCTATTAACGATTTTCTTAATGTTTGATTTGACATTTGTCCAATTTAACTACATATAATTAAAATATCAAAATATAATATAACTCGTTAATACGATACGACCCATTTGATTAAACCACCCATCTGAATGGTTCACGTGATGATGTTCTGGTAAAGTAAGGACCTTAATGTGAGTTACAAACTTCCTTAAGACACGGGCATCAAGAAAGTGAAGAGAAGAGAAGACACATCAATTACACTAAAAAGAATTACTTTTTAATTAACATGAATGATATATAATTCAAAATCATATTCTATACAAACCCACTTTCTTTCTCTTTATGACTTTTTAGGCTTTGTTGATGGTATTCGAGTACAATTAGTGATTTCAATGTTTTGTGCTTGTTTTAGACTTGACCTTCCTATCCACTTATGTAGATTTTCTTGGGTTAATTATATTTTTTGTTCCAAAGTTTAAGGAATTCTCATTTTGATATCCTTAATTTTTTAGGAATTTTCTTCTCCAACTTTTTACAAGTTTTAATTTAGCACAATAGATAATTTTGTCAGAAAACTTGAAAAAAATAACACATATATAAAAGGAAAATGCTATTTGGACCTAAAAATCTGACATAATTTTCTGACCTAATGACGTGGCATCATTGGAACTATTGGATTAACACCAAGTTCTAATGTTTGGTAGAGTCCACAATTAATCCAAAGGTCATGGTGAATTAGGTCAGCAAATTAGGTCAGTAAATTAGGTCCCAATAGCATTGCTCTATATAAAAAGATACATTTCATATAAGAGTTGCATATTTTTTTGGATTCGTGTCAATCCATTTATTTAATAAGGCTAACGGATTCACTTGTTTATATTTGAACACGCTGATCAAGCTAACCTAGATGCACAAATTCTTTGTCGATTTTAATATTATAGGATTGATCATAAAATTATTAGTATCGAATCCAACATAATAAAAAGTTGTAAGTTGTAACTTATAACTTGAACTTAACTTTTGAAATTTTTTTAAGATTCATTCTAATTTTTCTGTTGTAATTTAATCACAAATACTTGTGTCTTAGTCTATAAAAATTATAAACTTTAGCACCATACTTCTTTCGCTAACGAAATCAAATCCTTGTGTCGTACAACTTAGCCCTCATATGGGCCGGCCTGTTGATCTTCCACATCTGATGACCCAAGTCTATATCACCAAAGTCGGGCAAGCCCGAAGTACGACGTTTGGACTTAAAGGAGAGTAAATTGTGATGATCTAATCCCATATCGATTAGGAAAATGAATGTGGAGTGATATATAAGAGTGAGCTTTGTACTTTTATTGTACAATGTGTTTTAAAGTCATGTAGATCTAGTCCAAAACGAACAATATTATACAATGCAGGTCTAAGGTTTTATACCATCTCTATGTGATCTTGTGGTTGCACCCATGTTGAGCTATGCTGGAGTGTACCAAAGCTGTGTTTTGTTTGGCATTTTTGGGAGGAGGGAGATAAAATATTGCTCTCTTCTTGCACTTCTTGCTTTTATGGAAACCACATGAGGTGAATGAAGCGAAGGATAACACCTGATCAACTACATGAAGTATTTTGGTTCAAACCTACGCTTAGATAACAAACATCGAGTTTGAAGCTGACAGCATAAATACGAGATTATTGATGTGAAGTTTGGAATCATTATGGTATTCTATCTTGAGATTACCTAATTGGAGATTAACCAAGGCCGTTGGTCCTTTCGTGGTTCTCAAATGGTCAGGTTTGAAACATCGTCTCTACTTAGTCATATTTCCTATCTCTAGCACATTCTTCACCCTCTTTCTTCTCCGCTTTCAATGCTATCATCTTGGACACACCTTTGAAAGCCATACTGTTTAACCTTGCGAACAGCTATTAACTTTCTAAGAACACTACTTTGTCATGAGGGTTGCTTGGTATTATGTTAAAATTGTCAGTGTGCCTAAAAACATTCAATTCTGTGTTATATACCAGTATAACATATTAATGAGTGAGGTGGTGGATGCTAGGTGGGAGTCTTCGACTGTAGAAGCGATCCTTGTCTAATTTCAATGTCGCCTCCTCATGGTTTGTTGCACATGGGGCGTGCAATGTTTGTGACTCTTGAGGTTCGAGGGAGTGGCCTGCTAAGAATTTGAGACGACTTTCATTTTTCTGTATGATTTTATTGCTTTCTTACTGAGATTGATGCCAGTCTACATCTTGATCAGTTGTGTCAAGGCCATCATTCTAATTGCTAGATGCTTTGTCAATCAAAGTGGGCAAGGTTCAATTTTCCAGTTAACAAAGGTCCAATTGAAAGGAGTACCGTTTGAATGAATGCGATGAAAAATGCCAACATGCCTTCGACAGCCTGATCTACAAAAGCCTGAGCACAGATCAGTGAGGTGTTATACCGCAGATTGGGAGTATATATATGGCCGATTCGGATCAATATGGAATTATTATCTCATGCTGATTCTATATTGTCGCCTGTGTTGATAATACTGGGCACAATACAAATACTCTATGCAGGTTTATGATCTTCTGAACAAAGGGATTTCATTCTTTTGTTTTTTTTTTTGTTTGATAGATTAGTTTAGTTTAAGCAGAAAGACGAAATATAAATTGAGGAATACACTTCGTTAGGTGATATGAATGCCCAGTGATACAAGATCAAACAAACATATTTGAAACTTATTTTCAGTTAAAGGCTTACAGACTATGGGCCTCATAGTCCTGTTTGTTTCGTGGATTTGGGAGAGTTTAGGAAAAATAGTTCAAAGGACTCCCAAACTTCTTATTTGGATAAAAAATTAGAAAATTTGGAGGCCGATCTTCCTTTATGGACTTATTTGAATATAAATCCATCAAGAAAATTTGTTTAATATTAAATCCATTATGATCTTTATTGTCCAAAATACCCCTAGTAGTTATGTTTAATTACAAAAATTTTGAAAACTAACAACTCCTAAATTTTAAGAGTTAAACTAACATTAAAATTCTCTCTCTCATATCTATATCTATATATATAATATAAGTATTTATTTCTCTCTCTCTCTCACACACACACACACACTCACTCACACACACAGATATATATATATATATATATATAGACACACACATACAAACATTAAAATAATGGTAACATTTAAACAAAAGAAAAATAGTACCATTCAAACACAAAAAATAAAAAATAATGTCATTTAAACACCAAAAAATTAGTAACATTTAAACACAAAAAAATAATAGCATTCAAAACAAAAAAGTAATAATATTGAGTATTAATATTTGAAAAAATAACAGTACTAACATGCTAAAAAAATAGTAACATGAACAGTAACGGCTCACAAAAACAGTAACATGAATAGTAATATGACATAGAGAGAGAGAGAGTATTAGTTCTTTTTTAAATTTGAATTTTAAATTTATGTAAAAAAAATTATTGACATATCTTCATTGATAGTAAATTAAGAAATAATAATTCTCAAGTTAGGAAACTAATTTAAAGCTGCTTTAAGGAATAGTATTTTGGAGTTTTAAAAAAATAATGGATTTAACTACTTATTAGTAAAATTAAAAATGGACTTATCTCCAAATAAATTTTCTTGACAGACTAAACTCATTATAAGTCCCTTAAGGAGGACTCAACCCCAATTTTCACTAAAAAATTTAATCTTAGGTTTCCAAACCTGGCATGCAGCGGGCCCGGATATTAAACTAGTGATTATGAGTTTTGTTAAGCCTAAGGGAGTAGATTTGGGAAGATGAATTAAGGGGTTAAGGATACAAAAAATAATTGTACCCCTTAACATGAATATGAATTAGATTGATTAATGGGTAAAATAGTCATTTACATGACAAATGGTTGTTAATAATTATGAAATATCCGTGAGTCCTACATGTGTATGTGTTACATACTTATGTGGAGCGATTTGAATTTAGAAAGATTTAAGGAAACCAATATAAACTCTTTCCAAAAATCCATCTAAACAAGCCCTACAAGTAATGAATTCATTCATAAATTGACCATACCCCTCCACATTTTGCAGTAAACTCCAAATTCAAGAGTGTGGATTGGCATCTTTGACCTAAGCTCAACCACCATTAGGTGACGAAGCTCCATGTTACTTTTGTTTTTAAATCTGCTAAGTTTTTTATTAAGTCAAACCTTAAATTAAATAATAGTTTTTCAGAAAGATTATTTTGTTCATAACGAGTGACGTACTTGGTGCAATTTAGAGTCATTAATTTCAGTCAACAACAAATTTCATCCCACTATATTCTCAGAAAGTAGGTTATTTGATGTTTGTCTATCTCTGCTCTAACAATGTTTACATTCACATACATATAAGTGTCTGGCAAGCTTATGTCATGTTCTGTTCGTTTCGTTTCGTTTCTAACTTGTGCTGCATCAAAATTTACTCAATCCACTAATCGGTGCACTTGTAGTTGTTTATTTTTTGTCTGTGTCACATATACATCATCTTTTATGGGCTCATATTATGTCAAATAAGGCTCATGTCGACCTATATATTAGGTGAGTCAAATGGGTTCACCTGTTGATAAATCATGCCCAAAGATGAAATCTGAAACCTGAAACCATCAATTTCAATCGTGTCGTGTTCATGGATCTGTCCAGTTCTTGCCGGGCATTGAGCAAACAGAGAAACAGCTTTAAACCAACATGATAAGATGAAGAAGTATCTGATTTCTTTCATGGAGCAATTTTATTCAAGTTTGCAATGTGCATCAGCTGCCACTAACAGTTTTTTTTTCAGAAAAGAAGGTACCAAAGAATAATCGAGGACAGGTTTTCGGCTGTTCATACTAAAATACAAACAGAACTTAAAACTCAAACAACAATCTTGACCAAGTGGAAGCAAATTTTATCATCGACAGAAAAAAACAATATCGAGAAGCATACGAAGAAGATGAAACAAAGACATTTATTTCAATGAGCACAAATGCACATTTTAACTGGAACATGGAAAATCTTAAGGAAACAATATAGTTGTTTATGTAGAATTCAGACATCGAGTATGGTGAGTCAAAATTCAAGCTGTTCCTTTGAGCTTTTTGGCAATGCCAGCAATGTACTTTCCCTGGTGGAAAGCTTGTTCCAGTTCAAGCTCAGAAGGCTGTCGAGAGCCATCTCCAGCAAAAGTTCCAGCACCATATGGTGATCCACCCTTAATCTTCTCCATCTCGAACATGCCAGCTCCAAACGTGTAGCCAATAGGCACGAAAATCATTCCATGGTGAACAAGCTGGGTAATGGCTGTCAAGCTGCACATTTATTAAAGAAAAAAAATTAGTCTTTTTGGATAAAACAAAATTGTTTTACTATACCACGGTTCTCAAACAGACT
>CM042188.1:1793096-1827752 GCA_023539305.1 Ilex asprella
AAATCTCTTTAAATTTTATTTTAAAATTAATTTGAAGATTAATATTAGCACTTCAAATTTAATAGTGAATAGATTACTAAGGGTGTGTTTGAGTGACTTTTCAAAAGTACTTTATAATTTCTAATATATACTTTAAAAAAAAATAGTATTTGAAGCTGTCTCACCTCCACTATTACCACTACCACCATTACTACCGCTGTCGCCATCCCACCACCACCTCTGTCATAACAACCGTCGTCGACGCCATTACCTGTACCACTGTCCCACCACCATCGTTGTTGCCACCCTACCATTACCGCTACTATCCCACCATTACCCCTACCACCTCCACTGCTCCACCATCACCCTTACCACCAACCCACCACCACCACCATCGTCGTTGTCGTCACCCCACCACTACCACCATTGTCGCCACCGTCATCATCCACCACTGTCGCCACCCACTGTCATCGACACCTACCATTATCACCACCACCGTCATTCACCACCACTCATCACATTATCGCTAAGAAAGAACCTGTCGTCACCCACCACCACTGTTACCAACCATCATTACTATCGTCACTCATGGCTACCACTACCACCATTATCACCCAAAACCAACTGCCAACATCACCTTGTTTTTCACGGTTGCCACCATCGCCACGATTGTTGCCACCCACCATAACTATTACCGTCTCCTACCACTATCACCACTACCACTGCTCACCCCTATTACAACTGGGGTTTAAATTTTTTTTTCTCTTTTCTATATTTATGATTTAATTTTTGGTATGAATACAAATATGTTTATTGTTGATCATTTTTTTTATTACTCTATCCCTTTAGACACAGATAATAACTAGTATGTATATATATATAAACACATATAGGTGGAGAGAGAGAAAGAGAGAGATGCGTACACAATATAGACTTTGGTGGCCATTGGAAGAATCGTTTCTTAAACAGAGGATACAGAGGAGATGGAAGACTCCCCTGTATTTATAGTGAGAAGTGAACTGTCCTCTACTCCACATGCTTAGTTAAGCATTTTCTGATTAACCCTGAGTAAATGGGCTAATTACGTCATTAGTGGGGTCATTATTGAAATAATATAAAATCCCTTTACTTGTTGATGTCACGCTCATAATCATTTTCGTAATAATTACTATTTTTTTCTTTGTATTTATAAAATTAATGTTTTTTTAAAAATTTTAAATTTTGACAGCTGGCATGTCCACTTGAAAATTATAATATGAGACTAGAAAAAAAAAACATCATCCTTTCGATTACACTTTCATACAAAAAAAAATTTCAATGGTTAGAGGTGTTTAAACAAATTTATATGTACCTCGACTAATTTTCTCCTCGGTCTGGTCAAAGTCAAGTTAGCCACGCCGAGATTAGGGTATTCATGAGGAATAAATTCCTCATATTCTTGTCACAAGAGATTGCCAATATTTACAATTTTTGTTAGCTGAGTTACAAGTTTTTTGGTTTTTTTTGTTTGCAATGAATTATTTTTACAATTTTTGATGTCATATTATCATTTTTGTGGGTCATTTGAAATATATCCTAAAAATTTTAAATCGTTCACAAGTAACTCTAAAATTTATAAATAACCCACAAAAGTTGTAAGAGCATTTTCAATCCATTCTCTATTTTCTCTCTTTTTAACTATTTTAACTAGTCAAACACTAAAAACACTCTCCAACCCACTTTATATCACATTCTCCATTTCCCATTTCATCCAAATGTGGAGAGCCATTTAGCCTCTCTCAATTCTCTCTCAACCTGTTTCTCTCTATATATATATATCTATACTATTTCTAAATGTCAAGATCTAAGAAATTTTTTTGAATGACTATTATACCCTTAAACAATTATATAGACACAACACTACCCTTCAGAACACCAATTATCAATTCTATTAATATTATGAATTATGTCATTTGTACTCCATTGATAGTAGAAATGTGGAGGTGATTAGACATAATAGTACAATTATATATTAAACTCAACCGATGCAATATATGCAATCTAATAGGGCATATTAAATTTTATTTTATTTTTTGGGAAGTGGAGGGCCAGGGGGAGGAAGGAGGGGAACTTGAACCCTTGACCTTAAGAAGACAAAACCTTCGCAAGAGAAAAAGTACCATTAGAACAAATGCCCATTAATAATAGGGCATATCTATTAGTTGATAATTATTTTAGTTAATGTTTTTGCTGACATCATACAATTTGAGGTTATATTTGAGTGGCACATAACCTACCCGAGTTCCTTAAGGAAAATGTCTTTTGGTTTTACGTAAATAATTGTCATTTTGGTTGTTACAACTCTTCATCTCTTTAGTTAATGTTAGTCATTTCAACTCTTTAGATTTTTTTCCCAAATTTAGTAACTTTGCATATAGTTTAAAAACTGGCTGCTTATTCTTCCAATCTTATGCTTCAACTCTGTCACATCAACTCCTTTATCACTCATGTCCCTAATATATGGGGAAGGAAGACATTGGATCACTATAACTCTGAACATTACCAGTGTGTGATAGAGTGATAGATCAACAAATTGAAATGAAAGAAAGATAAAGACGAAGAGTTTTCTCAGTTTTTTTCCTCTCAATTTGCAGACTCAGGATTGGTACTACGTTTCAAATCCGTATAACTTTACATACACCCACTCACACATACACACATATATATTTTATTATCAGAAGTACACACTTGCCAATAATTTTTTTTGAGTATATCCTTGTGCATCTCTGTTAATGCAAGTATGGTTGTTATATATATATATATAGTAGCATCTAGACTATATAGTGTTTGACTAGCATCTAGACTACATAGTATCATATTCATGTCATGATATTTTGAGTAAAAAAATATTTATTAATACTAACTTAATCTATTTTATTAAATGTGGCAAATGTCTTGACACTAATTCGATAATTTTATTAATCGTGTCGTATACGAATTGAAGAGTATTTATGGTAGGTGGGGGAGTTGCTCAGTAAAAAGAGTTTACTCTCGCTTGCAAGTGATTATGGGTTCAAACCTCATCACCTCTCTCTCCCCGCTTCTCCTTCCAAACAAAATATGAATGGTACCCACAGAAAATGGGGAATTTTTTTTTTTTTGGGATTAAAAAAAATAAATCAAGTTGATCTAACAATTGTAAAAATTCCAAATTTGATAACAAATGATTAGGTCAAAAAAAGAATAGTCTCACCAAGTTTTGTCTTATAATTTGTTTCTTCACCAGTGTTATTTATTTGTTGGTAAACAGACAGACCTATTAAGAATTTTTTATGCCTTACATATCCAAATGAATTCTTTATCCATTATATTATTTTTCGGTGACCCTAATACATAATTATTGTTGTCTTGAATTATTGAATCTCTTGAAATGAATTGAATTTTTTATTCCATGACCCTAAGCCACCTACCATATTTTCTATTTTTTTTAATCAAAAATTATTCCGGAGAGAAGGTGGCAAAGTTCGAATCCACGACATTAAAGATTAACAACTTGCTAGTTGTTTTATGTGGTTGTTGGGGACCATACCCACAATTATTGCCACCCTTATTCTTTTTATATGCTCAAAATAATTTGGACTTTAATTCTAGAAAGCGTAGATTTCAATGAGAGATTAGATATACATATATGCATACATATGTATGTATTTGTGTGTCTATATTTATAGACAAACTAAGGGTAATCCGTGCTTGAAAGCACGGTACAACATAAGTGAGAAGTGATGGATTTAGAATGGAAGAGAAATTCAATGTGAATAGTTTTGAGAGGGATGTTGATGACTATTGGATGAGTCTATTTGAGACCGTTGGATGAGTTTATTGAAATCTGTCATATTTTGTATTATAGATTAAGTTATACGTAAATAATGGTGGTGTATCCATATTTGTGTCTTAGGCTACAATCATGAAGTTCTTTTTTAGTTTTTTTCTTTTTGATCATAAGAAGTTCTTTTTAAGTTAGATACAACGACATTATCTATCTTTTCTACTTGAAAATCGAAGGGAAAAAAGATGGAGTAGTGCATGAAAATTAAGATGAAAAGCGAATCCAACAAACACTAAGCAAAGAAGCATAAGCAAGACCCTAAATGAGTTCTTTTGGACCTTGAGTGATTTAGGTAATTTTAGTTGTTACTCACATTCAGTAGTTTTTTTTGGGGGGTTTTCTATTTGTCTTGTTGTTAGGTCAATGATGATTTGATAAATTTTAGTGGGTTTACAATGTTTGCGGGTTAGTTTGTTTTTCCTTTGGTTACTTTTGATGTGTTAGACTATCAATTTTGTTAATACAATCTTTAGACATGTACCTAACTGGTTGAGTGATAATTACAATTAATTTACACAAAATTATAATGACAATCAGTTTAATTCAATGGACATGATAATGATGCATGCATTTCATGTGGCTCAAATGTAAAAGAGAAAAGTCATGACCATGCTGGTTATATTCTGCAAATATGTGTACTTTTACCATTGAAATTTTCATCTATACAATTTTGTGACACCTGCTAACTAGGGCTATGTACAGATCATTAGGGAATGACTACTTATTCCCTTTAATCCATCCATCCTCCAACTCTTATGGTCACTCAACCATGAACTAATATTGTCCTTTAAATCTTAATATATTTGTTTAGTTCTTTCATTTTTCGTTCAAATCTCATTAGTTAAAATATAAACCACAACAAATGAACTTGCAACATGATAACATAAAATGTTAACATCGAATAATTTAATATTGTTCACATGTAACGCACGTGTGCACCTACAAGTGTGTGTGTGTGTGTGTGTATATATATATTGTATTCTCTTTAAATTATTAAAAGTTAGTGAAATTTGAATGAAGTAGTTAGCTAAAATAGAGAGTATCGTTGGAGTGAACTTGTAAAAGTGGTTAACTAAAGTATAGAATGTAATATTTAAATATATTTTGGTTAGCTATTTTGGAGAGCTGGGTTGAAAATGTTTTAAATGGCCCTTAAAAATTATAAAAAACTCTTAAAATTTATAAAAAATAAATTATAAAATATATAATGGCGAGACGATATCAAAAAAATAAAAAGAAAAAGAAATCGGTATCGTAAACGTCTCTTTTGATTAACGCATAGCAAAATGTAACACGTTTGGTTTGTCGGTGGTCAACTTATGTATATAAATTGTGGGTGGGTCCCTTCTATTTTTGTATTTTGATAGACATGCACATGTAGTAGGGCTCATGTGTCAGCTACTAGTGAATGTGGTAGCTTTGTCCAATTATTGAATCCAATGTATCAATTGAAACAAAGCCATCAAGAATAGTGTATCGGACAATTAGTTTCTGGAGTTTATTGGGGACTCAGTTCTTGAGAGAGAATGATGATACACGTGTATAACGGAGGACTACATAAAAGATTGAAATTGTCGAACATAGTAATAATCGATCAATTAGGGTTGTTTTCCAAGAGTGTCAAAGAATTACAAAAGACCAATTTTTGAAAAATTCTCGATGATTTGAGTAAAATTTAAATTTAATCGCAGCAGTTTTTAAGTCAAAAAATTTGACGTTTAAGTATTTTTAAGTACTTTTCTAAGTTTTTATCTTGTTGTCAAGGGTATTTTTTATAATATTACGAATTTTACTGATTTTTCTAGTGTTTTCGGACCATTAGGGTTTCTATTTACATTCGGTAGTAGCGGCTTTGCTTTGTAAACATAATATTTCATAGAATCTTTTCTCTGTTTTTTTTTTCTATTGAAAGACTATGACATAGCACTATCTGTAATAATTATCAAGAGAAGATCAAACAATGTTAATATTGTGTTTGAAAATTATTTTCGTGATGTAAACTCATAAAATTCGGATCAAAATAGAGCAAATTTATCGTTTCATCAACGCCCACACTTTATTCTATTAAACCCTACCCTCCTTAATGCAACCCTTGATGCAATTGTGTTGGTTTAGAGCTTAAACTTCAAATGCCAAATGAAATAGACGAAGGTGCGCTGTGCTTGTTCTTCCAGTCACAATTATAGAAAATTTTATGCATGAGCATATCAACTGTTGGGTGGTCGAGATCATGGACCCTGCAGAGAGAGAGGACAGTGATCCAGCACAGGCGGCTGCTGGAAAACTTATAATATTAAGCAGCCATACTTTTCAATTCCAATGGACCAGTGATCCAGCACAGGTGGCCGGTAAAGTTGATGGATTTAGATGTAATGACAAAATTGAATTGAAACTTGTTTAATTACAACTTGGAAGATATGAGTACCATAATTGGAAACTTTAATGACCAAATAGGTAGGATTATCTCAATTGATCACAATGACATACTGATTTCATAGTGCATGACGTTGTCAATGGAGGACGTTACTTGCTAATCTCTATCTCTAGATAAGCAATAATAATCCAATACAATAAGAACAAGTTCATTTTTTGTTGGCTAAGTAAAAATAAAAGTAAAAGTAAAATGATAATGAAAATTTCATTTTTGGTGGCTAAGAAATAAAGGGCCAAAATTTATTTATAGCTCACTTGAAATACCATGTGAAAAATGTGGTCAGGAAACTAAATTTGTTTACCCGGCAAGAAACTAAGCATCCTTTTTGTAACGTTTTTTCATAATATTTTTTTTTAAAAGTAAATAATCAAATTTGATAAAATTTTGTTTTTTGCCAAAAACATGTTTTTGATTAATCTCTTTGGAAAAATGCTTTGAAAAAAAAAATATGCGCACACATATACACTAATAGACCAAAACACACACCCACACACATACTAATACACCAGAAACACACAAACGTGTGTGCGCGAGTATGCGTGATGTGTTTCAGTGTATTGGAGATATTAGAGTGTGTGTGTGTGTGTGTATGTGAGAATGTTTTGGTACATCAGTGGGTGTTTTGTTATATTAATGTATATTTTTGGTGTATTAGTGGGAGTGTGTGTGCATGCGCGCGCGGGTGCGTGAGTGTATTTTTGTGTATTAGTGTGTGTGTTTTGGTACATTACAGTGTGTGCGTGAATGTGTTTTAGTGTATTAGTGTGTGTATTTTATTGTACTCATATGTGTGGGAGTGTTTTTTTTTTTTATGTATTAGTGTGTGTGTGTGTGTATTTTATTGTACTCATATGTGTGGCAGTTTGTATTTTTGTGTGTATTAATGTGTGTGTATATTTTAGTGTATTAGTATTTGTGTTTTTTGGTATATATATTTGTGTGTGTGTGTGTGTTGTGGTGTATTAGTATGTGTAGGTGTATGGGTGCATGAATGTAATTTGGTGTATTAGTGTGTGTGTGTGTGTGTGTGTGTTTTAGTGTATCAATGTACGTATTTGTGTGTGTAAAAATTTTTATTTGCTTCAAAAAAGCCATTTTTTTAAACTTTTAGAAAGAAAGATACTTTTTTTTCTTATTTTGCTTTTCTAAAGTTCTTTTTTTGAAACAAAACCAAACGCTACTTTCTATTTTTTTACTTTAAAAAAAATCAAAAATGCAAAAAAAAATATACTTAAGAAAAGCATCACCAAATGATGCCTAAATTTATTCACTCGTTCAAATACCTTGCATCAACAAAAATTTAAATATGTATACAGAACTTTAATTGTTTAGAAATTATGTTATCTTTCCACTAAGTAGTATCAAAACTCTTTCTAACTACAGTAATATAGGAGTAATTTCAATATTTTTACATCCGACCCGGGGCCACCCTAATAACTTGGAGTCTGAATAAAGATTGCATTTTTTTTTTTTGGTTTACAAACTGCAAAAATTATTTGGGCATGGTCCATCCTAGGGGCACATCATAGTTAGGTTTTGCACTTTTAGAAGTAACTTCAACTAATCAACATGAAAAAGGGGTGATCTTACAAATTTTACTAGGGCAATGGTCCACCATAGATTACTAGTTTTAGCTTTCTCACTGCATTAGGAAAGAGGATTCTATAGACATGATATATATATATGATTTTGCAATTGGTCCCCCACCCCCCAACCTCGACATGTACTTGATTTGTGTAGAAAAAACATAGAAATTCTTTCTTCTCTAACTTAGAAAAATGTGACAATAAAAATGGGATCCAACCACTTTAGAAAAGAGGAGGTTTTTTTTTTGTAGGTAAAAAAGATGGTTAGGGGCGGTCAGGCATAATAACATTTTAGACATTATCTTGAGGTTCTCACCCATTGTAGAATATTTGGTTTGACTTATAGCTACTAACTTAAGATAATTGAGCTCATCACCACAACACTACTGATAGGGCTGTTAATCAAGTTGCATTCGAGCTTAATCGAGTTTCTATTTACACATAAACAAGCCTAAAAAAATGTTCAAGCTTGGCTCGTTTAACAGGCCTAACTACTGAGAACAAGTTGGACATTCAGCCCCTTCAGCAATATCTAGTTCACATGGATTACTATCACAAGCGGGTTCGAACTCATAACCAATAGAGGAAGACGATACTTTCACCCTATACTGAAAGCCAACTAGACTAACACTTCGGTGGTGAAGAGAGGAGGTTGAGTCTCAGTTTTTTCCTTTGAAAAATGTTGTATGGACATAAATTGAGGATCTATTTTAATGCATTCATTGGATTAAATATGAGTTTTATTTAACATTAAAAGTCACAATTAATCCAATGGCTACATTTATTTTATTTTATCCTTAAGGGAAAATTAGTAAAAAAAAATAATAACTCAATGACTATATTGAATTAAGTCCCTATAGCAGTGCTACTTTTATCTCTTGTGTGAGTGGGATCTAGTCTTCTCTTACTTAAAGGGCTCGTTTGGTTGCTGTATTAGAAATGGATGGATTAGATATAGCAATTCAGTATAATACAATACAAATAGACAAAATACAAGATTAAATAGAGTATTATAATAATATATAATTTTATCTAGTGTTTGACAATGCACAACATAAACGTTGAATAATAGTTATTTAATCAAATCGGTTATTTGATTAGGGAATTATTTCATCGTATTAGTGTTAATTAACAAAAATATTCTCTATCAGTGTTTGTAACATTGATGACAACTTGATTTTATTAGTTGGAGATTATAATAATAAATGTGATGAGCCCGAATTTAACTGGGTCAAGCCCGATAAAAATGAGCCAAGAGAGCCAGAAAGAAGCTCAAATCAACAAGTCAATGAGAGCCCAAGTTAAGGGGAAAGTCAAGGTCAAGGAGGAATCCAAGGGGGACATCATCAAGGGGACACCCCAAGGGACGCCGCCCAAGGAGGCCACCCCAAGGGGACCCCTCATCTCTTTTTCCATGATTCCTCTCCTTCACTTTACCACTCCTACTCAAGTCCAAGACACACCAACTCAAGACAAGTCTGAGCTCAAGACAAGAATCAGATTCAATTCAGTTGAGAGTCCTCCTCCGAAAGAATGGGAGCACGTGGGAGAAAATATCGGGATAGGCGCGGAGATCTCCTACCATAACTATACTTACCAAAGTAGTAGAAGCCTTCTCCCTCACGTCACCGCCTCACCGCCTTACTCAGCCTATATAATGTAAATCCTCTCCACATAAGGGAGAGGTTTTTACAATCTTAGTATCACCTCATTGAGACTTCTCTACACTCTTGAGACCTCTACAAGATCCCTATACACACTGCTCTATTTTTTTCTCTCTCCCAAAAGCATTGTAATACACCCGAAGTGTATTCTCCCGGTAACTTTCCTCATTAATAAAGATCTCCAGCCACCGCTGCCATTTTCGAGAGTGGACGTAGGTCACCCGGATTGAACCATTATATATATCTGCGTTTGCTCTTATTTACTGTTTTGCCATTGATCTGCTA
This sequence comes from Ilex asprella, assembly GCA_023539305.1. Classification (NCBI taxonomy): domain Eukaryota; kingdom Viridiplantae; phylum Streptophyta; class Magnoliopsida; order Aquifoliales; family Aquifoliaceae; genus Ilex; species Ilex asprella. Next base: position 1,802,910 of record CM042188.1, read on the forward strand.
TTGATTGTCTATTTACTGCTCATTAATCATACGCATTCATCTACTTGACTGTTGATCTTGCACAAAAAAAATGTTGTGCATCATCAGTTTGGCACCATCTATAGGAACGACCGAGTTTCTACTACCTTTCAACCCTTTTGCAATCCATGGAGCTATCTGCGACGGCGACCCCCGTCGTTGGACAACAGCTCTTACAGACTATGCAGTCGTTGGTAAAGCAGAACCTGCAACTCATTCAACTGATGCTCACCCAATGAAGGGTCACCCCTCAACCTGTCGCCCCTGTGGGAGGAGCCTCACTCCCTCCAACAGGAGAGGAGCCACAACCTATCATTTATGGGCATCAGGCAGCCCTTCACCATGGGGGTCCTCGCCCAGTCCCTCCTCAGCACGCAGGGAGTTCACGAGTCCCTCCTCCACACGTACCTGCGCAGGAGAACGAAGACGGAGAGAGTCAATATGGTGACCATGAGAGCTAGTATGACCACCCAACTGAGGATGTCCCTAACCAGTGGGACGAGAAGATTAGAGAGATTCAAAATCAACTCGGTGTTGCCCTCAACACCATTAAAGCACAAGCGCCTATAACCGTGAACTACCTAGTAGGACGTACTGATACGTCTTTTGTTGCTAACATTGTTAATTATCCGTTGCCTTTGAAGTTCAAGATGCCCACCATCGAGATCTTCGACGGCACCAAAGACCCCCTTGACCATCTGGACACCTACAAATCCCTCATGCAACTCCACAACATGCCTGAAGAGATTATGTGTAGAGTCTTCCCCACCACCTTGAAGGGGTCCGCTCACCAATGGTTCGCCAAGCTCAAGCCCTCCTCCATCCACTCTTTCGAAGAACTCAGTAGGTCTTTCGTCTCCCACTTCACTGGGAGACGCCAACATCAGAGACCAGTGACCTACCTGTTCACCATTAAGCAAGATAGGGATGAAAACTTCAGAGACTACCTCGCACCTCTAGTTTCATGTTTTCTGTCGTCAAGAAGCCACCCCCCAGCATACCCGAGCTCTTGTCAAGGGCACAAAAGTACATCAATGCTTAGGACGTCATCAAGGCTCATCGAGGTGAGTCCTCCCAAGGAGGGGACAAGAGGAAAGATATTCGCGAAAACAAGTGGGAGGCGGAGAACAAGATAAAGAGAACCCAAAAAGTTTCTGTCAAGGACCGTTTCAGTCTGTACCCTCTGAGAAGCTGACATCCTTTCACGCCACTTAACGCCTCAGTAGAGCATATCCTATTTCAGATACAAGATGACCCCATGCTCTGCTGGCCTAGAAAAATGAAGTCCGCCCACAACCGCAGAAATCACAATAGGTACTGTCGCTTCCACCGCAACCATGGCCACGACACTGATGACTGCTATGAGTTTAAGAGACAGATCGAGAAGCTCATACAATGTGGCCACTGAGGCAGTACGTTGTTGGCAGAGGACAAGCCTCGCCACCTGGCCAAGACCAGGATGATAGAGAATACCAACAACTAGGGATGATAGTGGACCGGGAAAAAACGGGTATTTGTCCAAATCTGCCCTGTTTGGACCGGGGATGGACTATACGTATTTGACGGTGGACGTATACGGGAATACCTGTACAGGGATGGAGGCGGGGATGAACTTACCCTTGCCCCCACCCCGTACCCGCCCCCATTACCCGCTAAATAAATAAATGAATAAAAAGATATATTGATTTGATTGAGTTAATTGAGATGATTTTTACCACCATTATATTGTTTGTGGCCATTTATTTTAAACATTTGTTTATATTTTGTTCAAATATATAGTATTTTAAAGTAGTATTTTGGATATTTGTTGTTTGTGTTTTATTCAAATATGTTATGTTATATTATGTTGTGTTAGATTATTTAGAATGTTGTTGGATTATTTAAATATTGGATTTTTTTAACTTGGGCTTGGGCGGGTACGGGGGAAGCAGGGACGGGGATGGGGATAAAAATTATACCCGCTAACGAGGGTGGACCGGAGATTGACGAAATTTTTTTAAGCGGATACGGGGGTGGAGACTACACCCCTTGCCCCCGCTTCGGTCCATTGACATCCCTATCAACAGCCCCTCGGAGAAATCCAGACGATCTCCTGAGTGCCAGGAGAAGGAGTTGACTCGGACTCTACCAGGAAAACCTTCGCCCACCTATGGGACACCGAACACCTGATGATTTTATCTATCTTTTATTGCTTTAGTTGATTTATTTCGTTATTCATTATTTTATGAAATAAAATTTTACGAGATTATTAATTATCTTGTTTTCATCTCAAACAGCCTACGACCTAACAACAACGAGGTAAACAAAAAGTCAAAAGACGCCCAAACAAGGGGTCTCGCCCTCTCCACCTTGGGTGTCTCCTATGATGTCGCCTAGATAAGAGGTCTCGCCTTCTCCACCTTTGGCGCCCCCGTGATGGCCTCGCCCTCTCCACCTTGGGTGTCTCCCAAGATGTCGCCCAGACGCGGGGTCTCATCTTCTCCATCTTCGGCGTTCCTCTTGATGCTGCCTTGACGAGGGGTCTCGTCCTCTGCACCTTCGACGCCCCCATTATGGCCTTGCCCTCTCCACCTTCGACGCCCATGTGATGGCCTCGCCCTCTCCACCTTGGGTGTCTCCCATGATGTCGCCCAGACGAGGGGTCTCGCCCTCTCCACCTTGGACGTTCCTCTTGATGCCGCCTTGACGAGGGGTCTCGCTCTCTGTACCTTCGACGGCCTCATCCTCTCCACCTTGGACGCCCCTATGATGGTTTCGCCATTTCCACCTTGGGTGCCCCCATGTCGCCCAGACAGAGGGTATCGACCTCTCCACCTTGGGTGCCTCTATGACAGCCTCGCCCTCTCTACCTTGGCGCCTCCTTCGATGCCGCCTAGACGATGGGTCTCACCAGGCACCTAACTTTAGGCACCCAACACTTGGCACTAGGCGTCCAACTCCTCATAGCCCTCTTCATCTCCATCTCAATGGAATGAGTCTCCGCCACAGCGGCCTTCTTCTAAGCTATACATAACTCTATCTACTTGCTCTGCAGTATTCTCCCATGTTTGCTGCCCGAGCCCTACTGCTCTATGGCATCCTCTCGTGCCTGCCACTGGAGCCCTACTTGCTCAGCAGTATTCTCTCGTGTCTGTCGTTCGAGCCCTACTGCTTCGTGGCATCCTCTCGTGCCAGTCACCCGAGTCCTACTTGCTCTTCAGCAGCCCCTCGTGCGTGCCTCTCTGATATTCCAGGGCCACAAACCTCTAAAGCCCCTCATTGATCAAAGTCAAGTCAAAGCATGACAACTATGTGGAGCTACAATCCACGTAAGACCGTACATGAGTCTCAACTCCTATAACAGTGCAAAGGTTGGCACAAAAGTCCTAGTCTGGAAAAGAGTAGGGGCACCATCGGGACCCATCTTTCGTGAAGTAACCTGGCAATCGGACCTTGAGTGAGAAGCATTGGGGACATCAAACCTCACTCCCAGTTTGGAAAAGAATGGGGGCACCATCGGGACCCATCTCCCGGGAAGCAATCTAACAATCGGACTTTGACCAAGAAGTACTTGGGCAACAAACCTCACTCTCTTGCGAAGAAGGGAAGACACTACCTAAAAGCATAGAGAGTCTCCACCATTGCCCTGTTAACAGGGCGCCTGTAATTAGAGACAAGGTCAGTTAGTGACCAAGCAACAAAGAGACACTCCTCATAGCAAGACTCAATGTGTCACCCAAACACAAACACAAACACAGTAGTGCTCAAGGCCTCCTGGCTTCGCCCAAGACGCCTGCTCAGCCTCCTGGCAGTATATAAGGCACATGTCACAACCTTATGATGTCACTCAAAGCACCCTATCAGCCTCTTGGTGGTACCCAGGCAAACTTGTGCCAACGCCTCAGCAAAGGGATCACCTCTCCCACCTCCAACATGGGCGCCACCCACTACACCTCCAGCTCCTTTGGTGCCGCCTAGTACTCCCACACTGGCACCCTCGCCCAAGACAGCCAGGGCTCTCGTCCAGTCTTCCAACTCGCCTAAAGGCGCCGCCCATGGGCCCTTCGACAGCCAAGCCATATCCTCATTCTCAATGATCTCTCCATGACTACCCCTCAAGCTTGCCCAGTGTCTTGTACCAAAAAAAAAAGGAGAAAGAATGAAGGAGCGACGCCCAAGCAAAAGAAGAGAAGAAAAGAAAAAAAGGCAAAGGAAGGCAAAGGGCCAGCACCTAGGAAGGCAGCACCCAAGCCAAAAAAAAAGAGAGAGAGAGAAGAAGATGGAGGTGATGCCCAAGCCCAAGGAAAGAAGAAAAAAAAAGAAATGGGGAAGAGGCGGTGCCCAGGGAGACCAAGGAAGAAAGAAAGAAAAAGAAAAAAGAGAGAGAGGGAATAGAAGGGGCGGTGCCCAGACCAAACAAAGAAAAAAAAAGAGAAAGATAAAAGGTGGCACCCAAGCCAAGGAAGAAAGAAAAAAAAAAGAAAAAAGAAAGTGGCACCCAGGCAAAACCAAAGAAGAAGAAAAAAAAAAGAGAGAAGAGAGGGCCAGCGCCCAAGGAAAAAAAGAAAAAGAGGAAAAAATGGAAGTGACGCCCATGCAACCAAGGAAAGAAGAATAAAAAAGAAGAGAAAGAAGAGGGCCGCGCCCAAGGAAGAAACCAAAAAAAAAAAGAGAAAAGCATGAAGGGGGCGGCGCCCAAGCAAAAAAGGAAGAAAGAAAAAAGAAAGTGGCGCCCAAGCCAAACCAAAGAAAAAAAAAGGCAAAGGGCAGCGCCCAAGGAAGCTAAAGGAAAAGAAATAAAAAAAAGGTACAGCCAGTGTCCAGTAAAAAAAAAATATTTTCGATATCGAAAAATTCAGTGAATCCCCGAGAATGAAAAGATACCGTGAGAAGCAGGAAAAATTCCGACTCACCTAGATGAAGACGAAGCATATGTCCGCAATCCCTTCCTCTCACCAAAAAATCAGAGATTTGGGGCATAGGGAGCAAACGATGAGCCCGAATTTAATTGGGCCAAGTCCGATAAAAATGAGCCAAGAGAGCCCAGAAAGAAACCCAAATCAACAAGTCAAGGAGAGCCCAAGTTAAGGGAAAAGTCAAGGTCAAGGAGAAATCCAAAGGGGACATCCTCAAGGGGACACCCCAAGGGGCGCCACCCAAGGAGGCCACCCCAAGGGGACCCCTCATCTCTTTTTCTATTATCCCTCTCCTTCACTTTACCATTCCTACTCAAGTCCAAGTCACATCAACTCAAGACAAGTCCGAGTTCAAGACGAGAATCAGGTCCAATTCAGTTAAGAGTCCTCCCCCGAAAGAATAGGAGCATGAGGGAGAAAATATCGGGATATGCGCGGAGATCTCCTACCATAACTACACTTACCAAAGTAGTAGAAGCCTTCTCCCTCACGTCACCGCCTCACCGCCTTACTCAGCCTATATAATGTAAGTCATCTCCACATAGGGGAGGGGCTTTTACAATTTTGACATCACCTCCTTGAGACCTCTACAAAATCCCTACACACACTGCTCTCTCTCTCTCTCCCAAAAGTATTGTAATACACCCGGAGTGTACTCTTCCGGTAACTTTACTCACCAATAAAGATCTCTAGCCACCGCTGCCGTTCCCGAAAGTGGACGTAGGTCACTTGGACCGAACAACTATATATCTCTGTATTTGCTCTTATTTACTGTTTTGTCATTGATCTGCTATTGATAGTCTATTTACTGCTCATTAATTACACTCATTTATCTACTTGACTGTTGATTTTGCACAAGACAATTTTGTGCATCATCAAAATGTGTAGAATAATAAGTTTTAGTTGAATTATAGTATCAATATTAAAATATCTCTATAATACAGGTTTATCGTATAAAAAATATACGAAAAATATACTTTTTTTAAAATTAATACAGTATCAAATTTGCTTAATAAACAAAGTATTATAACTGATTAAATAAAAAATAGTACAATTTAATATTTAATCCTCTTATAATACATCTCCCAAACGAACCCAAAATAATTGAGTTACCTCTCATTTCACATTTTCCTCTTCCACTAGTCGGGTCTACTCAGTTTTACTAAGATGAGTTTATTTTCTTTTCAATGAAATTAGTTATGGACAATGGATATATAGTTAATGGACCCACCAAGGAATATGTAGTTGCAGTGGCTTTGCCTCCACGAATGCCTCTTCCATCATATATATGCATCAATCAATGGCATTGTGTGTTTGGGAAGGGAAGGAAGACCAAATGTCTTCTCAACTCTCTCTCTCTCTCTCTCTCTCTCTCTCTCTCTCTCTCTCCCTACAAAGTGTAGAAGCTTCACCTTATGCTTCTCTCCCACAATCATGGCTTTCATTGGATTTGGTGGTTGTTGTTAGCTTTTGGGAGAATACAATTATATGGATTCTATTTTTTTGGGGGGTCTCCACTACCTCTTGCCATGCTATTTCTAGACCACTCTTAACTTTCATGACAAAACAGAGATTGTGTTGTTCAACCACATACACTTCCTCTTCCTCAATCAAAGGTTTGATATTTGGCCCACCAAGTTTTTACTGAGACCTTGAAGAAGAAACTACATATTTTTGGGTTGATTTTGCCCAACATTCCAATCTTATGAATCTCCATATAATCAATGAAATCCATTACAAAATAAATAAAAAATAGACTAATGCCTTCCATTTCACGCTATAAATTGATTCTCCAAAACAATTGCCATGCATTGCGTTTTGAATTGCGATTTCTTCAATCAGAAAAGAATTCAATATTTAAAAAAAAATTATGTTCGACGGATGCTAGATCACAAGCAACCAAGTCCAAGAGGAGCAAAACTTGAACTTTGGATATCAAGATACTAACACTTCAATAATTAATTTTTAGGAGGCTGATTAGGCTATTTTCATGCAGTAATTTAGATGGATTCTTAACCTAAGGCATTTGATCACCAGTTTTAATGAAAAAATTATGGTGTTTGACCACTGGTTTTAACAAAAAAATTGCAGCCAGCGGGTCATGGCCCAGGCCTGCCCATCAAATGGCAACCAGAGGCCCCAACACATGGGAACATGGGCTGCGGTTTCTAAGGTTGTCAAGGCCATTGGCCAGAAAAAATTGCAAATTAATAGAATAATATATGTGAAAAGTTAACCCAAAAAAGGAAAAACATAAGTAGGAGTGTGCACGAATTTGAAAATTCGATTCGAGCCAAGTCAAAGTTTGAAATATCTTTCGAAAAAAGTGCGACCCCAACTTTTATGAATTAATAATTTCATATAATTTATAAATTATATAATATGTTATTATAAATTTATAATTCCCATTTTTCTATCTTATATATATATGTGCGCGCATGTGCATGTGTGTTCTATTTAAATAAGGAAACTTCTGAACTTGATTTTTGTTTTCAACTCGCGAATGTCACTTTGTTGGCTTGATTCGAGCTTTTGATTTTGAATTTTTTTTTGCAATTTGTTAAAGTACCCAACAATTTTCTTTTTGTCTCTATCAGAGCTCGAGCTTAAAGTACCCAATTTCAAAACTCCGCTTTACCTTGTTGAAGGCGGAGTTATAGTTGTTCGGAGTCGAAGGAAAAAATTCACTCTCATTGTAGTCAGAGTCGAAGGTCGGATATGTGCCCCGACTCCATCAGAGCCTAAAAAGCATGTTAATGTTTGGTTGGAAAGAAATGCATTTACTACTTCCCCCTGTCCAAAGTACTATTGAAAGTATTTTTGTATTGATCAAACCGGTTTCATATCAACTCTCTACTATCCGCAATTCTGATTCACAACTGCATTGAAACGGACCCTAAAACTATATTTGACAGTAGTATCTCCCTAGCTAATAGTTCTCTACGCCATGCCATGCCACGAGGCACCTTTAGCCAGGAAGAGAATGCTTGCCTACGACAAATTTTCATGATTAATGCATTGGAATATTAGGAATTGTTATTTTAGCAACCAGGATCATGATGTAGAAGAAGTGTGTACCTGAAGTTTATCGGTTAGTCTTTGAGAAAGCAAGTAAGTAGTATGCATTTGAAATCAATATTTACTATAGAACTTTCAAACGATGAGTAAGAAGGGATTTTCTATGTTTAAGGAACTTGATCAATGAAGATTAAACTGCAAAAAACACTCAAAAGAACAAAAGACAGCAGATTTGTACAATTGGTATTAACTAGTCTTAGTATGTCTATTGTTCATTCAAGATATCCTACTATCTTCCAGACAACGTTGAGATCGTTACCCCATTGAGACTTTCACAGTTTTGCCTCGTTGATGAGCAACCAATTCCCATCAAAGACCTTCCAGTATAAAAACCTGGCTCCTGGGGTTCTGGTAGCTTTCCACTATCATTTTGTAACATGCAGACAACAGAAGGCATGTTTGGCCTGTCTTGAGAGCGTTGCTGAACGCACAACAGACCCACGTGGATGCATCGCAGTACTTCAGTTTCCTGAACTGATTCCTCCAATGCTGAATCAATCAATTCCACGGCTTTCTCTTCATTCCAGAGTTTCCATGCCTGAATCAAACAGTTCAGTGTCCAATAATGTCTCAGCATGTACAACTTGAAGTCTTAAATATAGATTTTGAGCATGACATAGGTCAGAGTAGATCTTATTCGTATTTGTTCAGATACTTACATGACCAAGAAGGTTGAAATCATGGTCGGGGTGCTGAAAACCCCAATTCTTCTGACAACTAATTATTTCCAATACTAAGACACCAAAGCTGTACACATCTGACTTTGTCGAAAAGAGACCATTCATTATATATTCTGGAGACATGTAACCACTGCATACCAATACAAGAACATCAGCATGTGTTATCATGATACCGCATTCACATTATATGCATAAAGAACTTACTGTGTTCCGATTACCCTCTTAGTTCTTTCCTCTGCCTCGTCTATGAAAATTCTTGCTAGACCAAAGTCTGAAATTTTGGGGGTCATCTCACTGTCCAGCAAGATATTACTGGTTTTTAAATCTCGATGAATTATTCTCAACCTCGAATCATGATGAAGGTAAACTAAACCCTTCGCAACTCCATTGATAATGCTGAACCTTCTCTCCCAAGGTAGTAGTCTCTTTCGAGACTGATCTGCATTATTGCACTACCAAAATCAAATCAAACATCTCTTATTTCAGTCTCCTAATCTGTTTTTCATATTTAATAAACTTAATTAATGACATTTTTATGTAATTGTCTTGAATTTCAGGTGGACACACCGAATATAAATTGGTCCAAGCTTCTATTGGCCATATACTCGTAGACTAGCATTCTTTCTCCTCCTTGAATGCAGTATCCCAAGAGCTTAACAAGGTTCCGGTGTTGAAGTTTTGCGATCAAACTGACTTCATTTTTGAACTCCTGAAGACCTTGCCAAGAAGTTTCTGAGAGCCTCTTTACTGCTATATGTTGTCTGGTAGTTAATACTCCCTGCAGAGTATCATGCAATACATACTAAATATGATCATATACGAGGAATCATAAGCCTTGTTTTAGACTATGCCTGTTTTTGTGAGATTTGTCGCATATTCGTTTGGAATGATAAACACTTGCCTTATAGACTTGACCAAAACCTCCTTGTCCGATCTTGTTATCTGAAGAGAAGCTGTTAGTGGCCACATAAATAGTAGCAGAATCAAAAATACGACAGTCCAGGTCTTCCTCATGACTTTCTGTGGATTCTCCGCATGGGATGCTTTCCTGTTGAGCTGTTACATGTATAGAAATTGAAGATAAGAGGAGTAAACCTTTATAATGGAATGCCTCTATCTGTTAATGCAAGGTTGTACCTCTAGTTGGCAGACAGAGTGCGCCTGAGTGAAGTTGAGTGTAATGTTCAATAATAAAGAGGTTTCTATGAAGTGGTATGGTTGATTGTGTAGTTGATTTCACTTGGAACTGATATCAAACTCTTAGAATATGCCTCTCTAGGAATGATTCTGTTTGGAAGAAAAAGTTTTCTTTTTCTTTTTCACTTGCTAGCTCTAACAACCTGTATGCGTACATAGCACAGGATATTCGATGAAGTGAGGAAACTCGTAACTCATTGTTCCATCTCAGGGGTTTCCAATTTGTTACGGCAACTGAATCTAACTTCTAAGGTAAATACTAGCATATGAATGAATGGAGCACTATGGAAGTCCTCCTGTCCATTTATTATTTTATTGAACTTAAGCGGGAGTTTTGAATGAAACAGTAGTGAACATTGGCGACAGTAAGGTTGCAGAGAGACTGTCTTACCTTGCCTTTTTGCGCACTTTATCTGACAAATATAGTGGCTAGTGACTGCCAAGACAAGCATAATAGGAACTGTTGTCAAACTTATGAAGACCATTATCCAGTCCTCTTTCTCCCTCTCTGATAAAGCAATTGACTCTGATTACCAAAGAGTTTGATAAGTTATAAGCTCCAGTCAGTAGAAGTTATTAGGTTCAGAATATAATCTACAAGGGTTCAAAAGCATCATCAACAAGCCAGCATAATCTGTTTTATTCTTCTGCATTTATACACAACAGTTTTAATTCAAAGTGACTGGTATTAAATTGAAGGTTCACGTTGTTCAACTAGACAACTAAATTTGACATATTTTGGTATCCCATGGTGCTCAACCGACTTTGACTTGAAGTTACCACTACATTTTCTCTTTACTTTTCCAGACAGATCATACCAAATGTAATTAATCGTCAGACCTGACTATGTCTATCATCCTGCCTAAGGCTTTTTGTGTCGTCTAATCTGACATAACTTTGGTTACTGATTGCAAAAATAGAGTTACCATATCAAGCAGGATAATCTAAACCATGTTAAATAGTAGAAGCACAAAAAATTAGATAGAATGCATATGCTTTTCTCAAGTCTTACGTCGTTCACTGTACCTAAGCTTCTTCACAAGACTTATTATTGGCCAAAAGAAGGTATAAAATGGAGGCACACACACATCCATTCCAGCAGAGAACTGCAGCTAGCCATCTGAAACATATTAATCTGAGGTGAAACAGTTTAGTTGGGCCTAAAATGCCCAAAAAAAGGCAAATCTATTTCAAATTTTCCACTCCATGTTAACTGCTCCACATAACGAATACCTGAATTTGATCAAGGTACCCTAATCAGGCATTGACACAGATAAGAGTTCCAGATACATTTAAGTCATGAACACGTGCACTCAACACACTCCTTTGTCGTGCACGAACCCGACAAGAGACAATCTTAGATAAGAAAATCTCAACGCCGCAAATTTTAAAAAGTAAATTCACATCTTTACTGAAGTATTTACTGATACATACCTAGTTCGCCACGTGCCATCCGTATATACAGCTCATCCCCACCATGAGGAAAATTTCGAATATCAAACAGGTCACTCAACCAGACTACACATTCACTGCCATTTCCATATACATCTAAATTAGTGTAAGCCATACAATTACATTCCTCCAAACACTTGTTCCCACATTCCTCAGAGCTCAAACTATGCCACACAGTTGAATTATCTGGCAACTTCAATCCCTTAAACTTCACGAACCCATCTCCATCACTGCAATTCAGCTCATAATTCCGCCTGCAGCCGCCACTGCAATCCATCCTCCACCAGTCCTTCGATGAATTTGCAGTGAAGCCATCCAGACATTGGCAACTTGGATCATCAGCGTCACAAATTCCATAAGGTCCACATGATCCAAACCGGTCACAACTGTCTTTATTAAGAGACACTATTGAAATCCATTCCCTAGACTTATTCTTCCATTGGAGGAACTGAATGTTACCCAATGGAGTCATCACAAGCCTAAGTATAGTCGAATCATCGAGGACTTCATATGTGTAATAAACCTCATCAGCATTGACATAATACATTGCATTGAACACTGGATTAGTCCTAAAGGCATTGCTACCACTGAATCTTTGTCCGTCCCATGGTCCCCACCTAGCCTGTTGTATCAAATTCCTTTTTAGAACCAATTGGGGTGACTGAAGTGATTCCAAGCTCAACAAAAACTCACCATACGATGGATCATCAATGTTCTTCCACGATGTCATCACTCGATCCAGGCCAGCTTTGAGGTCCCACCCCAGCTTCATTCCAGGCAACAATGTATCACCTGGATAATCAAAACTCTGCCAAAAATTCCCATCATCCGGCAGATTTCTACTTCCTCTAACAATAAGATTGCCTGAATCCAGAAGTTGCAAAATCGGCCTGTGGACCGTCTTTGTGATGTTAGAAATCCAGAAAATGTTTCCTGCAACATCCTGAAGTACAAGACTTCCATTAATGTCGAAAACTAGTCTTCCAGCAGAAACTGGCAATGGGTTCATCCTGTTGGCCACCCAAACTACAGTACCTGGTATGTCCTTGTACCATATACCCAAGTACATCAAACCTGGACCTGACCAAGCAAGACTGAAGAATCTCAGTTCAAATCTTTGGTTTTCAGAGACCAAGGTTTCACCATGCCTGAGGGTTTGATATGGGGTTAAGCTATCTCTTGCAACAATGCAGATGGTTGAAGCCACGGCTATATAGATATAACTTACTATGAGTAACGATGAATGAGTAGCCATTGGTGAGTTTTGTAAGCTTTATGGAAACTGGGTTTTGTTACCAATGAAGATTTGTGTTGGTGGTGATTTGTGTGGAGCTTCAGTTTTGATTTGAGCAAAATGGGAAAGTACAGTATTGAACAGACCAGTCAGAAGAATGGGTTTTTGTTTGGGCTGCTGTAATAATGTCGGTGTATTAAAGGTGGTGGCAATGCATGGATGGATTGTTGTATGCAATTTCAGGCCACCTGAAAATGTAGAGGAAATATAGGGACCAAGAGAGAGAATATTGGTTATTTTGAGAATAGGTTGATTTTCTTTTATTGGTTATTTTGGCTACTACATTTTCAAGAGATCTTAAAGAGCAATAAGCTCATTACTTAAAAAAATTATGGACACTTTTCACATTACTTCATCAACTACTTTAATTATTTTACATTGTCCAAATCGCAAACATTCATTATAATTTTGGACAAAAATTGCTGACATCTCGGGACAAATTGAAAAAAATTGCATAGCTCAGGGGACAAAATAAAATAAATTTTCATCAAATTTGTATGTAATTTTCGGGTTTTATAACCAGTTAGGGAGCCACATAGAGACCTGGAGTCCATGACCCCCTGATTTTTTGAAATTAACTTTTGCCTCTTCAAATTTTACTATCATTTTGAGATTATTGAGCCGAAGCCATACAATATTAAATTTGGGATTTATTAATAAAGGTGGACTCGGTCGATATGGCTTACAATGCAAGTAGTTGGGATAAGGACAATTGATATTACTCATTACTGATTCAATGTACCATACTAATGTCTGCATTAATGAGCAACAAAACTGAATATGATGTTCGAAATGTTTTTGGGTGGCCTTTTTTCACATATCTGCAGATATTCTTCTAACTTTTCTTGGAGTTTTTGTGGTTATTAATATCTTGAAATCCCAAGTTCGAGTCTCACAAGAGACATCTTAATTAACCCCGATGTGTGTAATTGCATGCATCCCGAGTTTAACAAGTGGGATGTTAGTCCTGATATTTACTAATCAATGGTGCTTGTTGGGGCTACCATAACAGCCTTTCAAGTCAATTTATTTGCTAAATGGTTGTCCATTGTTTAATGCAGACAGTAAAGAGGGGTTTCCACCATTTTATGGTAGCTCAGTAAAAGCAGAAGGAAAGCAACAACCTCTCTCTCTCTTCATGTATCTGTGGTTTATTTTGTAAATAAGGTAAGGGATTATTTAAAGTTGAATGAATGTAGAAGGAAGGGCAAAAAATGCTACCAAAGCACAAATCCCTCTTACTTTCCTTGAATTAATTACCAAATTCCTGTAATTTTTAACTTTATTTAATAGTTTCTAACTTATTTTTCAATTGACTAATGGTTGCATGAAAACATGATTTTGACCCATAAAACACATTTGGGCATTCATTTTCATAGCCCTTTTTTCTTTAGTAGTTCCGGGCGGCTGGCCGTGGTCGAATTCCTCCCTTACTGAGAATCTATATGGATTTGTTCGTCTTTATGATTTGATCTTTCATTAACCAAAAACTAGAGTTTGAAGTCTATGAAAGGTCAATGTACTAGAGCTAATGCCCAAATAGGGGCTTTCTTTTCTCTTGCATGCGCCTTCATTCCTCATTTGTTCAAATCAAAGGAAGCTTCATCGAGAAGGGATAGAAATGACGCGTTGGCATAATTATTTTATTCAACAGCCCCCACAATGTATTAGCAAAACAGCTTCGTTCTTAGTTTTTATTACTCTTGGCAAATGTAATTCTTGAGAAGAATCGTTCCAGATATTTCACTACAAAAAAAAAAGACTTTTGCTTCGACTCTTATTTAAGCAGCTTGGTTCAAAAAATTATGTATGCGATATATAATGTATAATTTATAAATGATAGAATTGTTAGTTATTATTATATCTCTTTGATAGATGTGTGATTCACTTTATAAATTATAATTATTACATTAAATATAATAATAAAATTTAAAATATATATATATATTTTATAGACGTATCTTAGCCATATCCGTATCCTTATCCTATTTTTTTTAATTTTATCGTATCGCCGTATCCATATCCGTGCTTCATAGATCACCACATATACCATGTCAACTCAACGGACTCTTTGGTTATGGAAACTAGTAATAAGTTAATAACCCTTCTTCCAGAATCATTACGTGGCCACTTCCATTGGATATTTTAAACCGCCATTTACAATTAAACTGTCCAAAGTTAAATTGATAACATTAGGTTTTAATGTGATACAAGCGAAAAAATAAGAACCAAAATAGTACAAAACACAAACTGTAGAACCATTACTGAATTCTATTCCAATTCTTCTCTGTTTTCTGATTAAAAGTCAGTGTAATCTATCATCTTCATCTTTCCACATATACCAAATTCCTAAATTGGCTCTTAGTAATTACAGAGGATATCAAAGGTAGTAGCTCTGCTATACAAATCTTAAGCTATGCTACAAACACATCTTTAGGATAATAAAGTTCCGAATGGGAAGAATAGGACTACTTTTTGTAGGGAGACTTGTGGAAAAATAGACATTATATATTACTGTACAACTTCCTGAAGTATCTATATTGATCTATTGTAATTTTATAACTCTTCTATCGTCCATCCAACTTTGTTATAGTTACTTCATTGGAAGTACTTGTGTCTTTCCCAGTCGAGGATGAATCCAGCTTTATGGAAGAACTTTCTGTACAAAAACCAGGTTCTTTGGGTTGCGGTAGCTCTGCATTTTCATTGCTCAGCATAAAAACCACAGTAGACATTGTTGGTCTGTCTTCTGCGCGTTGCTGCACGCACAACAGGGCCACTTGTATACATCTTACAACTTCATCTGTAGAAAATGATTCTTTCAACAGTGTATCTATGAATTCCAGTGGATTTTCTTCATCCCACAGTTTCCATGCCTGAAGCAATTTCAGTTTCATTTTTCTTTAGGTCCAAGGACAAGAATTAAGTATAACATATAACATTTACAAACAATTTAGGAGAGTGAATATCATATTTGCATCATACTTACATGTCCTACAAGGTTCAGGTCATGGTCAGGCCGATGAAATCCCCAATTCTTCTGACCACTTATTATCTCTAGCACTATAACACCAAAGCTAAATACATCTGACTTGACAGAAAAGTGACCGCTCATTGCATATTCTGGAGACATATAACCACTGCATCCAAAAGATAAGATTTTAACATTTGTAATTAGAAAGTAATTCTAACATGTGATAAAGAGTACTTACTATGTTCCAATTACTCTCTTTGTTTTCTCTTCTGTTAGCTCTCCTCCAAAAATTCTTGCTATGCCGAAGTCTGAAATTTTAGAGTTCATCTCACTGTCAAGTAAGATGTTACTGGTTTTCAGATCCCTATGGATAATTCTTAATCTGGAGTCCTGATGAAGATAAAGCAACCCTCGCGCAATACCCAAAATAATGTTGAAGCGTTGCTTCCAAGGTAGTAGTTTTCTTCTAATTTGATCTGCACGGTATGGCACAAAGTCCAATCAAACTTTTATTTTTGCCAATCTCTTGTCTACTTCATAACTCCTGTTAGCAGATAAGATGAAACAAACTATATTCAGGTTAGATTGCCTTACCGTATATGAATTTGTCCAAGCTTTTATTGGGCAGGTACTCATAGACTAGAATTCTTTCTTCTCCTTCAATGCAGCATCCCAAGAGCCTAACAAGGTTGCGGTGTTGAAGTTTTGCAATCAAAATAACTTCATTCTTAAACTCACGGAGGCCTTGCCCAGAATGCTGTGATAGCCTCTTTACTGCTATTTCTTGTCCATTTGGTAATACACCCTACGCATTATCATATAAAAGATAAACAATAATACAGAAGGAAACATCTTGCTACTGTTCCTCAATGAGAAAGTATTATTGCAAAGAGTTACCTTGTACACAGGACCGAAACCGCCTTGTCCTATCTTTTTCTCTAACGAAAATTTGTTAGTAGCAGCGAAGATGGTAGCAAGATCGAAAAAAGGTAATTCCAAGTCGTCCCCAGGATTTTCGTCCATGCTATTGTTGCAAGTATTGTCCTGTAGAGCTGTCCCAATGATATTCATCAGTTGATAAGACAACAATCAGTGAAAGAAGTGTATTTGTTTTATGGCGTACAGTCAAAAAGTGCTACCAATGAGATCGGGCTAATGCTCTACCAACTACAATGACGTCTATGAAATTCATATGATATAAAGGCTAAACGTATAGCCATCATCAAATAATTTATTGGATACATGAAGAAAAAAATGAATTTCGTGTGACTGATTGCAGTTAATATATCTCTTGCTGTACTTGAGCGACTCATCGATGTGAGTGAATATGATTTCCTCTGCGTGTTTATTTATCAAAGCAAATGCATTGAAAAAAACTACATAGTTGACGTATTGCTGATTTTTTTCTTTTTCTAGGTCTGTGAGGCAAAGTAATCAATTGGGATGAAAATGTTATTGAATTAAATAAATAAATAGATTTATTTTTTGGGGACGTCAAAGTAATATTTTATTTTTCACCAAATAAGCTGCCCAATACTGTTAGCAGCAATTGCATCCAAATGAAGTACAACTCTCAGCCAAAAACGCCACAGCCACCGAACCAGCAGTCAAAGAAAATTCTAATGTTGAATCAAGCAATTTAATAAAGAAGAAAAGCAATGAACACTGTAATTGCACACCTCTTTCTTCTTCCCATGTTGCCCTCTTCATGCGCCATATGTACCAGCCAACACCACCGAGGAGAAGCATCACAAAAACTGTTGAAGTGACAATCACGGCAACTATCACTGAATGTTTTTTCCTCTTGGCATCAGCAATTGAATCTGGCAATAACAATGTGAGAAGGAAAATGTGAATCCAGTTGCAGACTCTTCAACAGAATACAATGAAATCTGCAGTTAGATATTAAGTATCATCGAATAAATTAAACTTCAAGATATCCTCTGTCCATAGAGAAAGGCAAACCCATAGAGAAAGACAAATCTACTTTCCATTACTAAGGATATGAGATATAAGTAATCATCATAGTGAGACTGCAACAAGGAGTAAGAGACAGTTGCCAAAGTAGCAAATCTTTCATGTGCGGTGTACCTACTAAGACTATGAGCCTATGATCCCATTGTAACTCAATAAACCTGTCAAATTGGTCACCAAGGTTTAAGAGCACCCACAGCATGCTAGCATAAACTGTTGCATTCACTTAGCTCACATATGAAGCCGTCTATCTTTAACAGAGTGATGATTCCAAACTCAATCTTATGAGTTAGGTGGAACAAGGGTGTTTCTCATTTTACAAAAACTCCAGGCATTCATACGAGATATGCCCTACACATCGCAGGCATAAACTCCCACTAACAGCTAACTCCACCTGAAATGTTAACTCCAAAGTCTTCGAATTAGGCTTACCGATAAGTATATGAATATAAACAAACTCAAATCAAAGCAGACATGTTAAACTTTCCAAAAGCAATTGTTTACCACGGGTTACTGTCTTGTTCAAATGTTTCTGAAGTGACATTTTAAGGCGCGTTACTGAACAAAGTAGCTGACATTTTGAAGCCTGTAGGCGTATCGAGTGTCTTCAGATTTAAGGCAAGTGATTTTCATTTGGATGTATGGTTTTCTATCAAATTCTAGGCATGTATGAGGTTCTTCCAGAACAAAGAGTCATGCAGGGGGAAACAAAAGCCAACATGAATTTGAAATTCTCCAAACATACCTAGTTCAGCGCGTGCCATTCTTATATGAAGCTCTTCCCCACCATCTGGAAAATTTCGAATGTCAATCAATTCATCGAGCCAGGCTACACACTGACTGCCATTACCATGAACATTGATGTAGGTATAAGCCATACAAGCGCATGTCCTTAAACACTCTGCTCTACATTTCTCAGGGCTATAAATCGGCCAAGCTATTGACTTATCCGGCAACTTCAGGTCAGTATACTTCACAAACCCATCTCCATTACTACAATTCAGGTCATATTTTCGCTTACAACCGCCTAAATTATCAATTATTCTCCAATCCTGAGGCGATTTTGGCGTAAACCCGTCTAAGCAATGGCAATTAGGATCATCAGGGTAACAATTTCCATAAGGCCCACACATACCATATCGATCACAATAGAACCTGTTAAGGGTTACCATCATGGTCCAATCTCTACTTTGATTCCGCCATGTGAGATACTGAAGCATACCCAACGGTGTCACCACAGAGCGTGATAAAACAGATTCATCGAGCACTTTATAGGTATAATAAACCTCATCAGAATTGTAAATGAACATAGGCAAAAACACTGGGTTAGATTTCAACTCATTACCACCACTAAACCTCTTACCATCATATGGCCCCCATCTGTACTGCTTTTCCGACCTTTTCCGTAAGATTAACTGAGGTGTCCCAGGTGTATCCAACCTGAATGTAAAATCACCCCCTGAAGGGTCCTCATTACTCTTCCAGGACTGCATAAACCTGTTCAATCCGGTACTTAAATTCCATCCCAATTTCATACCAGGCAACAATGTATCAGACAAATAATCAAAACTTTCCCAAACAAAACGAGTGCCCTCAGTACCTCCATCTCTGATAACAAGATTGCCAGTGCCTAACAACTGCAATACAGGACTACGCACACCAACCGTTTGATTGGTGGTCCAAACGACACCCATTGAACGGTTGTGAAGAAATAAACCGCCATTTTTGTTCAAAGACAAACTTCCAAACAAATCGGTGAGTGGGTTTTCTTTGTTGGCCACCCAGACCACCGTGAGAGGGAGGTTGTAGTACCATATACCCAAGTAACGGTTACTTGAATTGCCCGGAGTGAAGAAGCCCAGTTCAAATCGCTCGTTGGAGGAAACTAAGGTTTGGCCATCTGTGAGGCTCTGGTTTGGTGTTAAGGTGTCTGCTGCAATGGAGGTGTGTGAGGTTATAGAGAGAAATATGTAATAGATTGCGAAAATTTGAGAAAGACCCATCATTTGCAGGGATGAAAGCTGTATGAACATCTGAGTTTCTTGGAGCTCTTTGTGCATGGTGGAAAGTTCAGTTAGACCAGGACCAGTTGAAAGGTTTTAGTCTCCATTTTTGACTTGTCATTAAAGAAAGTCATTTTGTTGGCCAATGCAATACGATATTACGATGGGCGAATTACACTTTATACCCTAAAAAATTTCAAAATTTTATTTTGTATTCTTAAAGATTATATTTTCCACATTACACCATCAAGTCATATTTGGTTTAGGTATTGAAAGATGGGATTAGATTAATTTAAGAGATAATGGGATGTGAGTACCTTTTTCAAAACTTATTTGGCTTTAAATACCACCTCCAAATTTATCCTCTTTTTCATTAAATAGTTATTAATAAGTACACATTTTAAAATATTTTTAAATTCTTTCTAAAATGTATTCCATAATTACTCTTACCATGAATAGTGCATACCTACTTGAATGTGAGAATTTCAAGATTAAAATGTGAGACTTTCAAAATTGCTTTTGGTATTTGTGTATCATTTGAATTTGACACACTCAACAAAAAAAATAGTAACATCAAACAGTGAAACGCTCAACAAAAATATTTGTATTACTGGTTGATGTTACTATTTTTTTATTGAGTGTGTTACTATTTGATGTTACTATTTTTTTGTTGAGTATTACTGTTTGTTGTTACTTTTTTTTATTGAGCGTGTCACTATTTGATGTTACTATTTTTTTGTTGAGCATGTCACTGTTTGATGTCACTGTATTATGTGTGTATATATATATATATATGAATGTGTGTGTGTATATTTATATACGTGTGTGTGTGTGTGTGGGTGTATACGTATATATAAATATCTATATATAATTTCAAAATTCAAATGATACACAAATATCAAAAGGAATATTAAAAATCTCACATTTTAATCTTGAAAATCTCACATTCAATTAGGTATGCATTATTTATTGTATGAGTAAAAAGGGTTTTTATGACTTTTTTTTAGTAGATGTCCTTATATTTCAAATATTTTAAGAAGTAGACTTTTATCTTAATAAATTTTGGAAAAAGGACTGGCCTTCCTACCGCCCTTAATTTAATTGATATAATATGAAGTTTGGATTGGGTTACAAACAAAGGATGGGATTGGGTGATTGATTCATATCCAATCCACATAAATAGTATTAATAAGAATACTATTTGATCCTAATCCTTTATGTAAATAAGTTTGGATCAATGTTGAAACAATGTATAAATCTGTAATTATAATACTAAATTTATGTTTGCATTATGCAATAATGTATGATATTAAATTTAAAATAATAAAAAAAATATTGAGACTAAGAATTTATATAATATGTAACTTTTTATATAAAGGTTTGGATATAGGTTTGCAAGGGTAATAATGCTATTGTATTTTTACTACTAAACTTGTTAAAAATAATACTATATTCCACATGGTATTATTTAAATGTTAAATGACAATAATAAATCGAGTTAATGTTACACTTCTTTTAGCTTTTATTACTCTTTTCGTCAACATCAATGTGAGATTTCAGTTCATTTTTTTTTTGATAAATACAAATAGTGGGATATATGCATACTTTGTACATACTTTACTTAATGTGATATTGCAATCACAATAATTTTAAAAAATTAATTAAAAATTAAAATTATTTTATTTTATTTTTAATTATAAAATAAAGAATCTAATTACTATCCATTTAAAGGCCCCTTAGATCCACTCAAGGAGGAGATCGTGGATCACCTTTTCCTCGAGTTGGGCCAGAATAAGACGACCATTCAAAGATCTAGTAACCCAACAAGTCATAGGCGGGCTTTAGCAATTACTGGTAGATCGACTAGGCCCGGATACCAACCCTCATCAATAGCAGAGGGGGTATATATAATTTTATTTTATTTTTGGACAAAGAAAATCTTTTCATTAGTCCTGAGCAATGATGTAAGCTCACGTGAAATATAAGTTAGAATTTGTTGAGGTTTATCTTTCATTTTTTTTTTGGGTCACTACCGGAAATTTTTACTAGGAACGGGGCTGGTGAAATTCGAACCCGAGATCTAATAGTCTGACATTTTAAGGAAATTAAATATTTTTTTATTAAACTAAAATTAAATTTGACACTAATCTAATTCATTTACTATCAATACTTGTATCCGTGTCATTTCCGAATTTCTATCCATAAGGCCCACAATTTCGTATCAAGAAAGGGATGGCCGAAAGCATGAAAAGAAGGAGGTGGTTGGAAATGGGAAGGGGAGAGGAACGAAGGGTCTCTTCACATTCAGGTGAGCTAACTTATACCCGTGCCTACTTTCCAACGGAGACAGCGATAGGGGACGTCGACTTATACAGAGTCTTACCGAGGAGATGAAATGGAAAGCAGAGCTAGATTCCGAAGAAGGTAAGAGTATAAAAACATGGGATTTTTGCACTTTGTTCCTCGAAAGATGTCTCAAATTTTATTTTACATCTTGAAAAATTATTATTTTTTTCACTTTATACCCTAAATGTCATAAATTAGTTCTACTATAACCTTTAAACTAAAATTCGTTTCAGATTCCATTAAAATTTAATGTACATGTCACCCAAGAATATGAATGGTGAGTTTATATTTTTTTGTTCAAGAACAACACACGTAGGTGACATGTGCATCAAATTTTAATCAAATTTGAAACAGATTTTAGTATGAGAGTCACATTAAAACTAATTTCAACCAAATTTGAAACAAATATTAGTCTAAGAATCACATTAAAACTAATTTATGACATTTATTGTACAATATAAAAAAAATAATCTTTCGGAGAGTAAAATAGGATTGGGGACATCTTTCGAATCACAAAATATGAAAAGCCCCAAAAACGTAAAGGAAAAATTACACTCAATCCTCTAAAATTTGTCACTTAATCATTTAGACCTTCTTGTATTTAAAATATTATATATACGCGCACTTTGATCGTACGTTGATTAAATTACACTCAGAGACCCTAAAGTTTACAAGAGTGTAACACTTAGACATTTTAAATTTAAAATATTACACTTAAACCTCTTATTAGTTACAAAACTAACATTATTTATTAAATGACCAAGTAAGCCCCCAATTAAATATAAAAGATATTGTGTTCATTACAGTTTCACCACTTAGGTCATTTTTGGTAACGTTTCTATTTTTTGTTTCTCAAAAATGAAAAACAAAAACGTCTTATTTTTTGTTTTTGAAAATCGCCCTCGTTTACAAAACAGTGACAGAAAAAAAAAACAAAATTGGTTATCAAACGAGTTTTTTTTCTTGTTTACTCTAAAAATCAAAATAAAAATGAGAAAATAAAAAATGGAAACGTTACCAAACGGGATATTAGTTTTTTACTTTATTTCAATAGACAGTATAATTATATGTAAATGATTATTGAATTGAGTTATTTGATATATTTATATTGATTACTATTTTTTTCTAAAAAAATTGGGATTTTTGTTTGAGTTTTATGTCGATGGCTAATATAATAGAATATGTAAATGTGTTGATTAAACTTATTTCATATGTTCGTACATGATGAAACGAAAATTGACCTAAAGTGAAAAGTTTATTTAGTCAAAAATGTCTCAGGTATGTCACTCCTAACTTTAAACGTAGTTCATACCTTTAAATCACTTACTCACTTGGGCATCGAAGACTCGACCCCCCGGAGGATCTCCGACTTCTTTTTCAGATTATTAAAGTTCAACAAACTGACGTGAAGGTCATTCAAATTTTGACATCAATAATATTAATTATCAGCACATATAAATTTCAAAAAAATTGTGTATAATATTTTAAATATAAAAAAATATAGATGATTAATTGATAAACTTCATATGCATCGTAATTTTTCTCCAAACATAAACAAGTCTTTGACGTTTCTATATTGACCCAACGTCAGAAAAATTTTCTTACCATAACTCAAATGTTGTAGTTGACGTTACAGATGGATCGGTTCATGGTTTGAGCCTCTTACCATAATAATGCTTGTTCTAAGTCAAACAAAAGAGGTTTGTGTGTCAGTTTTCGTATATTAATTGTTACTTCTGGAAAAGCATGAGTTTGCAACATCTGGGTGGCGGTCTTCCAACGGAACATGTGACTACTAGTACTACACATCATCAATTGTTGTCCATAAAAAATAAGACAATACGAGCAACAAATGCATTCAACAAGCTGCCTTAGCTTTAGGAACGAACGAGTCTGAATCGAATAAACTGAGCCTAAACGGGATAAAAATAAGTCGAATTCGAGCTCGAGTATTTATACATAAATGAGTTGAGTCTGTCGAATTTGAGCCGAGTTTATAAGACTTAATTTTTAAACGAGCCTAAAAACTTGAACGAGCAGAACCCGAGCCAAATTTAAGTCAAACTTGAGTAACTCAGTTTGATTAACAGTCCTACTTACCTTGTTTGTTTTGAACTTTGATTAAAGATGACAAGGGAAACCCCAACTTTTAAATATTTAATTGTTTAAAAAACATACCCAGCTTTTTTTATATATAAAATTATAATTTAACGAGACCAATTTATGACTCAATTAAGTTAACAAATATTGTATAAACTCGAATATTTTTGGATTAATCTCAACTCGTTCACATTGTTGCGGTCGAACTTTAGGGCTAGCAAAGGGCCCGTGCCCCAACGGGCTAATGTATCATTTAATTTGGCGGGTAAGACTTGGGCTAAATTATTTTAAGAAATTTTGGGGGTTGATCCTCTTTTGCGGACTTATTTGAATTTAAATCCTTCAAAGAAATTTCTTTGGAGATAAATTTATTTTTTATCTCCATTATCCAAAATATCCACAATAATTATATTTAATTAAAATAAATTTGAAAACTAATAATTTCTAAATTTTAGGAGTTTTACTAACATTAAAATTATTTCTCTCTTATATCTATCTATATACATATACTAGTTATTGTCTGTGCCTAAAGACACAGTCTAATAAAAAATTATAAATAATAAATATATTTGTATTCAGATCCAAAATCACATCACAAACATAAAGAAAAGATAAATGAATTTAAGTATCAATTTGTAGTGGGGGTGAGAGGTGGTGAGCGACAGTGGTGGTGGTAGGAGACGATGATGGTTGTGGTGGGTGACAATGATTGTGGTGGTGGCGGTGGTAGTGACGGTGGTGGTGGCGATGGCGATGGCGACAATGGTGTTGATGATGGTGACGACGAATGCGGTGGCGGTGGGAGTGGTGATGGCGACGATGGTGGTGGTGG
>CM042188.1:1828152-1848152 GCA_023539305.1 Ilex asprella
CATGAATTAATGAGTAATTGTTTAGGAAAGTGATTTAAGCTACTTTCAATGTCATAGGGAGGGTATTTCAAAGTTTTAAAAAATTAGTAGACTTAACTACTTATTAGTAAGATTAAAAACGAACTTATTACCAAATAAGTTTTTTTCATGAACTAAATTTATTATAAATGGCTCGACCGTTTGGCAAGCCGGTCGAGGTGTGGAGTTTTCTGGTGAAGTTCTTACGTTACCTTGTCCCTGCAAGAACTCCGATGGAAGTCTAAGGCTCTTTCCAATTATCAGGGCGGTTAAAGAGAACTCAGTCTTAATTTTTACTATTTATGGTTGAAATTCTTAGCAGAAATTTCCTTTCAATGTCCATTAGGGCTGGCCCATTGGTCGGCCAATTAAGAGCATGAAACCATAAGGGCATACATTGGACTTGGGTATTTATGATAGTTTGGGCCTAAAAAATATGGCCATAGAGCCCGGCCCAACCCACTGCTACCCTTATGTGGAACTAACAGGTTAAAAGAGAGACAAATTTTAAATTCCAGGAGGCGGTTGGTGTTACTATTGTATTCAATATATACTCGTCTCCAGGGATGATTAAACTTGCCATAGATCAATTTGCTGCTCTCAAACACCAATGCTCTTTCTTTAAATTATTACACGCGAATTTGGCTAACTTTGACTCGTTTAAGTTCGTTTGTTTAAAAAAAAAAAAAAAGAGAACACATATGATCAAATTTTCAATCTCATATTTAAGTCAAATTGTTTACAATGTAAAATATTAGAAGCAGGTCAAAGAAATCATATGGTTACAATTGTGTGTTGGGGTGGGGTGGTGGCTGCTGGTGGTGGTGGAGGAGGAGGAAGAGGAAGGAGAGGGAAAGAGGAGAACAGAGTCAAATGCTAAGTTTGTGATGAAAACAAATGTGCTCACTGAACTTTATAAACTCATACATATATGTCTTAAACAAAAGAAGACCTATCATCAATTTCCTTACCTTTCACAAAAATTGATCAAATGCACTATATGAACAGAGAACTGAAAAATGCTCTACAATTATGCTAGGTAAGGGTCATGCCTTCAACTACCTAGGATCTAGCATAGTAACAGTCACTTGGTTCACGGTACATGTTTCATCTTGTTTACTTGAAGAGGAATCCGTTTCAACAAGCTTTCGTCCCAGGCAATAACCCGGGTTTTTAGGCTGGGGCAGTGGTGCAGTTTCACTGCTTAACATCAACACCACAGTCGACATGGTTGGTCTATCTTCTGCTTGCTCTTGGACGCACAAGAGGCCGACGTGTATGCATCTCATTACTTCATTTGGGGAATTTATATCACCGGCTGATGAATCCATCAGTTCTAGCCCTCTTCCTTCTCTCCATAGCCTCCATGCCTGCAAAATGTCAACAATTATTTTCCCAGTTACCAAACAGTGTGATTGAAGATGCGATTTGGACATAAAGCGGATTGTTGGAAGAAAACTAGACTTATTTTCATACTTACATGTCCAAGAAGATTGAGTTGGTTGTTTGCATTATAGAATCCTCTATTCTTCATACCAGTTACGATCTCCAGCACTAAGACACCAAAGCTAAAAACATCGGATTTCACTGAGAAGAGGCCATCCATTGCATATTCAGGAGACATATAACCACTGCACAGCACAAACAAAATTCAAACCATATAACAAAAATAAAATGGATTAAGTGAAGGATGCTACAGAAGATATGCCCTAGAATGAGTGCAGGACACTCCTTGTGGTGCTTACTATGTTCCCACCACTCTTTTTGTACTTGCTTCAGTCTGATCTCCTCCAAAAATTCTTGCCATGCCAAAGTCTGATATTTTCGGGTTCATTTCCTTGTCAAGTAGAATGTTGCTTGCTTTGAGATCCCTGTGGATAATTCTAAACCTCGAATCTTGGTGAAGATACAGAAGCCCTCGAGCAATCCCACAGATGATGTTGAACCGCCTTTGCCAATTGAGCAGTGAACTTTTTTCTTTATCTGAACAATACATTTATTTTGGATTTCATTACCATTAACTCTACATTTCAGTTCTAAAACAAGTGTAAAAATCAACAAATTGAAGATGATTAAACTTGAATATGATGATATGGAGGAGTAACAGGGACTAACTGAATAAACTGGAATCTAGGCTTTTATGCACCATGTACTCATATATTAGCATCTTTTCTTCCATCTCAATGCAGCAGCCAAGGAGTCGAACAAGATTTCTGTGTTGAAGCCTTGCAATCAACCTGACCTCGTTCTTAAATTCCTCGATTCCTTGCCCTGAGTTCTTCGAAAGCCTCTTCACTGCTATATCTTGACCATCTACCAACAGACCCTGATATTGCCATTCATACTATTGTTATTAAAGTTCTTCTGGTATACGATCACATCAGCATGTTAGTCTTCCGATAACATACCTTATAAACACAACCGAAACCACCTTGACCTAGTTTATTTGCATCAGAGAAGTTGTCTGTAGCCATCACTAAGGTACTAAAATCAAACAATGGTAGCTCAAGCTCATCCCTTGTACTTTCACCCGAATACTCTCTGTTACTTGGGATTACTGCCTCATTTAACAGAAGGTCTTGACTTCTTTCATGTAGACCTGGTGTTACATGGTAAGAGACACATTAGACATACAAAAGTAATAAATTTATAAATTCGTGTTGATTCGTTCAAATTCAATGGTTGATACCTCTACGCTCTACTGTATTTTTAAGTGCACTTTGCAACGTCCTCCTCTTCCATACGAAACATATGCTTAGTCCAGATAGCAACATAGCAATGCCAATTGCAACACTAGCAAGCTCGATAATTCGTGTAGTCTTGTCAGAGTCATTCCCAGATCCAGTGTTCCCTGCTGCTTTTGAAATGGACACACTGATAATCAGTGATTATACATTGCTGCATAAGCATAGCATCCTAGAACCATGTACATAGTAAGGGAAATAGTTGCAGCAACAACTGCAGCTAAAGCACATAATTTCTAATTAATCTTTGATGATAGTTCATTGGTGTCAAGGTTTCAGGACTTCCCATTTTGCAAAAACGAGTGAGAGTTCTTAAGAAAAAGTGCCATACAACAGAAAACAGAAAAATACATCCTCCATTTTCTGCAAGTCCTATGATAACACAGCC
Organism: Ilex asprella; assembly: GCA_023539305.1. NCBI lineage: Eukaryota > Viridiplantae > Streptophyta > Magnoliopsida > Aquifoliales > Aquifoliaceae > Ilex > Ilex asprella. The sequence continues at coordinate 1,831,303 of CM042188.1, forward strand.
AATTATTCAGAGTCCTATGAATTAATCCTATTTGTATAAGGATTATGTCAATTTTTCAGTGTTTGTATCGAAAACTAACCCAACGTATTTATTATTCGTGTGAAGAAGTGTAATTTACGGGTTCGTGTCAAGAAATAGTTAACCCTATCCCACTAATTTAGTGCCAGGTTCGAGTCGGGTTAAAAATTATCATCCCTTATCGTAAATACGAAAGATCAATAAGAATAAACAACATGAAAAATTCAGTTCTATAAACACTTCTTTCAGGTTCCAATGTGGTGTTACAATGTGGAGGTACTGAACTCTCTCTGCATTCTGCGATGATTAAACCCAAAACTGTTAATACTAAACTCATATTCAAATAGGGTTTTGCCTATCCACCATGATACGCTCTAACTTTCCTCTTTCCCATTAGGGACAACCCAGAAATCAAGTAAACATCATTTACTCATTGCCCACATCACCCTTTTTCTTCCACAAAAGAATCTAAAATTATAGTTTATTTCCATGTGAAAAAAGAAAAGAAAAGCTTTTCTATAAAACTAGTGGATGCTAGGTGAGAATTATTAATGAAGCATCCAAGTATGGAACAATTGCAACAGCAGACTGCATGCCACCTATGATTAGTCAGCTCACTCTCTAACAGTGGGCTCCACATTGTTATTAAACCCAAATTTTATGGCTGCTTTCAAGGATACCCCAAATTTTCAGCTATCTGCAGAATTCAACTGTTGATTGATAGGGATTTCCATCATGATCATCTTCATTAATTGACAAGGAAATAGTAGAAATGGTCAATTTTACAGTTTTGGATATAAAGTTGAGGTCAATTCCATCAAGGACAATCATATTTGTAGGTCTCATTTGATAATGAACTAACAAATGGTCTAATTTGAATCAATTTACGTGTACTTTGACGAATATTTTTTCTAATTCGATTAAAAGTAAGTCACAAAATTAGGATATTCATGAGGAATAATCCCTCGTGACCTATTCCATGGGGTTATCAAAATTTAAATTCAGGAACTCTGTTATCACTTGAACTATTTCTTAAAGTTCTATTTTGGGTTTTCAACCAAAATATAATGCATGATTAATTAAATATATTAAATTAAAATTAATTAACACTTAATATAATTTTATAATAATTTTTATTTGAATATGACAAAACATGACCCTACAAAACCCCCTAAAGGTGAGAAGAAAATCCAAAATTAATAAGACATGACTTTTAATGTGTTCACCTAACCAGAGAATTATTATCTTGATTAAGATCAAAAAAAAGAAAAAAAAAAGGAAGAATTATTATCTTAATTTAAATATATTTATTGTATGAAATAGACATACTTTTGTACTACGCCTTCAATAAATTTAGTGGTGGGGCCCCAACCCACACCTACGATGTCAATAACGTCGGCTAGGGCGTTCAGGTTTGGAGCCGAACACGACTAGGTTGGGCTGGGACCCATGTGACCGTCTAGGAAGTAGGTTTATTAGCCTTTTTTTGGGTGGGGCCCACTTTATTTATAACGATATTGAAAATAACCCCGTTAATTTCAACGTATCACGCAATCAAATTGACAATGATGAGATGAATTAATAAATCATATTAAATTAATTTATATGTATATAATTCGATTTCGACCAGATTGACCCACTTAATTAATGTTATATGCAAGAAAGTATTTTATACATTATAGTTTTTTTTGGGTAACGAAAGAAATTTTTAGTCTATTTTCGGCGAGCAAAAGTGCATTTATATTGTTCAGATTCGTGCGTTTAAGTAAAATTGAGAATAAACTTTAGGCACATGAATCAGTCTCTAACACATGCACCAGTTAAATTAAAATTTACGATTGGATAAAAGTTCGAATTCACTTGAAAATAATTCGTGAAAGAGACATCTTCTTTGCTAATTCAAAAACACGTGGTAAAAGTATGGTGACGATACATGGTAGACCCTTATGATGCATGATTTTCATACTTTCCTAATTCCACCAACCCTACCTAATTGTGTAAATGATCCTAAACATTTTCATAAAAGACGGTGATGGATATTTGGTTACACTTCTTTTGTTTTAATACAAATTTTTCTCGACATCAAATCAATGGCATAGTCATTAAAGCCACCGTTTTAGGCTCGCCATTTTATAGGCCTTATTTTAAGGAGGTTGAATTATTTTTAAGATTTTGAATAAGATTTTTAGATTAATATTCAATTAAGTATAATTTTATTTTCAATATTTAATTTGTCTCAATTACTAAGAAGTTTTTAGAGCTATCAATTTAATAATTATAATAAATTAAGTTAATAAATTAAATTTTAATAATATTAGTTGTAAATTAAATTAAACAATAAACATTGACATACATACCTAGATCAGAAGCAGCCACTCTGACATACAGATCTTGTCCACCTTCAGTGGCAGCATATTGCCTCATGTCAAACAGATCGGAAGTCCAAATCACACACCCGGAACCGCCGTTGGTGATGTCGGAGTTCGCATACGCCGTGCAAGAACAGTTTTTCCGGCACATCTCTTTACACTCACGAAGACTCATACCCTTATCCACAAACGAAGTCGACGTCTCTGGCAACTTCATATTATTCGCCAGCCAAAACCCATCGTCCTGGCAGTTCAACTTCGTCTTCCTCACACACCCATCAGACCCATCTCTCAGATTCCATGCCGTCGGATTCTTCGGCTCAAACCCTTTCACGCAATTACAGACGGGAGAGTCATTCGTGTCACAGAAGCCATAAACACCACACTCACCGTAGTCATCGCATTGATCTTTCGGAGCATCCCAAAAAGGGTTCCAAATTTTGCTTGTATCGATCCATGTAAATCGCTGAAGAACACCAGTTGGGGTGACTAGTACTCTTGAATATAACGACTGGTTTTTCAATTCAAATGAATAGTAAATCTCATCTGGGTCCATCACAAATGTGAAAATAAGGATAGAACTTGTCTTCATTTCTGGTACACCACTGAATCTCAGGCCAATCCAAGGGCCACTCCGATACTCTCTCTCTTGTTTCTTCATCAGAAAAACTTCTGGGAAGCCATTAATGTCGAGCTTGAATGTATAGTCACCTGAAGAAGGATCGTCACGGGCCTTCCATGATGTTAAAAATCTGTTCAGGCCTGTTTTGGAGTCCCATCCAAGCTTCATTTCCGGTAACAAAGTGTCGGTGGGATGATCGAAGCTTTGCCATATGTAGTTTTCCGGGTTCAGATCATCTTCCCGGCGAAGAACAAAGTTTCCAGTGTCCAAAATCTGAGCAACTGTGTTGACACCCTGTGTTTGATTAGACGACCAGATGATATTTCCCGATTGATCGGCGAGAACAAGGTTGCCGTCGCCGGCGATCTTTAAGACTCCGGTTGAGTTTGTGAGAGGGTTGTCTCTGTTAGCAACCCAAACATATGTCTTCATCGGAATGTTCTTGTACCAAATACCCACATACCATTTGTCTGCGTGTGGATTGAAGAACCCTAATTCAAATACTTCTCCGGCGGAAAAGATGGTTTTGCCATTTGTGAGAGGTTGTGTAGGATAGATGGTGTCAAGGGCGGCTATGCCTGAAAGTGAGAAGAGAGTGAGAAGGATGAAGAAGCTCCACAGAGGGTAACAATGGAGGTTGATTGTGTTTCTCATTCTTCTCTCCCTTTGCTCTCTCTAACATTAGGTGGTTTGGGGATGGTAGGTTTTCTTCATGTTTAAGACATCTGGATTGTTTGAAAGGAAAGTGGAGAAAAGAATATTTTGTTGACCCCAACTTGGTATCTTTTGGGGTCTTCCTTCTTCTATCTTTGAAAATGAGGTACAAATTTAGCCTCCAAATTTCAAAAATTAAAACTTAACCATTCTTATTCATACCTAAATTAAAAAGAGTAATGTTATTGATAATTAAAAATCAAACATAATCATATGTCGAGTGATAGAGTACTCGCATCAGACATACTAACTATTTTTCCAAGTTTAGCGACCGGTTCCTCTAACTTGAGTTGGGAATAAATGTTGTTAGCCCTTAGAAAGTATGAGAATAAATTGAATTTGAGACCTGTAAAATATAAATTAAAGTCAAAATAATGTGACAACTAATATAGTAACTAAATATTGAATTTTAAGTGAATAGATATGAGACACAAAAATATATTGTTATAGTGTGCCTCTATAGAAGAAACATGATGCAATAGGTAATATTGTGTCATCCTAAGGATACATCAATTCAGCCTAATTGATTGTAACTTCACTTAGATATGCAAAATCAAATGAAACAAAAACTTCACACGATACATGGTCTCATTGCTACACACATAAAGAGTCTCAAGCTCCCACTTAGCACAATGACTAGGTAAACACTAATATAAAATATAAACTAAAATATTTTTTAAAATTTAATCGATGTATGATTGAGTTTCGGTCATAAAAGTGCTCATTTTTCTTAAATTTTTCTAACATGTCTCATTATTGAATAAAACCCATTGAATTTCAGTAGTACTCATGTATTATATCTTTAAATTAAATTCAAATAGTGTTTAAAGGATTCAAGAATTGTTGTCTCTAGAGTATAAGTTGGAGCCTCACAAAAATATTTTGATTGATCCGATGTGGGTTTTATAGATAATTGTATTCTTCACACTTTACATAACAACCACACATCTAGAAAGAGGAAATTAGAATTTATCCTTAATTATCAAATATATATACATATATATATATATATATGTATATATGAGTGTGTGTATTGGGAGACTGATGGACCCACTTCTCACAAATAGCAAGCATCTTTCATATTTGTTAGTCTCTGTTGAAAAGTTCAAACTTTATGTTAATCACCTGTCCATATTATATACTTTTAACATTGCCTTCAACTTTCAAATGGGACTGAGACCGACAACCCCCCCCCCCCCCCTCGTCCTCTTTTTATCACCAACCTTAATGAGACAAACTTGTCGCACTGTGAAGGCTCATCCATGTCGTACTTAATATTAATTGCACTTTTCTCAGTGCAATTAATTTGAACCCACACCATTCATCCTTCGTGGTATGAATTGAACTAGTTTCACATGGTTCCTCTGCACAATGTGTTTCATGGAATGTTTATTTAATTTTTTATTTTTTTTATAATGTATTCAGATTTGTATCGATTACTCATTCAAATTTTTAGATTGATCACCGTAATTTGAGTTAGTTTAAAAACATTTTCACGGATAAACAAGGATGGCTTATCCTCAAGGAGTGTGAAAAATATCAAACTTAAGACTTTTTATTTGTAAAAAAAATATGATTAAACAATTTTTTCATATTGAAATGACTTTGTGTAAGCATATGTTTGGGTATCTTGTTTGACTAAGCGGTCGTAACCAGAAAACCCGTTTGATCAATTAATAAATTAGTAGGTTGAGTATCTTGTTTTATGTTATTCGTTTACGAATTTGATAATGTCAATCAAATTAATTCAATAATAACAATTTGCGAGCATAAACAAGAATCAATTCTGTTTATTGTCTAACAAAGTGTCCACCCCTAGTATGAAAGTGCCCCAGTAACAATAAGAAAAGGATCTCAACCATTCAAAACCGTGGTACAAAATTCCCTAATAAGTTCATTTAAACTAATGCCTGATTAGGACGACAAACTGTGCACTTCTCCCTACAACATGAGTTGATTTATTTTGATCCCTTCAATTACTACTCCTGTTTTTTACTATCCTCTTGATTATTATGTTTCTCACGGTGCACTTTAAATTACGATTACTAGTTTCACATTGTCTTAATTTTTAATATCCGTGCAAATTTAGTGAAAATACGTTTCATTTTACCTTCAAACTGTGATTTTGTTTCACTTTGCTTGAATATGAGAAAATTTTTGCAAAAAAAAAAAGAGTTAAAGTGTGATTTACCCTTTCTGACGTTTAAGCAGACCACGCGAGAGAAATCTTCATGGTCGTTCAATAGTCAAACACGTTCTCTTGGAAGGAAGAGATTTTCGATTCAATACTTCTCATACTCTTTAAATGTTAACCCTTTTGTCAAGCGTCAACACAGTGGTTTAAATTGACTTGGATCTTTAGGGTCAAATCAAATCTGAGTTCGAGGAAATAATCGACACAAACCTGAATATCTTATAATAAAAAAAAAATGGAGGGAGAGATTTGTTATAGAAAATCTTTCGTCATGCTTGGCATTTTCATTTCTTTAATCAGCTACAATTCAACAAAAGTTTTGTATTATTCCAACCTCCCAACCATTCATTTATAATATTCTCTTTCCAACCCTTTCTGTTTGTCAAGATACAGAACTTATGGCAAGTTCACACTTAGTTTCAAAGATCATCCATGTTCTGCAATAGTAATCGAGCGATGACTGACAATGATCTGAAAGTTAATTCTCTTTGGCAGATTGCTACAACTCAATTGAATAATGTTGGGAATTTCTTTTTTTAAACCCACTTTTATCAATCAAGTTGCAATCAAAATGATTTGTTGAACTGATCAAAATCTAATAAAATTATAGGTTTGTTGTGGAGGGAAAAGCTTCTTCCCCAACCCACTCATAGGAATGGAAGTGTTAAAGACCTAACAAAAAGCCTAGGCATTTTTTTTTTTGCTCTTGGATACTAGCCAAATTCCAATACATTGAACCCGTTTGGAACTAAATTTTTCAAGTGAAAAATTATAATTTAAAAAGTTTTGTAAAACATTCAGAGTTAAAAAAATTATTCAAAATATTTTTCAAGTGACTTTTTAGATTTTTTATGTTAAAATAAAAAAATAATTACATGTATGTATAGATTATGCACAATAGTTCTAAAATATAAATTTTAAGTTTTTTTTATGTCAATAATAATATTTTATGAATATAATAAATTAAAAAATTATGTGAGACCCGCGACAAAACTCTAAAAATTCGGAAGAAAAACTTATAAAATCAGCTTCTTGAATCAACATAAATAAGTCTTTTTAAGTCTAAAAAAACTATTGCATAAGCTAGTAAAACAATTAATATCCAAACACATCTGACTTATTTTATTTCAAAATCCTTAAAAACTAGCTATTTAATTTAGCTCCAAACATGCACATTATTGAATTGGATACATTGATTTTATCAAGACATTGTTTTCTATGTTTTTTTTGTCTTTTATTTTGTTTTTTTTGTTTTTTGTGATTGCGTACATAACATGTAAATGTGATGAATTTCAAATGTGTAGAACAAGTTGCAGTTCTTGTCAAGAAAATAGCGATAAAACGGACTTTAGTGATGGGTGGGTTGTTGTAGGTGTAGGATGGGATTAGCAATTTTTATATTTTTCTGCTTCTTTATTATTTGATAAAATCAGATTTATTATAGGGTGATTAGTTGTCAAATCATGTCAATTTTCAAAAGATCTAGTCTTCTAGATGACATTGTGTTTTTAAAATTTTTATGTAATTTTTGTATAATTAGTATTTTAATTTCATTTTTAGAACGGTTAGGGGCTTTAGACATTACTATAAAGCGTCTTTATATTCTATCACTTTAATTATTTGTATAATATCTATCGTTAAAGAATTTTCTCTTATTTTTCGTGTATTTAAGATTGTATGTGTTATGTGCATAAAAAAAATGATAACTTATTCATGTCCTGTTATGGTTGCGTCATGGATTCATGGAATTGCATTATGCATCAATGGTTCGGATCATAACTATTTAGGGTGTGTTTAGTTTAAGTATTAGGAAGAATTGAATTAGACAAACTCGTCCATTCTATACCCATCCATTCGACCATAGGACTAATTATACTGGTAATGCCTCATCATCTCATCTTTACTTCAAGCATTAAGAATTAATGAGCCCCAACTTTTATCCTATCTAATATTTTGTTTGGATTGAGTATTAAATGATAATATAAGCGTTAAATTACTAAAAAAACCTCCGGATAAAGCATGATATTTATATTCTAAAGATTCTTGAGAGTAAAAATGTTTTTTGTCATACATTCCAACCGGATTATTTTACCCACAAAAAAATTGGGTTTATTCAAGAGAATGTAGATGGTATTCAATATAATATTCATTCGAGCTGTTATTATTTTTATGTGATAATACCATACCCAAAATATATATTCAAGCATGAGTATAAAAGGGATGAGGTGGGCTAACATTATTTTTTTAATTCTTCTTTCCTAATACCTAAAGTAAACACACCCTTAAAGTTCTACCTATGTTGAGTATTTGCTCCTAAGTGGAAGAACAAAAATCGTCGATCATAGAATTGACCATTATTTTGAGGCGTCTCAGCCGATGTGGTTGAGTTGTCCAAGTCATTGTTACCAACTCGCAGCATATAGTGCCATACTGTTTTGTGATGCCATGATATAACATTAATCTCTGCAAATGCATTTATTTTTTCTTGTGTGTATTATCCGATACAATTATGTGAAACCATGACCGATGCGTCTAAATACCCTCCGAGTTAATGGAAGACACTGAAACCTAGAACCATGCTAAGACACAGTACAATGGTAGTATTGACTAAATATGAAAGCATATGAGGGAAGAAATTAAGATGTTAGCTCAACTAATGCAAATAAGTTGAGCCAACAATCATCTAGATGTGTTCTTTTCAAGCTTTAGACAATCAAAAATTAATTCAAATCTGTAATTGGAAACACAATAAAACATTCACCTTATCTAAACTTCAACCATGATAAACAGTACATAAACAGGGGACAGGGAGGAAAAGAAGAACAATGAAAGAATTATCTACCAAGAATCATGGTAACTGTGACATTGTTTGAGGATGCCATTTCATGGCTTCCATTCCATAAGTCCATATCCACAGAGCTCCTCATTGAAGTAAAAGTGGGTTGTCTTGGCAATGGCAAAGTGACACTATCAGTCTCCAACATTAACACCACAGACGCCATGACCGGCCTATGAACCGCCATGTCTTGCACACACAACATCCCTAAATTTATGCATCTCAACACTTCATTGTGGCAGCAGGAATCGATAATCGAACGATCAACTAGGTCCATTGCTTTGTTACCTGCCCACAGGTCCCAAGCCTGAGAAAAAATATAAAGTTAACCTATCGTTACAACACGAAATTAGTTATTCAACTACATATTAAATCTTATGTTACAGTCATTGGATCAGTGAACATATGTGTAGACTTACATATCCAATAATGTTTGAGTACTCAGGTGAGCGAAAGCTAGTATTCCTCCTGCCACTAATAATCTCTAGCAATAATACCCCGAAACTATAGACATCAGACTTCACAGAAAATAGACCTTCCATTGCATATTCAGGAGCCATGTAGCCACTGCAATCATCAAGAAGCGGTGAAACTCGAATTAGTACTGCATATGAGTGAAAAAGATGATTCAATCTGTTGTTAGTATGGAAACTTCTAACACTCACTATGTACCAACAACCCGAGTTGTGTTGGCTTCATTTTGGTTTCCTCCAAATATTCTGGCCATACCAAAATCCGAAATTTTTGGGGTCATCTCTTCATCCAACAAAATGTTGCTCGCCTTTAAATCTCTATGAATTATTCTAAGTCTTGAATCTCGATGAAGATATAGGAGCCCTCGTGCAATCCCTTCGATGATTTTAAAGCGTTGCTTCCAGTCTAGTTGGGCTTGCTTAGCAGTGTCTGCCATAAACTCATCAAGGAAGACAAAAAATATAAAAAATGAACTCTTTTGTAATTAACAGCAGAAGCATCTCATCTTCTTAACCTTGAAAAGTGGAAATAAGAAATTTAATCGAATTCGAATGAGAAAAGAAGTAAGAGTATGATTATAAAAACTAACCAAAAATGAACGAATCCAAACTGTTGTTGGGCATGTATTCATAGAGCAGCATCTTTTCTTCCCCTTGAATGCAACAGCCCAAAAGTCTAACTAAATTTCTGTGCTGTAATTTGGCAATTAGTGTAATTTCATTCTTGAACTCCTCTAAACCTTGTCCAGACTTTCTTGAAAGCCTCTTTACTGCTATTTCTTGACCCCCTTGTAGCTTACCCTGAAGGACAGAGGAATAAGTAGCTTTGCCTAAGTACGTTCCAAACGGCCATTTACAAATTCTAGCAATTTGTCAAAGCAGAAAAGAAAACTTTACCTTGTAGACAGAGCCAAATCCTCCTTGTCCAAGCTTGTTTTCGAGCGAAAAGTTGTTAGTAGCTGCAGCTACACTATTGAAGTTGAACAGTGATAATTCTTGTCCGGATCCTTGCTGCCCTTCGACACTGAGGTCACCTGTTCCAGAAAAATCTGTTGAAAATTCTCCACTTGTGTTTGCACCAATTTGTGGTAATTCATGGTTCTTTCTCCTTGAACCTGTTATTGCTGTAGTTGAGAGTTGGGAGATAGAAATTAAATGGTTTAGATAATCAAAACGACATCTATTTTCATAAACACCTTAAAATTTTTACCTTTTAGTTTTGATTTGTATCTCCACAACAGCCAAATGAACATGCTTAGGAAGAATGTTCCAGCTACTGAGACAGCTATTATCACAAGTATGGTCACTTTTCTCTTGCCACCTGAAATTAAATTATGATGACATTAAAGATAAGATTGGACAATTTCTTGTATACTAAAACAACTATCCTGAAACTGAAAATCTTATGCTTCTTTCGGGTTCAATTTTCCCATGAACAAAGATGGCTAAGTCAATTGTGTCATGTCTCTCCTGAAATAGAGACTAATGAAATGTAGAGTTAAGTGATGATATTTCGAAGCAAGCTAAAGAGGGATGCAATTGGTGACCGAGAACTATCCCAACAGGACACACTTCGATTCGTGGCTATATCGTGAACTCTGCAGAGTTTTGTATTAAGGACAGATGGGCGCGTGCCACTTTGTTGCAGCCTTTCTGAATAACTTATTTGTGATTCAGTTGTGAGCGCTTAACATAATGGGAATAACTCTTGATTTAGCTAAAGAGGGATGAATACTGCAGAGTTCTTTAGAGAACAATTTCCAGAAAAGGCAGTTCACATACAACGACCAATACTCTTCCTTGAGATCTGATAACTTCATTTGGCCATTGATCCTCATCTCCCCCCCCCCCCAAAAAAAACCACCAACAAAACACCCCAAAACCAAACCAAACAAAAAAAAAATATAATGAAAACCATTTGACAGTTTCTTGTCAGATATATTATAACAACAGCAAAAAAAACTTGAGAAAGTGAATAAAATTGTATCATGGTTCTGACAAAGCAGAGGGAAATGAAAGTTTAACCTACCTAGTTCTGATTTAGCAAGACGAAGGTACAGAGTGTTCCCACCTTCTTCAAAACTCTGAACATCAACCAAATCCCCACTCCATAACATACAATTGATTCCACTAACAAAAGCATAGGCACTGCAAGAACAATTCCTCAAACACTTCTCTTCACATTCTTCATTATTGCCTTCTGAATCATCCATGAAATCAGGCAGTTTCACCCCCTCAATCTTCAAAAACCCATCGTCTCTCCTACTCTCCCACTCGTTCCTCTGGCACTGTGATGGTGTCCTTCTAGTGCACCCGCCCAACCAATTTCCATTCCTCCATTGATCTAAGTCCTTTGGTACGAACCCTTTCATACAACTGCATATAGGAGAATTAACCACACTACAAATTCCAAAAGGTCCACATTTGTTATACAAATCACATTCGTTCCTCGGTTGCATCTGTATCACACTCCATTCCCGTAGATCTTCATCCCACCTCACCTGTCTCTCATATCCTTCCCAAGTTATTCGAAAATTGATTAAATCCGAATTGTTCATCTTACTATATGTAAAATACAATCTGCCATCCCCCTCGTTCAAAAGGCGAAAACCATATAGATAAATAACTCTCATGCTGGGGACTCCAGTGAATATTATTCCATTCCAATGCCCACTTCTCCAATATCGATTCAATCCCTCCCATATCACTATCTGTGGCGATCCACGAGGATCAACGCCCATCGAATACCTTCCAGGTGAAGGATCATTGGCACTTTTCCAAGAATTGAAAACGCGACTTTCGCCTTCTTCAACATTCATGTAGACTCTCATATCAGGCAAATAAGTATCAGTCGGATAACTGAAGCTGCGCCATAAGGCCTCATCAGAATTGTTCTTAGAGAGAACAAGATCACCAGTGTCCATGAGAATAGCAGTTGAATTGCTCGATTCAATCGAAGAAGCATTCGATGACCAAACTGAATTGCCATTTCCATCTAGAACCATTAAATTACCATCACTTCCTATAGTTATAACTCCCCCATCACCTGATATTGGTTCTTCTCTATTGGCTACCCACACAACTGTTTGAATTGGAACTCTATTGTACCATATTCCAACGTATCGATAAGGCGAATTTTCGGGACTAAAGAACCCCAGTACAAAAATTTGGGCTGCAGAGATAATGAATTCACCATCTCTAACAACTTGTCCTTGAATGATTGTGTTGGCTCCATGAGAGAACAAAGCAGATGAATAGAATATGAACAATAGAGACCAAAGAAGAATGTTTCTTGGGTTTCTAAAACTAATAGCCATCTCACAATCTGAAGTTGTTTTTGCAAATGTTTCATCTAAGAATATGTTTATACATCAGCTCAGCAAAAGCATGCACAAGGTGTTATGTGCATATTTAATGAAAAGGCTTCTCATAGTCCTCCACTTTGGCTTTGTTTGAATTAAGTAGGAGGTTGAGAAGATTGACCCTGACAATTTGTTGAAGATTCTTAGTTGACCAATCCACTAACACTTTTTTTTTCAATATTTTGGTGTATAACGTCGTACTTAATACAATAATAAGTGTTTCTCTCTTCAAATAATATATTGTCACGTTCGAGAATTTGCGTTTCTAAAATGAATATAAGAATGTCTACTATTTATATTTTTAGTACAAACGCATTGGGTCTGTTCTATTTTGGACGAGGGACGTAGGAAAATGCTATTGGGACCTAATCTCGGGACCTAATCTCAGGACCTTATTCAATACAAATCTTGGATTGAAAGTATACTCCATCTAACATTAGAACTTACAACTAATCCAATGTCTGCATTGAATTAAATTCCTATAGTATTTCTCGAGAGGGACATATGTTAGGTATATCCCAATAAAAAAGGTGATTCCCAACTAGTTAAACATTTTTTTTTTCTTTTTTGGGTACTTTGTGGCGTGTTGGACACTGTTGGGGAACAGCTTGTTATGATAATGACAGAGATGCACATAATCAGATTATGTTAATCTGCCCAAAATCTTATTTATTACATAACAAAGATTTAGATGATTTTTTTTTTAATTTTGAAATTGATGGGATTACTCTCCTAATTAATTCATTTCATTTGCCATTTTCTGTATGATGCATTGATTGCAGATATTAGTATTAGATGTTAGACTACTGCTCTTTTTGTTTATTTATTACTTATTATATAGTTTGTTATCGCCATAAATAGCCAACCGTCCACTTATTATTACATAGCTCTGTTTATTTTATTTTTGTTGGACATTACGATTAGGAGTGTTCAAATTAAGTTATGTCCATCTCGACAACTTATCTCTTCGGTCCGACAAAAAACAGATCATCCACACAAGAAATAGAGAATTCATGGAAATAAATTTATTATGGTCCGGTTCAAAAGTATCGTTAAGTTTCGAAATTAAAATGTTTAAATTTATAATTCATCTCATTCTCCACTAAACAACCCCTTGGAGTTGTCGTCATCAGGCCATCGGCATGGCCCGACCCAATGGTCCATAACCTAGGCTCACCCTTGAGTTAGGCTACCAGGCTATGAATTGATCACCCGGATTGAAAAAGGGTAGGCACATTTTAGTTGCTTTCTCCTCTTCCATAGATACATTATTTGAAAATTGTAAATAGGCGATTATTCATTGTAATAGTTACCAACCGATTTATAAATATATATTTTGTTCAATAGTCAGAGGTGTCCGAACTAATTTACGCGTACTTTGATTAATCCCCACCCTTGTTAAGTCAAAGACAGATCATCCACGTCAAAATTAGAATATTCATGAAGAATAAATCTCTCATTACCTGATCCCATAAGAATGTCAAGATTCAAATACAACATGATTAAATTTATAACTCGTCTATGTTATTTCTTGAACTACACTTAGAGTTTGCATGGATATTTTTGAGACAACTCGTGTTTGGTGAACAACATTTGAAATTGTCCAATGGGGACAAAACCGATGACTTGTGGACAATTCCATCCAGCCACTAGTGTTCAAAACTCCCATTAAAAATAAAAAAAGAACTAATAGATTATATTATTGGTAATGAGACCATGTGATAAATTTCATCTACAAGTCACAATGTGTGTGTGTGTGTGAGAGAGAGAGAGAAAAGTAGAAGAAGAAGAAATCAGCCGTAAAGTCGAAGCACGAGAGGTGGAATTAGACTTTCGAAAGCCCTCGGATTTAGACTTGAATTTGTGAGGACGACATGGCTAGGAAATCAAAATGTGCCATGGTCAATGGGTTCAGGCTTAATGAGAGGTGGAAGGTATGCCACACAATACATATGTATTACAGGGGTGGGGATAACAAAATTCAAAGCCACTAGGCCAACCGCGTGTAAGTTCGATCCGTTGAAAGTTAAAAAATATGTAAAAAAATATAACTCGTCTAAGAGTTTAACTAGTTATTAATAAATGACAGAATAATATTTTGAGAGACTACTTTAGATGGTAGGCTCGAAGTTCTTAATAGATTATTTCTACAGCACACATCTGACTTAATTTGGACACAACCTTGTGAATTGGAATAGAACCCAGCCTACTCCAAAAGTTCATTCTACATCAAAAATGCATTAAGTGAAAGAATCAGTAGGACTTTGAATTGACCATCAAGGTATATATGTACACAAGGGAAAGAAAAAAGAAGAAAAATTACAAAGATTTTCTCTTTATCTGCCTTCACAAATGGTGATAGTAACATTGTTAATAGAACATCTTTCCAGCATCTGTTGAGAAGATTGTCTCTTGGAAGAATAAATTCGCCTTTCAGTAAACGTAGGTTGTTTTGGGGTCGGAAGATCTTCAATTTCTCTACTAAGCATTAAAAGAACAGTAGAAACAGTTGGTCTATTTTTCGCAAATTCTTGCACACCTAACAGTCCCACATGTATATATCTCAAAATTTCCATTCTCAAGTGTGTATCATATATCTTTGGGGCTAGTAATGCCATGATATTATTTTCATTCCATAATTTCCAAGCCTGAAGATTTTAAGATGAGAATGAATAATCGGAATATAAATAAAGCATGAAAGTTTGAAAATCTACATTAATGGAGGAAATGACTTACGAATCCTAGAAGGCTCAAAGAGTGCTCATCTTGATAAAAACTGGTGTTTCTTCTCCCACTTATAATCTCTAATATCAGTATTCCAAAGCTGTAGATATCAGATTTTTCTGAAAATCTTCCTCCCATTGCATATTCAGGAGCTATATAGCCACTACATTACATCATTTTAGCATAAAAAAAGTAAAATATATTCAATATAACTTGAATTATTGCATGAGAATAATGAAGTGTTCTAGGCAAAGAGTATAAGCTTACTATGTTCCAACAACCCTTCTGGTGGTCGCTTGACTTTGGTTGCCTCCAAAAATCCTTGCCAAGCCAAAATCTGAAATCTTTGGGTTTAGTTGTTCATCCAATAAAATGTCACTTGCTTTTAAATCTCTATGTATAATTCTTAATCTGGAATCTCTGTGAAGGTAAAGCAGGCATTGGCCAATCCCTTCGATGATATTGACATGTTTACTCCAATCTAGGACTTCTTGTTTGAGTGAATCTGAAAGTTGTTTCCAAAAGAATAAGTGATGCGGAAGGAACCAATTGGGAAACATAGAAATGGCAAAAAAAAGAGCTCAAAAATCAACTTACCAAAAAGAAATGCATCTAAGCTTCCATTTGGCATGTATTCGTAGATCAACATCTTTTCTTCTCCTTCCATGCAGCAGCCAAGAAGTCGAACCAGATTGCGATGCTGGAGTTTGGAGATCACTACAACCTCATTCAATAACTCCTCTAGCCCTTGTCCAGAGTATCTTGAAAGCCTTTTCACAGATATTTCTTGCCCATCTGCCATTTTTCCCTGAAAATAGGAGTCATCAATTTTATATGGTTTGATATGGCATAAATCTGATGTGAAATTGCATTACCTTGTATACTGGACCAAAACCACCCTGCCCCAACTTATTAGCAGAATGAAAGTTGTCTGTTGCCTTTGCCAAACCTTGAAAACTATATAATGGCAGCTCTTCAAGTTTAATTTGATGGGTATTCTCTCGAAGCATGCTATCAGTTGAATACTCTTGATACACTTCCCCTCTTTTAAATGGTAATTGTTTACTTTTCTGCTTCCTTCCTGAGATGCTGAAACTAATTAGTAGTGGTTTTTGTCTACAATGAACTTTTGTATGTACTTCTGAGCTAACTCTTTTGAACATACTACCTCTTTGTTTGGCCATCCACCTCCAAGAGCAGTATGCACAGATTGCAATAGTAATTGATCCTATGCTTATTGCAATTGCGAGAACTGTTTTCATGTTCTTCTCTTCATCTATAAAATAGGACAAACTAAGAGATTTCACTGACAAATGAACACATTAGTTAAGGTTGCATTTGGAATGATGACTATGCAAAAAGAAAACTATTGCAAACAATTTGAAACAGAATCAATATGCAAGGAGTTTCAGTTGACACATATTTGCTCTCAAATTCAGTGGACATAAGAATTCTGAATCATCAAATAAACATATGACAAGAGGAAAAGAGGATAAGTAGAAGCATAGGTGAAATTCACTGCAATTGTGACACAACAC
>CM042188.1:1855652-1858017 GCA_023539305.1 Ilex asprella
CAAATTCTTGCACGCATAATAGTCCTACATGTATATATCTCAAGATCTCCAATCTGCTGTTTGTATCAGGCATCTTTGGATCTACTAGAGCGACAATCTTCTCTTCATTCCACAATCTCCACGCCTGAAGACATTAAGATGAGAATGAAGTGCTCGAATTGGGAAATTCGATATCAACCAGAATGCTAAGGTCCTTAAAGATTTTTCTTGGTAAAGAAAACGAACTTACAAATCTTAGAAGGCTTAAAGAGTGCTCATCATCATAAAAGCTGGTGTTCCTTCTCCCAGATATAATCTCTAATATCAACACTCCAAAACTGTAGACATCAGATTTTTCTGAGAATCTTCCCACCATTGCATATTCAGGGGCCATATATCCACTGTGTATATCAATTTACAACAGAAAGTAAAGAATTGTAATAAAGTTGAATTATTGCATGAGAAAGATACATATACATACTATGTTCCGACAACCCTTCGAGTATTGGCTTGATCTTGGTTGCCACCAAAAATCCTTGCCGTGCCAAAATCTGAAATCTTTGGGTTTAGCTCTTCATCCAACAAAATGTTACTTGGTTTTAAATCTCTATGAATAATTCTTAATCTGGAATCTCTATGAAGGTAAAGCAGGCCACGACCAATCCCTTCGATGATGTTGATACGTTTACCCCAGTCTAGGAGTTCTTGTTTCAATGAATCTGAGACATTTGTTTTTCAAAGGACAAGTATGAAAAGTTTGTAAGCTGTAAGGAAATTGAAGTTGAGAAGACTGCCATATTTTTAAGGCAAGGAAGTCAATAGTAATATAGAAAGCAAAAACTTAACAACTACAGGTGATTATAACTGACCGAAAAGAAATGCATCCAAACTTCCATTTGGCATGTATTCGTAGATCAACATCTTTTCTTCTCCTTCTATGCAGCAGCCAAGGAGTCGAACAAGATTGCGATGCTGGAGTTTAGAAATTACCACAACTTCATTCATACACTCCTGTAACCCTTGTCCAGAGGATCTTGAGAGCCTTTTCACAGCTATTTCTTGTCCATCCGAAAGTTTTCCCTGAAAATAAGCATTAAATCAGTTGTATATGGTTCAGTATCCCATGAAGCCCCGGATGAACAACCATTACCTTGTACACTGGACCAAAACCACCCTGCCCAAGCTTAGTAGCAGCGTGAAAGTTGTCAGTTGCTTTTGCCAAATTCTCAAAACTAAATAATGGCAGCTCTTCAAGTTTTATTAGGTGGTTATTTTCTCGAAGCATGCTCTCAGTAGGATCATCTGGATGTGCTTCAGGTTTTTGCTTCCTTCCTGTTGCAGGAACCTAACTATATGTAATTTTGTCCAAGAATCAGTATTTGGAAATACTTCCGAGCTTACTCTGAGTAACATACTACCTCTTTGCTTGTCTATCCACCACCAAGAAATGTAGGTGCAGATGGCAATGGCAACTGACCCTATGCTAATGATAACTGCGAGTTTTACTTTGATGTTTTTTCCTTCATCTGTAAAACAGAACAAATTCAAGGGTTCATCTAAAGTGGACAAAAGAAAAGAAGTTGCATTTAGCTGAATTCAAGGTTTTGAGCTTCAAGTTACATATACGGAGTAGTTTATTCAAGAGCTTTAGGGCAAAAGTTCTAGAAATATGTGGTGACTCAAATCAGCCGCATAACTCGTCAGGGAGCTCAAATGGGATGATTACGGGAGCTATTATTTACAAGGTCCCAAATGTAACTCTAACATTAGAGGCCTGGTTTCCCCAATACACATGATTGGGGATTGAGTGAACACATCTAAAGTTTATATTGGAACCACAAGTCTACTGGACACGTGGTTGGGATGGTAGTCAGTTGTCAAAAAAACACAGTTCCACGTATTGGTTAAACACACAGAAAAAAAGGATAAGTATAGGAGCATCATTCACTACAAGATGATAGAGAAGACAATATGTATTACCAAGCTCTGAATATGCCACTCGAATGTAAAAATCCACCCTACTGCTGGGGAGTTTCTGAATGTCCAGTAGACTTCCACTCCATTGCATACACCCAATGCCTGTCTCATATGAATAAGCTATACAGGAACAACTATTCAAGCATAGGCTTCCACAATTGTCTTCTATAGCAGATGACAATTCCGCTAAGTCTGGCACTTTCATGGCCTGAAGCTTCAAAAATCCATCTTCTTTGCCCACTTCATTGACAGTTTTGTTTCGCTCACATTGCAATGATGTCTTTCTTATGCATCCACTAGACCAATTTCCTCGACTCCATTCATCCATATGTTTTGGCCTAAAACCCCTTAAACAGGTACAAATTGGTGACTCCAGTGAATTACAGCTTCCAAATGGTCCACACTTGCC
>CM042188.1:1868262-1907522 GCA_023539305.1 Ilex asprella
GGCGCTAATAACTCGGGTAGAGTTCAAATCGACTCAAATTTTAATATGTAAAAAATATATTTTAATAGGTTCGAATTTTAATACTTTAAAAAATAAAATTTTTTAAATTTCAATCAAATTTTAATTGGTTCAAATTTTAATATGTAGAAAAATAAATTTTAATCGGCTCGAATTTTAATAAAATTTTATGTAAAAAAATTACTTGAGATTTATGTAGGGGCATTTTTGGTATTTTAGATTAATTTTTTTTGTTAGAAATGGTAGTTTAATGGTATGGGGTGTTAGTGATGTTTAAATATAAACTAGAATGAGTGTCATTGAAGATTTAGAAAATAGAGGGAGTGTCTTTGAAGATATGGTAAACTAAAAGGGGTGTGACTGAAATTTTTTCAAATAATAACTAACCTACCATGTAAGCAAATAACTTCTCACCCTCTTATCATGTAAGTTCAAGTGGGGTTCACATTTTTCATTTAGGGCTTTATTATTAGTTGGTGATATCATGTCATCAATTGTGACTTGGTATCACCGTTATATTCAATATTTACTCAAAATAGAGATTCAAGTTAGTGGGTATTCGAAATTTTCCGTAGAATTTATAGAAAAAAGAAAATTTAAATTAAGCAAACAAGAGCATCTCCGATAGATGTCATTTTAAATTATTATAAATTTTATATAAAAAATAGTATACTTATAGAGCCATTTTAACAAGTTCTTTATACGATATGAAATACGATCTCAAATTTATTCATCTAACGATTAAAAGTATTTCTCTCATTTCTCTCAAAATTTATCACTTTTCACTCACATTTTTTTTCAAGATCAGACCTCCTCTCAGTCAACACTCATTCACCTCATTGGTCAGACATGTCGACTCTCCACCATCTTTTTTTTTTTTTTCACTCACCGCTATCAGACAAGTCATGCCTCTCCTCAGCTCCTCTATTTTTCTTTTTTTTTCCCCCTCCCTATGTCAGTCCTTACTCCCATCTCTATCTCTCTCTCTTACGCCCCAGCGACAGTACCAACACCAACACTAACACCACCGCCACTGCTAACCCCTACCAAATATTCCTCATCTCTCTCTCAACATTACTCTCTTTGTGTCTGTCTTTCTCCCCTTAGCACATTGTCACACACACATACACTACCACTTACAGTTTCTCCTTCACTCACACATTCTCTCTCGCCGTAGCACCACCGACAGAGCCACAACTCCACCACCAAGGGATTGTCCTCCCCTCCCCTCCCCTCATTTATCTTCTCCATCCCCTACTTTTGACAAAGACAACCCCTTCCCCTAAATTCTCTCCCCCAAACCCATTCCTCTTCCCTCCGTCTCTTTGTTCTTACACACACACAAACCCTCTATTTTCTTCCCATCTATTTGCTACACACACACTCAAAACCTCTATTTTCACACACATACACATACCCATCCACACACTGTCTTTTCCCTATCTACACGCAAATCCCCAACCTTCAATTTTATGTGGCCTACTTTATTATCTCGATTCTCTTTACTCTCTCATTCTCTCCGACATTTGAATGGGGTCTGCTTTATGTTTGGTTGCTCGCAAACTATTCGATGAAATGTATAATTGTTGGGACATTTCAAAGAAAGAATAGGGATCTAACACATGTCCTCGACACCAAGGTCAACCTATGGTGAAGACAAGTGTCCTCGGACAGATGACACCTTATGCTCTCTGGTGATAACATGTGTCATTGGCACGAGGACACCTTCTGTTCTCTAATGATGACATGTGTCCTCGCCACCGAGGACACCTTTTGTTCTCTAGAGATGACGCGTATCCTTGGCATCGATTACACTTCCAGGTTCTTAGAGCCCTAGGATTCTGACACGTGTCATCACACAGGACCCTTTTTGACACGTCACCTCAACTTCAAGATGGATTATTGATGGTTACAGTCCATCAATCTCAGAGTTAGACTATAAATCATTGACTTTGTCTACTCAATGAAGTTAGAATAGGGGAAAGGACAAGATCAATAGCCAAAAGGAGTTAGACACGTGGCACGATGTATAAGGTTGAGGGTAAATTGACAAGAATACCCCTGCTGACACGCAGCCATCCTAATGGCACATTTAATAATCCCTCATAAGGATGGGATATCCATGACACTCGGGGAGCTTAGAAAGAAGAGTATTTAATGCCCTGTAAGCTTAGGAGAAAGGGCATTTAATGCTTGGGAGCCCGAGCATTAAATGTTGGAGTCTTTCCCATGCAGAAAAGTTGTTATGCCCAATGACTATGCACTGCCTTCCAAATTAGCCAATGGGAAGCCTCTTCTTGACATGACCCACCTGACAATAATGATGACCTTCATGGAAGGTATAAATAGCCTTCACAAATGAGAGACAAAGGTATGCAATCTCACCCCATAACATACACAGAGTTTTTTTTCCTCTCTCTCACAGAAACTAACTTGATCATTGGAGGGGATACACCGAAAAATACTTCAGCACCCTTCTAACCCATCTTTTGTGTGCCAGGAACTGCCTTCGACTTGCCGGAATTGAACAGACAGTCTTGAAATCAATTCATCACCACTCCTTAGGCCACCTTTGGCCTCTCTTTGCCACGGGATCGCCGACTTTTGAGGTAAATACGAGTTCACCAAGAGAGAAAGCTGTATTTTTTATTTATTGTGTGAAAATCACTGCGCACAATTATAAAGACTTGATCAATTGAAACACAACGCTTTGTGACTATTTTCAATTTGTGTGATTTTCTTTTTTCATATCCGCCTTGCAAGTGTAGGTTTGGACACATTTTCCTTGCCAAGTGCCTTTATGTACATCAGTTGTTGGTTTCTTTGCAAAAACATAATAGGATTTGATTGGTATACTCAATGTATGATGAGAATAGGTTTTGGAGAATGTGCAAACTATATCTAAATAAGTATTTTAGAGCTCCTGATGAGGTCTTCTAATGTTAATCCTATATTGATTCACCCAAGCATGTCTCTTTTAGGTTCCTTTTTGTTTGACTTGAGTTAATAATGAGTGCGGTTGTTCTTTGGGTGGGTATGATTAGATAGCCTAGTTTTGGTAGACCATATTTTAATGCTTTAGAAGTATTGAATCTCATATTGCTTTATTTCCTTGTTTGCTAGAAACATTGTTTTCATTTCATAAGTTAAAAACATTGTCAAATGGCCCATGGATAGAAACATGGTTCATAATCTCTCCTACCTGCCACTGTTGTAATTTTCTTTGGTTCGTTATTTTATTTATGGTTTTAAATTATGATTGCTTTTAGTTTACATCTACAATTTTGAAGTTGATGGATTCTTGCATAAGAGCTTAATTATTTTTGTCATGATATTAACTTGAGAAGCCAGACATTTTCCATGTTTTCAGCTTATGGTATGTATAATAGATAGCTACTAACTAGAGTTTGAAAAAACTAAATGTAGAATTTAAAGTGTGAAAGCAAGTTAAAATGAATAAGCGCGGTGAAACTACACATAACATTGCTAAACAAAATTAATATTTTTTTTCACTTTATGTTCTTTATAATTCTAACATTTCCTTTCTAAATTTGTTCTAGAATCCATGACTTTTTGGTGGTATTAAAACTCTTTTTCCTCTTTAATCTTCGGTGTTTTTTTTTCATAGAATGAATCTTCCTATTTGTTGGGCATTAGCATTTTTTTTGTTTTCCTTGAACCATTAAAGAAAAGTCTAAGAATAAAATTTACATATATTGGCTTTTTAAATAGAAATGTTCTAACTTTTAGTGCTAGAGCGGCAATTTGGGGCAACACTGTTTGAAATTAAAAATATTGGCTTTGCGGTGATAATGAACGAAAATATTAGAGAGGGTTAGATTGCTTTGTCTTTTGCTCAATATGAGCTTGCCTAAATTAAGTTCAGAGTTTAAGATGAAAATGAATATGCCTTTAACTAATGTCTTAGTGCTTCAACTTTAATATTGTAAACCCAAGCGTAGGTTGAGCAGAATAATATATTCTCGGAAGTCCGAGGTCGATCCCACAAAGAATTGTAACAAGAAGACAATCACACGAGTACTAAAAATAATTTAAAGGAAAAGAGTTTGTTTGATGAGTTGTTGAATAGAGACAGTTGATCTTAACGATTAAAACAATAATAAAAATACTAGAGCATCAGGTACTCCCTCTCAACTTCATACAGTGATAATTAAAGACTCAAAACTTAACTTGAAACAAGAATTGGATGTCAGTCAATTCAGGTAACAAATCAAGTAATAAGGTCAAAAGATTATTCAGGAACCTGAATAATCAATCAATCATATTTTTTTATGAAATAATGTTAATACTTCAAGCGTGGAATACCCAGTTATTTATTCGCAGGAAAACTCAAGCAATCAATGTACGTGGCACAACAACTCAGGAGTTTTTACAGAATAAACACTTTACTAAAATATCAAAAATTAAATTAACACAATATCATAAATCATTAAGTACAAAGTCAATAAAAATACTGTACTCCGTTGAGAAGTTTTCCCTAGCCTTAGCTTAGCCTTCTAGTCAGACATGATAAAAGAATTGCAAGAATAAACTCAAAGAATTCCTAAGCCAAAAAAAAATCCGTTTTACAGGATCTTTAATCTGTATTTATAACTTCCTAGGGAGGAGATTGATTTTCGTCAAAAGTCTAAGTCTGGCGTCAATAGATCCTTGACACACGTCCGAACGCGTGTCCCTCAACCGTCCGGACGCCATTTTCAGAATGCTCCTTCTACCGTTTTCACCTTTCTGCCACTCGCGTCCGGACACGTACTTTTCTTCCGTCCGGATGCAACTTCTAGTGTGTTTTCCTTTGAGCTATGTTTCATCTCCCTATAATTTATCTCCCATATTGCGCTATTAACCTACAAATTAACATAAATCATCATTTATTAACATAGCATCTGAACTTGAACAAACTATTATATTTATCACATTTTTAAATCTAAATAATAAATCTTTTTCAATAATAAATGTGAATATTAGAACTCAATCACTTAGCATTTGTGGGTGCTAGGATTTTTTTCATTTGCAAGGTTTTTCCCGTTTGCTAATATTTGTGTGTTTGGTTTGTTTATTTCAGCGATTTTTTTTTACAAAAATTGGAAGAGAAATAGTTGATGTAATCATGTAACTGTTGCTATATATGTTTGTGTCTTTCGGCAAAAATCTATAAGAACAATTTAGGCTTTTGGGTGTTGTTTGTTTGGTCTTTAATTTGCACAGAAGTCATACAAATCATTTTAGGTTACTTTTTGATTATTTATTTGGACTTGCTTGAGCAAAATAATTGTGTTTTGCTGCTTCACCTTTTGGGTGCATATTTAATTTGGTCATCTGTGTTTCAACTTTTTGGTTGCCTGAGTGTTGAATGATCTTCACCTCTTAGGAGTGCAACTTTTTTTTTTTTAATCTTTTCAGCATTTATTTTGAGCTCATTGACATGATCATTTGATATTTCAATTGTGTACACTGGTGGATATTTTTATGAGGTCCTATATTTAGACAAAACTCTAATTTTTAATCGCCCTTCCTTTGCTTTATATCTCTCTTTCTCTCACAGTAGCACCATGACAAATATTCAGAGCAGCACCATGACAGATATTCATGTATGGGTTAGGACTATAAGCAAGTAATATCAATGTTAGGGTTTTGTTCTTAATTTTTAATGAATAATAGAAATGTTACTTATTGGTAATTGGAATACGGGTGATTAATTCACATGTAATAAATGGATGATTAATTCAATATCCAATTTTTTTGCTTCTTAATCCAAGTTAATGATTTTATTGTGAACAAAAGGATTTTTTGAATAGTAAGATAAATTTTGTTTGAGCTGGTGCATTTGATTTTCAGTTGAATTGTTGTTGTGGTTAGCTACAATTCGATCCGACAAATTGGCTTGAAAATGATGTGATTGGCTTCTGTATATGAATGGGGCTGGAACTAGAATAGTTGTGGTTTATCCCTAGAGCCAACTACCTTTCTCCAACCTCTTAAAATTCGAAAGCTTCAAGCTTTCTTTGACTCAAGCATACCATTGATTTCATTGGAAGTAGCAATAGTCTTTTTCCCTTATTGCCTTACTGCATCACATGTTCTCTAGAGCTTATTTTTTGTTTTCTTATTGGTGAATTAGCATCACATGTTAATTGGTTTGATGGTTAATTGAGGTTGGATTAGACCAGTACTTCTACAACTTGGGAAAGAGTTGAGTTTAGTTTGGAAAAAACTTTTAGTTAGTTTGGAAAAAAGAAAGTGGCAGAATGAATTTGCAAAGTCTAATTCGAGGGGTTTTATTTTAATGCACACTACATGACTAAGAAAATGTCAGAGAAAAGAAAAAGAAATCTGACCCAGCCTTTGGCCGATCGTGGTGTTGTTTCATTTACTTTGGAAGAAGCTTAAGTTGTTATGAACATGAAAGACAGTAAGAAAAAGAAGAAGAATAAGAAGAAATAATGACAAAGGAAAAACGGAGTCACAAAATGATACTATAATTCTTTGAATTGAATGTCGAAATAAAATTTTCTTTACTTTATTAATTTTTTGATTTCATGGCCTGAGTTTTTGTAATGTTATTTGATTCAGTCAATACCTCTTCTACCCATTGTATTACGTGTTCTATATTGATTAAAATATCTCTTTGCTTCAAATAAGTTAATCTGCT
This sequence comes from Ilex asprella, assembly GCA_023539305.1. NCBI lineage: Eukaryota > Viridiplantae > Streptophyta > Magnoliopsida > Aquifoliales > Aquifoliaceae > Ilex > Ilex asprella. The sequence goes on from CM042188.1 coordinate 1,874,951, forward strand.
TAAGTTTATATATTATAGATTTTTTGCCTTATTCATTTTTTATCACATTCAGTCCAATGCAAATAAATGGAAAGTTTGATAAATTTGAACAACAAATATAGATTGAAGCTCTGAATACACTGCGATCTTATTGTTGGCTCATTACCGTTATTTGCATCGAATAGATTTTTGAATTTGGGAGGCGCATGTAGCATATTTGTTGACTTTATTCACACATACTTTATCTTTTGACTATCACACACTTTTTTTTTTTGGGAAACACATATATAGCATATTTTCTCTGCCTCTTCCAAGTCGACTGTCTCTCTTGAATTTCTATAGCTTTTCTTTGCAAAGATTTGGAGATGTATGAAAGATTCATTGCTATTTTTTTTTCATTATTTGTGTTCTTGAAATGGTTGAATTCGTGAATACAATTGAGATAGTGATGTTTGATTATTGAATTGGGTTAATTATTTGATATAGTTTTGTTGAAATTGATGTTGAAAAATAATTGTTAAAATTATTTGTTGATTATTTGATGTAATTTAGGTGGATTATTTGTTGAATTGCATTTTTTATAGGGCCATGACAATAGTTGTGATTAATCTAAATAAATTCAATGGTGAAAGATTACTCTCTAAATTTATTAATACCACTTATTTCTGTCACCCTACTATCACCCTCTCCCATTTCTCTCTTTCGTCTTTTCTCCGATTGACTACTTCAACTCTGGTGTGTTTCGGCGACTCCAACATTGTGAGTCAAGTTGATCTCCCTTTCTCTCTCCCCTTCTTTCTCTTCTATGATCCCTCTCCCACTCAAAATCTCTCATAGCACACACACCCTTATAGCCAAAGTCTCTCATGTCTCTCTGTTCTCTCATTTTCTTTGATTTCCTTTGCAAGTCTCTCTCATGGCATACACACGTTACCCCAGTAACTAACACTTGCGAACACTCACAGACACACACACACATGCAAAAACTCTCTTTCACACACACATATGCATCACACAGTTGGATATTGAGGCAACACACTCACTTCTTAGATTCACAATCACACAATTTTTTGAATGTGTCATTATTTATTGTTTCTTTCATACTCTCATTTGAGTTTCAAATAAAAAAGAGGGTTAGATGATGCGTAATTTTTTTTTTTTGAGTACATCGCATTTCCATAATTTGATTTTCATGAACTTTGTTTTTGGTGTTTAAATACGAGTTTTAGTTTAATGGGAGTTTGGATTATAGTACCTATGATATTTAGTAGTGTTTTATAGTATTTGGATTTTAATGCTTTGATTTGTTCATGTGGTGTTTCGGTTTTTACTAATTGACTATGATTATGTTTTTCGGTAACTAATTGATTTTTCTTTTTCTTAATCATGAGCATATGAATTTAATGGCATGGAGTGGTCATCTTTTTAACCATCAGTCTTTGATATTGATGATGCGTAAGTTCTCTTTTAAATAATTTCATAGACCTTAACTGGTTTACTACATTTTGTTGTTTTACTATTTTGTTATTTAAACAATTTCAAGAGGAAATGACCCAAGATCGCGTTTAGGAGGATGGGAAAGAGGAAATTTACAATAAAGAAAGTGTGAAGATTGCTCTAAAATCACTCGAGTAGGATTGTTGGTGCTTGGTCACAACTATGGAGTTGGAAAAAACTTAGGTTTGAGATGCCCTCGCAACTTCGCAACTAGGTTTAACTTTGAAATGTAACTTTTGTTCTCTTTGTTTCTTTCTAACTTTAGGTTGTGTTATATTTTCTTGAAGTAAAAATGGTTGTGGGGAAATCTTTTTTGGATAAAATACTTGCCTATAGTTACATTTTCTATTGAAGAGTTGTATTGTTTACAATGTTTTGTTTGGGTTCTCTTTTGTATGGTTTATGATGAATTTTTGGTAGATTTTTTTGTTGTTGTTTAGATACTGTGTGCTCTTGAAAGTTATGGATTGTTTAGTTTGGTTTAGTCCTTGCTTGGAGGATTATCTAAGAGTAATCTTTAATCGATGATTATTTTAGTTAATTCATAGTTATTTTTGTTTCTCTATGTGTTTTTTTTTTGGTTGATACATGTAGTTTATATCATTTTGTTGTGTGATTGAAGTTGTTTGGGACTATAAATTTTTATGAATTATTTTTAAATTTTTTGAGAAAATGGTTGTACTATAAAATTGTATGTTTGACCTGTCACTTTTTCAATTATTCATTTGGTACATTTGTTGTGGTTAGTTCATTTAGGAGCAATAGTTTTCAGTTGCTTTAGATTCGTAAAATGGTCATATTGTTTACATTTTAATCACATCTATTTCATTTGGTCCTTTATATAGGTAACACATTGATTTGTAGGCCTTAATTTAGAACAGAAAAGAAAAATTAATTGGATTGACTCAATTAAACTTGAGGAATGTCATGCAGGATTCGTAGTTTATTTGTTTAATTAGCATGTTATAGAGAGTGGACTTCGTATTTAGCATTTTATAGATTGTATATTTTATTGGGGTCATGTTTTTAGGAAAAATATGTCCAAATATTTAAAAGAATACAGAAAAAATGTTGATGTAGCATAACATAATGCCTACATTTTTTCTAATGACATAGGTTTGACAATTCTTCTAAGTTAACTTTTGATTAAATATATATGGGCACTATTGTTAGTTCTAATTAGCTATGCAGTTTTAAGCATGTGAATTTTATATGTTTTCAATTTAAAGTTATGAGATCTTGATTATTAAAGCTGGTTTTTATTCTTCTCTTCATTGAAATTTATTTTCACACGAATCTTTATGTAGGTAATATTTTGTTGAGCATGTATGTGAAGTGGTGTATTAAGAATTCAGTTTAGGTTGTTAGCTTAGTGTGTATCCATGTTCAGTGATTGATTTTTTGTGTGCATGATCAATTTTTTATTTTTTAAAATGGCATAGTGTCTTCAGGCACAGGTTATTGTTTTTCCGTTATGTATACAAGTTGATATTTCCGTGGTCTCCTATTTTCAAAGGAAACTTTGGCCAAATTTTATAAAAATAACGGGTTATTATTAGATTGATTTAACTTTCTTTAATTAAATGATATAACGAATAACTTACATCAACTTAACCAGATTTGCGTGGGTTTTTGTTTATTCCTTGTTTAATATGATGAACTAATTTCACGTTTATAGGGATATCTTTGGCTTGATGTGAAATTGTTGGTTGTTGGAAATGGATCGCTGATTTTGGGGGATTGTTTTATTTGTTTCTCGATTCTATATACAAGTAATATTTTCATGGTCTCCAATTTTCAAAAGAAATCATGTCATGTCAAAATTTTGAAAAAGTATTGAGTTATTACTAGATTGATTGATTTATGTGACAACAAAAATTACTAGATTGATTTAACTTTATTTAATTAAATGAAATAAAGAACTACTTACATCAAATTAACCGGACTTGTGTGGATTGCAAAATGACTATAGACACTGGATGTCTGTCTTAGTTTTCTTTTTGTGTATCTTGATGATAGTTTTCTCTTTGCGTGTCTGTTGTATTTGTCCCGAGTTTAGTAAAGTGAATCAATCTCACGTGGTGATTAGTTTATTTTTATTGGAATTGATGGTTGTTTTGGTAATTGGGTTCGGAATGGTGAGTTTTGGGAGAATTTTGATTGTAAACTACGATTATTGTTATGTATGATTGTGAATTGTGAATTTTAGGTATGATTGTATTGTGCATTCAAGAGACTCTCAGTTTTGTAGACAGGTTGAAATTTTCTTGGACTCCTATTTTTAGAGCAACTCTTTGGAAATAGTTCACAAAAAATATTTGGGGACTACATTGATTTTAATTTCTTTAATTAAAATAATTTTTTTTCAAATTAACCGATTGATTTACATTGTTCCGTGTCTTTAGAAACGGATTACCCCTAATATCTATTGAAATATGTCAAATTTATTTTTTCCCAATCAACAATTGACATACCAATTGAAAAGTCTTCCCTACCAAAAAGGGGTAATGGAGCCTCTGCCTGGCATTTGGGCATACCAATTGGAGATGATCTGAGTCCCACTCAGATGCTCATTCATTCGATCACAATTCTGCGAGCCAAGAATTTAATCAAGGGTGCATACTTTAATAAGGCCATATCCAATGAAAATTAAACTCTTAGTTAAATTTGAGTTAAAAAAAAAAGTCAAAAGTTTAATTCGGTATAAACATCTCTAATGGAAAACTCAAATTTAAAGAAAGACAAACCCGATGACAAAGTTAAATTTAAAAAAGGGTAAATATGATAATTAGATTTTTAAAGGATGATAAAATTTCACTATTAAAAATTTGGGTATAGATTTGAGTCTCTTTTTATTTGAGTAAAAAAATGAGTCTCCCTTAATTTGATATAGGCATAGATCTAACATTGGAAAAAAAAATTATGTGTTTTTTTTATCCAAATTTTTTTTAAAAAAATTAAAGATTGGAGATACTCTAACAAGTTCTAATTTTTATTCCTTTCCAATGAGTAAAAGTAAAATGATAAATTAATATTTACTACATCATATTGGACATACAAAAATTCATCATGGTGCATACAAGAACAAGTTTGAAAGATTCCTAAATCCTAATATATCAGTTTATTTAGCAGTATTCAAATAAGTTTAGGTGACATTATTTTGTCCTTATTTGTTTTATTAACTTTCTAATCTTGAACCAACAGTCTTCATTTCAGATGAGCCACATTTTTCTGAGAAGTGGGAGGTCGAGGTGAGAAAATATTGAACACAACGGTGACACTACGTCATTATCGTCACATGGTGTCACCATCCAATTAAAAGATTATAAGTATCCAAACTGAATCTTATTAATCTTATGTGTTGATAATTAGATGTGTTAGTTATATGTAATTATAAAAATAGTAAGATCCACTTTGTCTATTTGTAATCTTCTAATTAGATGGTAATACTACGTGTCGATGATGACATGACACCACATAGTGTCACCGCTGCATTCAATATTTACTCGAGGTGAGGTAGAGGCAGTCAAGGTTTACCCTCTTATGGTTTGGGCCCACAGCACTTCACCCCCTCATAGTATGAAATTAAGCACCATAACCACCATATTTTTTTATTTTTTGTTGGGATTAATCTACTACTGTTACAAAATTTCCGTCCAAATTGGCGATTCTTCCCTTCATCTCCTCCCTTTCTCCTCCCTCTCTCTGCAGCAACGTCTCTCTCCCTCATGCCAACCACCAGTCAAAGCATTAAAGCAGACCACTAAAGAAGATGTTTTTCCAACACCATCTCCTAATTCTTGGAGTATCATTTTGCATAGAAAATGATCTTCAAGAGCTTTTGGCCTGAGTCACAGCACTACTCTTAAAATGAGCATGGTTAGTTAACTAAAACAAGCTAAAGGGGGTGAATTGAGACAAAATGTAATAAAAGCTTTTAATTAAAACTACTGGTACAGTTTAACCTTCTTTTGGATCATTTACTCTTATAGGATGAATGGTGGTTGGCAATCTGTTACGATGGAACAGAACTATGGGAGGTTGATATATGGAGGGAATGGATAAGGCTAATGCTGAGTAGTTGTCTTATGTAGTTCACAGCCTTGTGAATCAAAAATTTATCTAGGACAGATCAAAAATTCATATGTTGCAAGAAAAGTTAAATCGAATCATAAAGGTATGTACACAGAAAGAAGAACAAAAATCGAAAAATAATTATCGTGATTTGCCTTTTATCGGCCATCAACAATTGTGACAGTGAGCTCGTTGATAGAACACTGGTTTTGACTTTGATGAGAAGACCGTCTCTCTGAAGAAATATGTCTTTCGGTAAATGCTGGTTGTTTTGGGGAAGGAAGATCGGCAATTTCACTACTAAGCATCGATAGAGTAGTTGAAACATTTGGCCTATCTTTCGCAAATTCTTGCACGCATAATAGTCCTACATGTATAAATCTCAAGATCTCCATTATGAAGTGTGTATTAGACATCACTGGATCTATTAGTGCGATAATCTTATCTTCATTTCATTCCACAATTTCCATGCCTGAAGACATTAAAACGTGAATAAAATATTAGATTAGAACGTTCAATTTCAACTGGAATGGTAAGGTTGGTAAAGATTCACCTTACTAAGGCAAATGAACTTACAAATCTAAGAAGGCTCAAAGAGTGCTCATCATCATAAAAGTTACTGTTTCTTCTCCCAGATATAATCTCAAATATCAATACTCCGAAGCTGTAGACATCAGATTTTTCTGAGAATCTTCCTTCCATTGCATATTCGGGGGCCATGTAGCCGCTGCAGTATATTCATTTAGCATAAAAAGTAAAATAAATATAATGAAGTTGTATTATTGCCAAAGAAGTTCATCCCATGGAAGATCATGAGGCAATTTGGACAAAGAGATGTCTACTTACTATGTTCCAACTACCCTTCTAGTATTGGCTTGATCTTGGTTGCCTCCAAAAATCCGTGCCATGCCAAAATCTGAAATCTTTGGGTTTAGCTGTTCATCCAACAAAATGTTGCTCGGTTTCAAATCTCTATGAATAATTCTTAATCTGGAATCTCTATGAAGGTAAAGCAGGCCACGACCAATCCCTTCGATGATGTTTACACGTCTACCCCAATCAAGGAGTTCCTGTTGTAGTGAATCTGAAAGTTTCATTTATGAAAGAAGTGAGAAAAGGTGGTAAGCTAAAGGAAATTGATGTTCAGAAGCCTATTATCTTTTGAGTGCAATGAAGTTAATAGTAATGAAGAAGCAATAACTTGAAGAACTGCAATGATTTTGAACTAACTGAAAAGAAATGCATCCAAGCTTCCATTTGGCATGTATTCATAAATCAACATCTTTTCTTCTCCTTCTATGCAGCAGCCAAGGAGTCGAACAAGATTGCGATGCTGGAGTTTAGAAATCACCATAACTTCATTCATAAACTCCTCCAACCCTTGTCCAGAGGATCTTGAAAGTCTTTTCACGGCTATTTCTTGTCCATCTAGCAGTTTTCCCTGAAAATAACTAAATAAGAGTCATCAATTTGATATGGTTCTACACGGCATAAAACTAAGATGAACTAGCATTACCTTGTATACTGGACCAAAGCCACCCTGACCCAGCTTATTAGCAGAATGAAAGTTATCTGTTGCATTTGCCAAATCCTCAAAACTGTATACAGACAGCTCTTCAAGTCCAATTTGGTGAGTATTCTCTTGAAGCACATTTTCAGTAGAATACCCTGGATACAGTTCTGCCCTTCTAAATAATAATTGCTTACTTTTCTGCTTCCTCCCTGATGCCGAAACTAATTAGTCGTGAATTTTTTTTTTCTTTTTGGCAATGAGGATTTCTCTATACTTTCGAGCTAATTCTTAGAAACAAATTACCTGTGTATTTGGCAATCCACCTCCAAGAACAGTATGCGCAGATGGCAATGGCTACTGACCCAATGCTTATTGTAGTTGCGAGAACTGTTTTCATGCTCTTCTTTTCATCTGCAAAATAGAAGACACTCTTAAGAGATTTCAGTCTAGAATGAACAAATGGATTAAGGTTGCATTTGGATGGATGGCTATGCAAAAAAAAAACTATTGTAAACAATTTGAAACAGAATTAATATGCACCAACTTTCCAGTTGACATATATTCTCTCAAATCCAATGGACATGATATATAAGAATTCTGACTCAGCAAATAAACATGTGACAAAAGGAAAAGAGGTTAAGTATAAGCATAGGTGGAATTCACTGGTGACAAAACATATTACCAAGCTCTGAATATGCCACTCGAACGTAAAGATCTGCCCCACCATCCGGGAATTTCTGGATGTCAATTAGACTTCCACTCCATTGCATACACCCAATTCAAGATTACCAGATTACCACCCTCGGATATCGTCACAATCCCAGATGAATCATTCAAAGGCTTGTCTCTATTGGCAACCCATACAGCAGTAGTCACTGGGATTTTGTCCAATATACCAACATAACGATTCGTAGTATTTACAGGACTAAAGAATCCCAGCTTGAAGGTCTTTCCAACGGAGACTATAATTTCAGGGTCTTTGATGGATTGTGTAGATGTAATTGTGTCTCTGGAAGTGCAAACCTCTAACAAAAAACATAGAAGTATGAGAACAAGGCCATGAAAAAGTAAAAACTTCGAATTACCGGAAAGTGCCATATGTGATCTTAGTGCTTGTTGGTGAGGAGGGAAGACTATATGCGACTTCTATAGACTTCCATTCCATAAACAATGTTTAATTTCCGCCTTCATGCTTTTCAAAGTCATCTTGGAGTGTGGGGTGGGGTGTCCCAAAAGTCATCCTTGAATCTAATTCACACAAAAAAAAAAAAAAAATTGATCGACTTTTGGAAGATTTTTCTGATAAGGCACTCAAGGTTCACCACATGACAATGGCCAGTCATTGTCATTCATGTCTTAGAATTGAAAGAGTCATTTAGCAGTATCTAATAAGTTCGGGTGAAAATATTCCTATTTACATGTATCTTTTTTAAGTGTTTTGTTTTATTAATTTTCTAATCTTGAACCAGCAGTCTTTGCTGAGAACGGGCAGGAAGAAGCACTCAAGGTTTACCCTCTTATGGTGTGGGCCTATAGCACTTCACCCCCTCGTGGTATGAAACTCAGCACCATAACCACCATATGTTGGTTTTTTGATTAATCTGCTACCAGTCAAAGCATTAAAGCAACACTATCACCTGATTTTTGGAGTGTCATTTTGTATAGAAAATGATCTTCAAGAGCTTGCGGCCTGAGTTACAGCAGTATACGTGAAAATAAACTACAAAACAGTCCAGATATCATTATATGCTTAACAACTGTAACAACACAGAATTTTTCAACCCAAATCCGCCAATGCATTATGATTAAAATGTAAGATAAGGACGAGTAGTTGTCTTATGTAGTCCACAACCTTGTGGATCAAAAAATTCATATGTTGCAAGAAAAGTAAAATCGAATTACAAAGGTATGTACACAGAAGGAAGAACAAAAATCGAAAGTAATTATCATGATTTGCCTTTTATCGGCCTCCAAGAATTGTGACAGTGAGACCGTTGAGAGAACATTGTTTTTGACTCTGATGAGAGGACTGTCTCTCTGAAGAATGCCTTTCAGTAAATGCAGGTTGTATTGGGGAAGTATGGTCTGCAATTTCACTACTAAGCATTGATAGAACAGTCGAAACATTTGGCCTATCTTTTGTACATTCTTGCACGCATAATAGTCCTACATGTATATATCTCAAGATCTCCAATCTGATGTTTGTATCAGGCATCCTTGGATCTACTAGAGCAATAATCTTATCTTCATTCCACAATTTCCATGCCTGCACACACATTAAGATGAGAATCTAGTGTTGGATTTGCAAAATTCAATATCAATAAGAATGACAAGGTCCATAAAGATCTGCCGAACTAAAGCAAATGAACTTACAAATCTTAGAAGACTAAAAGAGTGCTCATCATCATAAAAGGTGGTGTTCCTTCTCCCAGATATAATCTCTAATATCAACACACATCCGATTTTTCTGAGAATCTTCCCTCCATTGCATATTCAGGGGCCATATATCCGCTATGTATATCAATTTACCAGAGAAAGTAAAAGAATTGTAATGAAGTTGAATTATTGCATGAGAAGAAAGTTCAACACATGAAAAAAGATACATAAACATACTATGTTCCGACAACCCTTCGAGTATTGGCTTGATCTTGGTTGCCTCCAAAAATCCGTGTCATGCCAAAATCTGAAATCCTTGGGTTTAGCTCTTCATCCAACAAAATGTTACTCGGTTTTAAATCTCTATGAATAATTCTTAATCTGGAATCTCTGTGAAGGTAAAGCAGGCCACGACCAATCCCTTCGATGATGTTCATGCATTTACCCCAGTCTAGGAGTTCTTGCTTCAATGAATCTGAGAAGTTTGTTTTTGAAAGGACAAGTATGAGAAGTTTGTAAGCTGTAAGGAAATTGATGCTTAGAAGACTGTCCTATTCTTAAGGCAAGGAAGTCAATTGTAATATAGAAGCAATGATTTAACGACTACAGATGATTATAACTGACCAAAAAGAAATGCATCCAAACTTCCATTTGGAATGTATTCATATATCAACATCTTTTCTTCTCCTTCTATGCAGCAGCCAAGGAGGCGAACAAGATTGCGATGCTGGAGTTTAGAAATCACCTCAATTTCATTCATACACTCCCGTAACCCTTGTCTAGAGGACCTTGAGAGCCTTTTCACAGCTATTTTTTGTCCATCCGGAAGATTTCCCTGAAAATAAGCATCAAATCAGTTGTATATGGTTCAGTATCCCATGAAGCCCCAGATGAACAATCATTACCTTGTACACTGGACCAAAGCCCCTGCCCAAGCTTATTAGCACCATGAAAGCTGTCAGTCTGTTTTGCCAAATTCTCAAAACTAAATAATGGCAGCTCTTCAAGTTTTATTAGGTGAGTATTTTCAGTAGGATCATCTGGATGTGCTTCAGGTTTTTGCTTCCTTCTTGTTGCAGGAACATAACTATATGTAATTTTGTCTAAGAATCAGTATTTGCAAATATTTCTGAGCTTAATTTGAGTAACATACTACCTCTTCGCTTGGATATCCACCTCCAAGAAATGTAGGTATAGATGGCAATGGCAACTGACCCTATGCTAATGATAACTGCCAGTTTTACTTTGATGTTTTTTCCTTCATCCGTAAAACATAACAAAGTCAAGGGTTCATCTAAATTGGACAAAAGAAAAGAAGTTGCATTTAGCTGAATTCAAGGTTTTGAGCTTCAAGTTACATATATGGAGTAGTTTATTCAACAGTTTTAGGGCTAAAGTTCTAAAAATATGCTGCAACTCAAATCAGTCTCATAACTCGTCGGGGTAGCTCAAATGGGATGATTACAGGAGTTCTTATTTACGAGGTCCCAAATGTAAAACATTAGGGGCCTGGTTTCCCCAATACGCATGATTGGGGATTGAGTGAACGCATCTAAAGTTTATATGGGAACCACAAGTCCACTGGACACATGGTTGGGACGGTAGTCAGTAGTCAAAAAAACACAGTCCCACATATTGGTTAAACACAGAAAAAGAGGATTAGTATAGGAGCATCATTCACTACAAGATGATAGAGAAGACAAAATGTATTACCAAGCTCTGAATATGCCACTCGAATGTAAAGATCCACCCCACTTCTGGGGAGTTCCTGAATGTCCAGTAGACTTCCACTCCATTGCATACACCTAATGCCTGTGACATATGAATAAGCTCTACAGGGACAATTATTCAAGCATAGGCTTCCACAATTGTCTTCCATAGCAAATGACAACTCCACAAAGTCTGGCACTTTCATGGCTTGAAGCTTCAAAAATACATCTTCTTTGCCCGCTTCATTGACAGTATTGTTTTGCTCACATTGTAATGGTATCTTTCTTATGCACCCACTAGACCAATTTCCTCGATTCCATTCATCCATATTGTTCGGCTCAAATCCCCTTAAACAGGTACAAATTAGTGACTCCAGTGAATTACAGCTTCCAAATGGTCCACACTTGCCATAAACATCACCCTCATCCCACTCTTCCTTTCCACCAAACGACCAATTCTTTTGTTGTAGATCTCCTTCAGAATTCAAGAGCAGGTATGATAAAAAGGACAGATCAGTTGAATAGGCATAAGCTAGAGAAATGTTTCCTTCTTTGTCATCTAGAAGATTTAATCCAATGAGAAATGAAGAATCCATGCTTCGAACTCCAATAAAAATCTGACCATTCCAAGGACCACTACGCCAATATGGAAGGCTACCATTCCAAACAAAAAGCTGTGGGATGTTCAGAGGCTGAACTCCAATGGAGAAGGTCCCAATGGATGGATCCGCAGGACTTTTCCACAATGTCAGCAGAGTCCTCTCACCTGTCTTTGCATCAGTACCAATTCTCATCTTCTGTAAGAATAAGTCTGAAGGATGTTGAAAACTCTCCCATATGATCCTTCCACTAGAGTTGTCTTGCAAGACAAGGTTCCCGGTATCCAAAAGCTGGGCACTCGAATTGGCCACAGGATTTGAAACATTTGATGACCAAATGATCTCCTTCTGTCCATTCAAGATTACGAGATTACCATCCTCGGATATTGTCACAATCCCCGAAGAATCATTTAGAGGCTTGTTTCTGTTAGCTACCCATACCGGAGTCATTACAGAGATGTTGTATAAGATACCGACATAACGATTTGTAGAATTCACAGGGGTAAAGAATCCCAGCTGGAAGATCATGCCAAGGGAGACAATAGTTTCAGGGTCTTTGGTGGATTGTATGGATGTAATGGTGTCTGTGGAAGTGCAAAACCCTGAAGAAAAACACAGAAGTATGAGAACGAGAGCTTGAAAAGGGATGAACTTTGCATTGTAGAAAAGTCCCATATATGTCATTTAGTGCTACTTCTTGGTGAGGATAAAAGGTTGTATGTGCTGCCCATGGACTACCAAGAACAAATGTTTAATTTATTCACTTCTACCTCATACTTTTCCATGTGATGACAGATATTTCCTTGAAGAAGCAAGTAGGTTGAGACTTAACTCTCTCAGATTTTGGGGTAAGTTGGACTTAAGGTGCTAATAAGTTGTAAAAATTTCTACCTTTATGAACCATCATATTTACTATATAATGCGGAAGGAATAATATTTTGTTTCGGTGTATAGTTTCGTTCCGCTAAAAAATGGAAATATTTTGGAAACATCATGGAAACTTAGAAAAAATTGGAAATTTAATTATGAAGAATTCCCAAATATTAACAGAAACATGTCAAAACATACCCAAACCCTCAAAACCTAGGAATTTTGATATTTACCCACTCGTGCGTTTCAATTTCCCTGGAAACAAAAACGTTTCAACCATTTCAACTATTTTAAAATGAAATTTAGACAATGACGTATCCAAACCCATACTAGATGCATAAGTATCAATGGAAGCTTTGAAGTCATACAGACATTAAATAATTCCTCTCCTTTTAGTTTCCTTCTCAAACTGCCAGCTTTTTGGTGACACTGCCTTCTTCTTAATTCAAAGATGGTAACGCCCACATTCGATTGTTGCTCTGATTTTCATATGATCAAAAATCACAAGTGTTTCATAAGACTGAGACACTACAGATGACTTAAAAAAAGTAAGAAGGTAGCTGGGTCCTATAAAAAAATGTTTAGGACATGTAAGTTGTGGATTTGTAAGTTATGTTCCATGGTGATCACAATTTACAAATCTTTCACCTCAATTAATCTCCTCTCTTATTTGGTCAAACACAAGTCATCTACGTTAAGACTAGGAAATTCATGAATGAAAAATGTCAGATAACTTGACCTCGATATAACTGTCACGGTTTAAACTTAGGACCTCTGGATTTATGGACCTTTGGGTTACAATTCACAAATCCTTTGTGTGGATGAAAACTCTATTTTATATGATAAGTAAAATACTCATATGGCCCCTAAATTATATCACTAGTTTCAATTTGACCTTCAAATTAAAATTCTGTCTTGGGTGAGCCCCAACTTTATAAATTAACTCTATGTTCACCTTCCAAACCATTCTGATTTTTTTTTTTTTTAACAGAAGAAACTCACTTGCAACTCAAGGGTAAGGATTAATCCAAAGCACTCAGAAATTCATATGAAAAAACTCAAATGACCCAACCCAACCATAAATGACATGCTTACTCGACCCTCTTCTTCTTCTTCGTCTTCTTCTTCCTGTCTTCTTGTGGTTTCACAATCCAAACACTAACTCTAAACCCCACCACCACCACCACCACACTGCTACGCAGAAGAAAGGGTGAAGTAAGTCCAGCAACAGAACCAATGCCTATTAACACAGACAAATATTTGAAGCGTTTGACTTGAAAGCTTCAGCCAGAGGACCATCTATTCCAAGAAATTTTTTAAGGTACTATATGTAATGCCATACAAACAAGAAGGCTTCCCATTAGTCATAACGGGAAGTTCCAATGAAATATCAGGTTGACAACCAAAAATAATAATAATTTTAAAAACAATGTAATAATATATAGACTGCAATGTCCATATACAAATTCATACACCTACAACGTACCTGTGGTCTTGTAGATTTTTCAGCTTAATTAGCAACTGCATCAAATCCAACATATGCAAAAAATACCACAGTTGCTCTGACTGTGGTGGATGAAAGAGAAAGAAAACAATTTGGGGCAACAAAGGTGAGCAAACTAAAACATTAACCTTAAAAGCTCTCGCAATGGTGGATGTGTGTGAGAGAGAGGGAGAGGGAGAGGGAGAGGGAGAGACTCAGAGGATAAGGGACAGGGTGGTGGTAGGCGGATTTTACGGTTAGTATTTGGGTGGTGCCACCAGAACAAGAAACAAAGAAGATGGGGAAGAAGATAGATGATCGGGTAAGGGTTAGTGGGTCGGAGCACGCAGGGATCATAGTGTTGGATTACCTCGATTGCCGCCTTGTCTGGGTCACTGAGTTTGACATCGGCGAGTGAACTCAATGAGTGACTGTGTAGCCTGCAGATTGGGAGGTTGGTGGAGGCCAAGGCGGTGTTTGGTATTTTTATTTTTATTTTTATTTTTTTGTGTTTTTGGGTCTTTATTTATGTATTTTTTTTTATTAAAGGAAAGATATAGGTACCAAAATTTTTGTTAATATATCACTTTTAAAGATTTTAAAATGAAATTATAACTAAGGGAGATCATTCATAATAAATTATAAAATATTATAATCCGATCATGAATTACTTCAATAAATTGTAAAAACTCCTTTGTGACTCCTAACTCTTCATTTGTGATAAAAATTTTAATTTTTATGGTCGATTATAATATTTTTATATTGATTATGTTCTTTGTAATTTACTTTTTTTGTTATAAATTTTGATACAATAGTCAAGCATTCATGTTAATATTATATAGGGGTGTTCATGAGTCAGGTTAGCCTGTAAGACTCATTATCGTTCTGAAGCTCGATAAGATCAAACGATTGGTTCGGTCAAACCTAAACCCAATATCTTTTAAGAGAAAACTTGGGCTTGCTTACAAACTTAATTTTGTAATTTTTCTTATTTTTAAGTTTTTATATCCAAATGGTTGTCTATAATATATAATTAAAATCTATATAATAAAACATGAGTGTATTTGAATTTTATCTCAGTCATATTTTTTCTCTCAAAACTATCACCAATCACTTATCTCACCTATCATCTCTTTGTCATACTCAAACGTCAAATCGCATCACTCATTTCTATCATATGTTTAATCATTTATATATTTTTTCTCTAAAAATATCACATAACTCATTTTTATCATATATTTAATCATTTAATATTTGATTAATTTATAGTTAATATATTTTAAAAAAAAAATTAATATGGTGGGATCGATTTTATAAACGTACGAATTTTATATTTATCGTGCATTCAGGCACAGATTATAGCTAGTAAATACATATGATCTATAATTAAAAAAAAGTTGAATTTAGACAAAAATCTAAAAATGTGAAACAACAAAATTTAATTTATCAGTGTAACTTTAAGAAATTAAAATTTGATATTTTGATTATCAAAGTTAGATTATCAAACTCTTGCAAGCAAAATTGAGTGGGCTATGTTAGGTAGATTTGAAGATATAAATTTTGTAAGGTATTGGGACAGGGGGAGAGATATGTATTTTGAATTCTGTTAGCTAATTTATGGATGGGTCTAGATCATTGAACATAAAATTATTTTATTAAGCTTAAGCTTTGTAAGGTTCTTTTGATATTTGACTTAGAATATTATGGATTTAAAGTTTGAACTTAGGGTGATTTAGAAGTCGGTACAATTTTTTAGATTTTTTTAGGCAAAAGTACAACACAAAAATTTATTTTGAGTAAAGTGTATATTTTTAAAAAATAACAATATTGTCATTCGGTAAATAACTGGGTAGAAAATCATTTGTATTTCTTCCTAAAATTTTGGCTATAATCAAGTAATGGGAATTTAAAAATAAGGGCTTTACTTATCTAATCTCTTCTTTTTCGGCAAAAAGGATTAAAGCATATTCAGATGAAAAAATACTTTGAAACAAGAATTTTTTGATACAAAAATAGTTACGTAACCGTTTTAAGTAACTATTTGTGATTTAAATTATAAACAGTTCATATTTAAAAATTAATGGGTTTAATTATATTGTGTAACTATTTTGTGATTTTAAATATTTACGTAACTATTTATAATTTGTGATTTTAAACTAAATAACTGGAAGTCTATTTTGTATTGAATGAATAGTTCAAGAGTTGGAATTATTTGATCACAAATTATAAACAGTTCAAAATAATTACACAAAATTATGACATCAACTCAATTTATCATTCAGTTGTTTACATAAACTAAATAATTGCACCATTTAGTATTGCGGTATTATTACACCATCATGTCTTAACAATTGCATGAGACTGTGATTGTTACATCCATTAAAAAAATAGTTACACATATTAAAAAAAATAGTTGCATTTATTAAAAAACAGTTACACCCATTAAAAAAATAATTACACCCATTAAAAAAATAGTTACACCCATTAAAAAATAATTACACACATTAAAAATCAAAACAGTTTTTTTTCCATTCATCCCAAAAATGAACAAACATAAAACAAAATCGAATATAGGAATTTCACAAAAAAAATGACCGAATAAAAGAAAAAATATAATTATTAACAACTTACCTTCAAGTTGACGATGTTGATATATCGAAAAAAAATTTATCCGTTGAAGACACACTTTTACTGCAGATATAGTACAAAAATTGCTCATTCAAAATTCAAAAAATGAATGATAACAAATATGTAATATTTACATATTTGTTTTCTCAAATAAATGTCAATGATGAGAGCATAAATTAAGGAAACGTGTTTAAGTAAAAAAAAATTTAATTCATTTGAATTTTGTACCTAAATACAAAAAGTTTTATAAAAATTATACTTAATAGAATAAAAATTTTATAAATATACTTTTGTTCAAATAAATTTAAAAAAATATATTCACACCTAAAAAACCCTTGAACTTAATTATACTATGAACATAAAAAATATGAGGCCTCTTTTATAATTGGAGCCTAAACCCACGCCTTTTAGCCTCTCCTGTTGGGCCTAACTTGCCAGTATTCCACTTATTAGTCACCCAAGATTTCAAACTTTTATTTAACGAGAGAGAAATCTACCGGGATAAGAATACTATAAATGCAATATATAAAAGAGGAGTGAATGCTTTCTCTTTTCTCATTTTGTATGGATAATGCTACATGAACCTTATTTAGTAACTTAAATTGGTCACATTATTATTTTTCGTCATTAGATTGACAGTGAGCTCCACTATTAATTAAAATTTATTATCAATTCAATGGTTATAATTCATCTTGTAATCAGATAATGTCATTAAATTAAATATAAAAAGTATTATCTTTTTTTTATGAGCGATACTACATATTTCAAATTTATATATCAAATATGCATCCCAAATCAATGGGAACCATTGGATGAGTGGGTCTCATTAACTTTTTTCATTAGGACTCACTCATTCAATGGTTCTCGTTGATTTGAGATGCACATTTGAGATACAAATTTGAGATATAAAACATTATTTTTTTTTTTAGGAAAATGCTATGTATCCCAAAACTCTAACCAAAATTCCTATCCCAAATGAAGGGAGACCATTGGATGAGTGGGTTCCATTAATTTTTTCAAATGAGGCCCACTGATCCAATGGTCTCCCTTGATTTGGGATGGAGATTTGGGTTAAAGATTTGGGATACATAGCATTGCTTTTTTTTTTATATGTGGATACAAATAGAAATTTAAGATGTACATTGAGTGACCCTATTAAATAACATTCATGATTGTGCCATCATGATAAAATTATTGTTCCGTCCTTGTCTCCGCTCGTCATAAAATGGTCACGTTAACCATTACTTAATACTTATGGAGGGGCAGACTTAGGAAATTGCCATAAATAAATGCTTACCATGACCAAGTAATAGGTCCAATGTGGTAGCTAGGTACCTTCCCATGCAACTTCGAGGAAGGAGAACCCTCACTCCACCCTGAAACGACCATGAACTTTTGCAGTAAAATGCTGGCAACAAACACAATTTCCTTAAATCTGTACCTTCCTTGGCATCCCCTTCAACACTTTCCATGCACAAACACTTCTTTCTCCCTTTACTACTCCTATTTATAGCCCATTCAATCCTTTTCCCTCTCGCCAAGATCCTCTTAAACATTATCAAGTTATCGTATCTAGACACAACAGGATTGACAAAACCGACCCAAAATAGTTGGTTATAGGCTTTTTTTGAATTGAGTTAAGTATTTTGAAGCAGGAACTAATCGAGCAATGGAGTCGAAAAGTGATGTTGTGTTTGAGGATTTCTTTCCATCCATGGTGGAGAAATTGGGAGCGGAAGAGTTCATGAATGAGCTTTGTTATGGGTTTCGCTTGTTGATGGATGCGGACAAGGGAGTCATCACTTTGGAGAGCTTGAAGAAGAACTCTGCTGTGCTAGGGCTGGCAGATATGAGTGACGATGAGTTGGAGTGTATGATGAAAGAAGGTGATTTGGATGGAAATGGAAGCTTGAATCAAATGGAGTTTTGTGTTCTTATGGTCAGGTTGAGTCCTGATTTGATGAGAAAATCAAAGAGGTGGTTAGTAGAATCTGTAATGAATGAGTTCTGAGCTCTATAACTGTGTTTAGGATCTCCCTCTCTCTCTCTCTCTCTCTGTATTTGATTCAAGCTTTATAGTAGATGGTTCCTCACTATAACATTCTAGCTTCACTATGTATGTTGTATATTTAATTTCAAATTTATTTTCTCTTTAGGTTAAAGGATTCACCATTGGATTTTTTTTTATAGATAAAATGTACTGATTAAGGTCAAATCAGGACTCCATATTTCACATTAAAGAATGACCTAAACCTTAGTATCCTATGTCCTTCGTGATGCATCCAGATAGATTGTAAAGTTTTACTAAGAGTTCTTTTTTAAAATTAAATCTCGATCGAGCAAAGACCCACTTTATTGATAAACTGAGATAAGATCTAGAGAAATTTAAAAGTAAACGTTTTAGTGATATAATCATATTTTTCCCAAATTAAATGAGAGAAAAAAATAATCAGGAAATGTAAGAAAGCAAGATAATTTTGATGATTAATCAAGTATACATTGATCAAACAAAAGAATTTTGAACTTTGAATGACCATGAAATATTTTTTATCAAACTATAACATGAGCTGGTAAAGTCTAATTATAGGGGCGGAGCTCTTCGTAGAGAATAAGAAAAGCATCAGTTCTCATAGCGAGGCTTTGGCCAACAAGACTAATACTCCGTTTGGTAGAAATAATATAAAGTACGAGGGATACACTTTCTATCCTTCAAGGAAGGAAAATAGGAATGATATATTTTATTTCCTCTGTGTTTAGTAGGATAGATGAAAAATAAAAATGATTAATTTTTTTATTTTTTTTGTGTTTTGTAAGAAGATTTTTTTAAAATATATATATATATAAATACATATTATATCATTATATTTATATATGAAATTAATGTATACATAATATATGTATATATCAATTGATATATCTATATAATAAAACACATAACAAATTAAATTTTATTCCCTACATATTTTTCCCCTTAAAAACCATCTCATAACTTATTTATATCACATGTTTAATCATTTAATATTTAATTAATTTATAGTTTAACATAATTTTTATTTTAGATATTATCTATACATGATAGTATATAAATGTTAAGAAATTTTTATCGAATTACTTGTTTTGATAAAATTTTGTCAATATTTTTATGAAAATAATGGGTAAAAATAAATTTTGAAAGAAAGAAAAATTTATTATTTAATATAGTGAGGTCGATTTTTTAGGAGTTTGCATTTTATGTTCTATAGTGCTTTCAGCACGGGTTATAACTAATAAACAAATAAGATACATTTCAACACAAATAATTAATTTTTCATCCACATTTCTTCCAATTTTGGAGGGATTGATTTTGGTGAGTTAGAAGGAAAGCTTATCCATCCACTTTTTCATCTTTCATAATTCTTTTCTTTATCAAACATGATGTTTTATCTATCGTTTCAACTCTTTATCCTTTCATTTTTTCATCATACCAAACAGAGCATAAAGTGAGACCCTTAATTCACAACCTCAACCTATACAAGTGGTTTTAAAACCCACATTTTTAAAAAAATTGTTAGGTTATTAGTAATAATTTGCGACCTTTTCTTCTTTTACTTCACATAATTTTTAGTCTCCTCAATAGTTGGAAGTTCTTCAAAAGTACGAAAAGCTAGAGGAATTTTTACCATCCATTCCAGTGTGGTTGGATTATGTTCAACAACCCTAACATTAGAGTATCAAGTTAATGTTGGTCAAAATTAAAATGCTCAATTTGATTAAACTAAGTAACATAAGATGGTATTGAATTGAATACAAGTGGTCAAGTACTTGAGAGTTTTGTAAGAGCTGAAGCCTCACACAAAATGCATATCATAAAAGCAAAAGACTTGAATCTTTAAAGCCATCTCTCTCTCTCCCGCCATTGAGGTAAGCGTTGATATCAGAATCTGTCTTTCTGGGTTAACTCTGTCAAGATTTAAGATTCAATCATAAATGCTCTCGGATTTCCTCTTAAAGTCAGGATATCATTCCTTATTTCACTTACAAAGGGCTTGCCTCTTTCAATCAAGATCATCTTATCCAGGAGCGGGCTATTCTATTTTTATTAAATACCATGCCATCCAACTTTCTTCAATATACTTCTCTAGAATTCTTCATGGTATTTCAAAAATCCTAGTTGAATTCAAGGTAACATTGAGATATATATATAAAGGTAAATATACTTGATTGGATTTGAATCCTCTCAAATACACTTTCTTTAAATTTAAACAATGTTGAATCATGTGACAAGAATTCAAATATGACTCACCACATATAACTCGAACCAATATACGCGGGGTGCTCTATGATATCGATCATAGTGAGTAAAGTTCTTTCAATTTTATGTATTAATAGATATGATTAATTACACTAAAGGTCCCCAAAAATATAAAGTTTATCTCATCTTAGTCCACAATATTTCAATTGTATATTTTTTATCCCTGAAATATTGAATATGTAACCACTGGTGTCCCATACCTTTGCATCAAAGGTCACTTGCCATTTTCTGTTTGACAATAGCAAGACCTGCCCTTTGCCTGGTAAAGCATAAGGTTGTGTCAATATCCCCCAGTCAGACTGGTTTTGATTTGAGGTCCATCTCTACATTTGCAAGTCACAGATCTCAAAACCTAAAATTCATTAAAAACAACTTCACCTAGTTCACTCCTCTTTATGTCCAAACTTCCACCCGACAGCAGCAAGCGCTCTCCGTCCCTGTCCTCCTTAATCCTTCAGGGTGGAAGAAAAGAAAGAAGAGTGGCCCTTTTGGCTACGATAAACAAACACCACACACTAGCTACATGGCATACAACCAAGTTGCATCAAGCTTACACAACATCAGTTGAACAATTCTTCTCTCAACACAGGTGATATCCAAGTGATTACAAAGCTAGAATAACGTGTTGTTTAGCACAAGGAACACCACGTACCGAAGATTTTGAATGTGCACCATATGATACACAGCTGAAAATGCAAATCAGATTTTCAACAGCTAGTGCATGTATGATCAATTAAAGTGAGCACGCCAACATCACTTGTCACACAAAAAATAGGACTTAGGGAATCAAGAATAATGGAGAAAAGTAAGGTATTTATTCGTCCAATAAGGAACCTCATACACCAAATTTATGTCTATCAGACAAAGAAAACAGACAATCAAACCCTAGATGACTTCCAGGTTACATCAGCAATTGAATCTCTGAATGTTTGGTTTGGTTTACAATCCTGCAAACAAGGTCAAATAATTTATAAACCACACCTTAAGGATTGAGAAATAACCCAAAAATATGTACTCGAGTAGTAATGCAGAGCATAGCTAAGCTGCCAGAATACATAAAATTATTTTACCTGTATTTGCATGCTGATTTCGACCATTCGTCACAAAACTAGATCATCATGTTAATCCGATAAGAAACAATGAACTTCTAACTCTAATGCAAGAACACCTGTGAAATAAGGCACCGATAAAAGTCACCAAAGCATCAAATGTACTTTCCATTCAAGAAATTCACACTATATAACACAAATTATACAACAAACTGCATAAAATGCAATAACAACAATATAATAGACAGAGTTAATTACTTGAAATAATCATTGCTAAGAAAAACAAATCGAAACATCAAATCTCATCTCCATCAAACAAAATAAAACTAAAAAACAGACAATCATACACCAAATTACATAAACAAACCCAATAACAACATTTCCAATCAAAACAAAGTCAATCATTTTCTTCATGCAATCACAAAAAACTAACCAACCCAAAACATCCAATATGGTTTCCTCTTTAACATATCCATTCCAATTCTAACCTAACCTGCAGTTTTATCTGATGCATCATGATAAACCAGCTCCTCCTCCGGCACCGGATGTAACCCTTCACCCTCCTCCCCCACCTTCCCAGAACCCACACTACCATTTTCAACACCTCCATCTCTTTCATCAGGATATCTAACAACAACCACAGGGCAAACACAATGATGCACACAATAATCACTCACACTCCCAAGCCTACCCTTCGTATTCCTCCTCGAAGCACCAAACCCTCGGCTACCCATAATCACTGCACTTAATCCCAACCTCTCCACCTCCAAACAAAGCCTCTCCTTCATATCATGATCCTTCACTATATGAATCTTAAACGGAATTTGAGCTTCAACCAACGGCTGAGCCAAGTCATTCGCTTTCGTAGTAGTAAAGTTATCGAAATCATCCTCTAATTTCTGCTGCGATTCTTCGTCTGTGGTGTCGATGGAGAGATCGATGGCGCCCCAATCGGCACCGTAGAGCACTGAGGTAGGTCGGACGTGGAGGAGGATCACGGTGTCGCCAGGGCGGAGGTAGTTTTGGACTGCCCAGTTCACGGCATAGGCGCTCTCGTCGCTAAGATCGACGGCAATTGCGATTCTCCGATTGGCTCTGGAGGTGGGAGTACCCGATGGGAAGCGAGGGGAGGCTGGTTGGTGCAAGATCGCCGACGGTGGACGCTCAGATTCCGGCGGTTTCTTCTGTGTCGCCATGCGGATGTAACAAAAAAAAAAGGTTTTTTTGTGGATTTTGATGTGGGAACTTTGTATTTGAATTGTGTTTGAGACTCTCCGAGGTTGTTGTCGACTGTCGAGGGTTGTGTCTGGGGAAGAAGAGACGTCAGGGATTGACATCAGCTGTGATCAACCTCACCGAATATTCAGTGAGGTTTCAGCATGCGAATGGTTTGAATGTACTACCAAAGTACAGTAATTTAGAAACATATATATCAAAATATAGCCTTTTTTAAATATATTTAATAAATTACAGTCGTATTTAAAAACGAACGTAACAATTCCGCTTTTTAATAAAAGCGGATTTACCAATCCTATTTTTTGAAGAAAAAAAAAGTGGGTAATGAAAAAAGCGTGGTTTCTAAGCACGCTTTTTACACTGTTTCGCACAAAATATCACTTTTTCCCAAGAATCCCACCCATTATCCTCTGTCGCCAACCACTTCAAGGAAAACCCAGATTCAAACACCCATTTCCCTCTTCAACAAACTCTAGAATCTCATACCCCTTGTGTTTTTGCCCAAATCCATGAACAACAAACCCTGAAAGAAGCTCAATTCCAATATATTTTTGAACAAACCCATCAACAAAGAACCCAAGAAACACAAACCCAGTACATTTTTCCACAAGGACATGAACAACAGACCTTAGAAGAAGCTCAATCCTAATATATTTTCGAACAACTCCATCAACAAAGATCCCAAGAAATACAAACCCAGTACATTTTTCAACAAACTCTTGAAGAAGAGGTCCCAAAATTAGATACCCAAACCCAATACAATCTTCAACAAAATCATGACTAGATGATGAAACAAACCTTGGATGAGGTGTACAGCAAGTTCACAGACTATCACTTTAGCAGGGCCAAGTCAGGCACCAAACCACCATCTAGTGAGGTGCCGACGAAATGATATTTTGTGTAAAAAAATGTAAAAAGCGTGGTTAGTAACCACGCCTTTTCCACTACCCACTTTTTTTTTATAAGAAAGCGGGATTGATAAATCCGCTTTCATTAAAAAGCGGAATTGTTAAATCCGCTTTTAAAAACAGCTGTAATTTGGTAAATAAGTTTAAAAAAATTGTATTTTGGTATTTATGTTTCAAAACTGCTGTACATTGGTAATAAATTCGACTTTCACTAAAAACAATAAGAAGATTTCACTATAATAGAATCTATTTTATTTTTAATTATTATTAGTGACTTAATAATAAATTTTACAATTAAATGAAACTTGTTATTACCAAATAGGGTTATTTTGGATTTATCACACTTTTAGAGTTTAGGGATGAATTTGCTTAAGGAATTAGAAAATAAATTATCCCAAATCAAATTGAATTTTAGTTGATAATGACAACTTATTTCTTCCCTTTAAAGTCTAGAGACTCGAGAAGGTTATCAACACAATCAAAGAATAAACTTTAAAAAATACAATAACATGGACAAGAGGAAAAAAAATTTGATAAAAATAATATTAGCCATTAAATCTCTAAATTAGATCTAAATAAAATATTTCTTAAATAATAACAATAGGCAAAATCTATCACTTTACGTCTAAGCCATTTAAACTTACAAAATACAATATAATTATTTTTAAAAAAGAAATAAATCTTTACAAATGGATTCTTTTTCTTGCTCATATCTTGTAAATCCATTGTAGGGTCTATTTAATCACAAAAAAAAAATTGTATATTTTACAAAGATTTTGAAAGATTTGTGAGGTTTTAAGAGGCTAAAGATCAATTGTTCTCTTCACATTCTTACAAAAATATATATTATTAATAAATGGCAAGCCAAAGATGGGGTATCTATTTTTATTATTTATAATGTACTAGTAATAATGTATATATTGTGCATTATAAAAATAAAAATTAAATATTATTTGTGTAATATAAATATTTTAAACAATAATTTATATTTTCCCTTTTATAAATGACACAACTTTGAATCAATTTGAACCCACTATTAGATGGGATGTATTGGGTTGGGTGCAAAAAGCACTTGAATTTTTTATGTGAATTTTTTTTTAATATGAAATTTGGATCATTGAATTGGATGAAATGTAAATTAAATTATAATAATGTTATATAATCTAAATTTATATCTCAAATGAAAGTGGATTATTGGACAAATAAGTTTTATTTAAAAAAGTTGATATGACCTACTCATCCAATGATCCTCTTTTATTTGAGATATAAATTTGAGTTACATAATATTTTTCATTGGATTAATCTCAACCACTCTTGTGAGAAGTTAAATTATAAATTCAAAATGAATTGTGTTTTATTATATAGATTTAAAAGGATAATTTTGTATATTAGATTCTTGTTACTTGTTCCTAGTGGGTTTGTAGGGTTGAGGTCAAGTTATGTCTCTAATTGTCCTTAGAGTGCACTTGTGAAACCTATCTTCTAGTTCTTTTTAAAAGGCTACCATTGAAGATTTGAGTTGCTAGGGATTTACTTCGGTTGCCCTTCACAATTTTTTTTTACACACACAAAAATTGTTAGTTTGGAATCACCGACTAGAATAAATCTAATAGTTGTATCGACTTTACTCTTCTTTTAAAGTTAGAAGTTCGAGTTTTAAAGTCTTCATTAAGATTCGATGGTTGATTGTTATGCTAACTTAACTAAATCTGACCCCAAAAGATGTTTCAGATGTGGCCAAAGACCTTATAATCTCACTAGTAAGAACCTAACGAGGTGGTCATTGAACGATATTCCTTACTCTCATTCCTTTTTTTTAATAGCAAAAAGATAAAAAAAAATTAAAAAAAAGTTTGGAAATTGGAGAGTGTTACATTTGTCCACCTAATTTGATCTCAAATAATTTACTTTTGTAATTCGAACTTATGATATTAAGGTTAAATCGAGTAATTCCACGACTACATTATCGGCTGATAGTTAAGCGTAGTAGCTGATTCTTTCCTTTCGTGGGTCACCACCCCGCTGTGACTTTATCACCGTCACCATATACCGCCAGTCATTTGGGACTGTTTGGATAAATACCACAACCATGATTGGTAAATCCTCTTTTGTCTAGGGTTTCGAATTTACTCTCGATCTATAACTTCTCTCTGTCAAATTAAATTCTCCACTGTTTTCCTCTCTGAATTAGCTTTCTCTCATCGATCATCGATCATCGACTAGGGTTTTCGAATATTCATTCAAAAGATGCCTCAAAGACACTCTAAGAACAACAACGATTTAGCCTTCTTCACTTACGATGAGAAGCGAAAGCTAGGGTACGGAACTCAGAAGGAGAGACTTGGCAGAGATTCAATCAAGCCATTTGATGCTTGTTGTCTCTGCTTGAAGACCTTCATAGACCCCTTGTGTTGCCAGAAAGGTCATGTCTATTGTAAAGAATGCATTCTCGAGTGCTTGTTAGCCCAAAAGAAAGACATTCAAAGGTTCGTCTCTTCTTCTATCACTTTAGGCGCCAGCTTTTTAACAGTAGTTTTTGTTTTTGTAAATTCAACTCTATATCATCTCTATTGTGTTGCATTAAGAAATAGATTCATTGTTATGAACATGTATTTTAATGATGGATTGTTTGTTGTTTGATGTGATGATTTCCGCATGTGGGATTATCTGGGGACATTGTATTAGAGATATAATAGGATTGGTTCAGACCCCTCAATATGCATACACCTGGATAAGGTCATATGATGATAAGCATGAGTATCGGTGTTGTCTAATTATTTTATGTAATTCTTCGCCCTATAAATAGGGATGGATTCTTTGTATACAAGTCACCATTAATAATACATTGATTTAGCCCTCTGGAGTTTGGTCAATGGATGTAGGCACGGTGTGCTGAACCACGTTTTTCTTGGTGTCTCCTTTTTCTATTTCCTTCCGAGTCTTGAATCTCTCTTAATTATAAAATTCTATACATTGCACTGATGATGGTTACTGATTTACAGCATCTTGAGGTGGCATTCTGCTTATGAATGGATGCTCCAATTTGGTTGGTTCAATGATTGCACTAAAAACTGAATGTAATTGAGTTTCTAACACGTTTGGGAATATGGAATTGCAACCCTGAAATTGAATAGAATAAGTTTGAACTTTAGGTTAGTTTATGATCCTGTCCAGAAATTTAGTTTAGCATCCGATTCAAATTCCAAAACCATGGAACGATGATGTGAAATGCAGCTTTAAACTAATGGATTGGGGGGGGGGGGGAAGTAAAAAAAGCTAGGCGTTTCTGGCTGTGGTCTCGAACAACGTGACTTAAGATTGACTTTGAGGTGATTATGTTAGAAGCAGCTCACTGAAGCACTGGGAACTGCATAATTAGGCCATGTCTAAATTATCTTTTAAGGGGAAAATATGTGGATTCATGTGAGGGGAGAAACAAAAGGTTTTACGGTTACTTATTACTGCCAGATGATTGTCTACAGTTTATGGTGGAGGAAACTTGATTTTGTAGTATACATGTTGATATCAATATGTAATCCGTTGATATTGGATTGACTGTGTTGTGGGAAATGAGCAGCAGTCACGAAAATCGGGACCCACTCCAACTAAAAAAATCCTTAATCTCAATTGTATGACAGAGTGGAGTTGGGTATTGAAGATTTCATCATGGAGAATATTTAGCTTCAATTGGTACCTTTGTTATATGAATTGTAGTTTGCCTTGGTCCTAAGATTTCATTTTTGCTCTAGAAACTGGAAAATATTGGATAAGAAAAAAAAATTGGATCCAAAATGGCTGCATCATGAGAAACTGTTGATCTTTGTTGGAGTTTGTCCACAATTCATTTACTGTAGGCTATGCTGACCTAATGTTTGTATCACTAATTATAAGTTCCAAGAGATCTAAATACCTACGATATTCAGTCTAAAGTGGCATGATGTCTGCCTCTAGAATGTCATCATATTCACACAATTTGACCAGAGGTGAGGTGATACATTTGTCAAATCCTTTTTTTGGGTGGGTTTTGGTGGCGCGCAAGTAACCACCTTTGCCTTCAATCTGAGAGAGAGATGAACGTTTCACCTCATTTCTTTTATAATTCCCTATTTTCACGTTTTTAGTGAAATATCTGGCAGATAAATGTCATGTTTGCTGTAGTGGTGTATATTTTACTTTTGGGGGGGCATTTTGGTTAGAATGTTACAACTTCGTCCTTTTATTTTGTTTGTTCATGGTTTTCAGGATAGTCCCATAATACTCTCTTGTGTCACCACGATCAATTTTTATTTTGTTTTTGTTTTTGTTTTTGGGAGGAATTGGGCAAAAGAACTTACCTGGAATTGGAGCCATCTCCTATGCATTAACCATGTAGAACACTGTTAAAAACAATAAATCACCTTCAGTGTTTCATGCAGATTAAAACCTAAAAACCCCGTTCTTTGCAATAGAAAAAATTATAGAAAAAGGTCCTGTTAATTGCCCGCTCTATTTTTGATTTGATGTATGCAAAATGCATGTCTTAGGCACATTCTTTGCTTATTAATTTGTTTTACTTTGTCATTTACTTGGTTGGCGCTGCCCTGAAAAGAATGTTGTTATATATTTGACAGGAAACTGGCTGCCCATGCTGCTCAGCAGAAGCAAGGAAAAGAGGAGGAAGAAGAAAGATTAATGCTGCAGAAAGCCAGAGAGCTTGATGCATTTGATCAGCAAAATCATGGTGCAGTCCCCCAGTATAACGATAAGAGCTATAACACAGACAAGAATGGCTTTCATGGTGCAAACAGTGTTAAGACAACTTCCTATGAGGCAGAAGCACTCCGAACCATGAAAGCATTTTGGCTGCCCTCTGCTACACCAGATGCACCAGCTAAAGTTGAGGCCCCATCCACCAGCACAGTATGCCCGGAAGGCAATGAAAAACTAAAGATGAAGACTCTGTTCCCAATCTACTTCACTGAAGACACAAGTGAAGAGAAGAAGTCCAAGTCCCTTGATAAGACCTTTGTCTGTCCTAGCTGCAAGGTCACATTGACCAACACACTGGCACTTGTTGCCTTAAGTTCTTGTGGGCATGTCTTTTGCAAGAAGTGTGCAGACAGGTTTATGGCTGTCGACAAGGTTTGCCTGGTCTGCAACAAAGCGTGTAAGGAGAGGAATCTGGTATGCTTAGAAAAAGGAGGTACAGGCTTTGCTGGTCATGATGATCATCTTGAAGCAAAAGACTTCAAGCATTTGGGGAGTGGTTCGGGATTGGGACTCGTGAGACCTGCAATGAAGACGTGATCTCGTTCAGTTTAGTGTAGGCGCTGATCCCATCTTCTGATGCCTGCATTTGAAGGTGCTCCTTGCGTCCTATACACTTGCGTGTTGTTTTTGAGCATGTTAGTATAAGGTAACTTGATGGATGGCTATGACACAATATGCAAGTTTCAACTGGTAATGATGCAATTGATTTCTCGGACTCGAGCCTCGTGCTTAAGTGTATCATACGGGTGCTAAAACATTGTGGTTCTGTGATATTATTATTCGAGGTCATCTATCTCTGTCTGAGTGCAGCCTTCTCCTTTCATTTTTTTTCTTTTTTTGGTTTTGTTTTGTTTCTAACAGAAGGCATTGTAATGTTATGTTTCTATGCTGACCAGTGAGTCATTTGGTGCCATTTACAATTGCATCTGTGCTGTGTATACTACTACTATACTAGTGCTTCAGAAGTTTTTTTTCACTTTCTTTTTTTTCATAGAACTTTTATTTATTTAATCACCACACAATATTTTATCCCCTCATATTTCACTGCGTGTCTCATGTAACCACCCATTCATTCAAATAGTTTAAGTACGCGTAAAATGACATGAACAATCCCGATCCCAAACATGCAAAAAAAAGAGAAGAAAACAAACATGCCTTTCCAGGAAAAGAAGGAACCGTGTACGTAGTTGCACAAGTCGGCATCTCAATAATAAGAAGTGCTTGTTAGAGCATCCCTCGATTGGACTTATCGTTGGAGGTATCAAAAGATTAATCGGCTGCAGTATCTTTTCTTCTTCCTTCTGTTCTTTTATATTTAAATCACACCTAATATGGGCGGAAAGTAGTAACTAGGACGATTTGGACAGCTTAAGAAGTCAATCTGAATTGTTTAATCCCTGGTATAAAACTTTCAACCTGAATATTGTCTATGCTTACATATTTGAACTCAATATTGAAATCTTGTAATTCAAGTCGGACCGAAATCAGGTTATGTTCATGTTTTATTATCAAGGTACATAACTCAAGTTAAAACTCAAGTTTAATTTGGGTTGAACTTGAACAAGTCTTTCAATTGCACAACTCGGAGTAAAGTTTGAGTTGCTTGAATTCACTAATTCAAGTTGGGATTGAGTTAGGTCCTAAGAACTCAAGACGCCAATTTAAACTAATCCGGATTAAGAACTTTATTGAATCTCAACCCAAATACTAAAAATTTCTATCCAAATATTGAATATTTTCTGGTCAGACTCGATTTTGTTTCATAGTGGCCAGCCCAACTTGTCTATGCCTTTTTAGTATTGTATTCACGCACTTGGGATGGTCAAAATTGAAACACCAACATCTTTAGGCACGTGGGCTGGCTGGAAGATTTAGGAGATACACATTGTAATTTATTGAGATCACAGACTTATCCGACCATAAATATGGGACTAGACGTGTGTAATGACATCACTATGAATTGTTGGACACCATTCTCTTATAACCCGAGTTTTATGAGCAATTTTCAATCATAAATCCATAACAATTGGTATTAGAGGTAGTTAACACGTTAAATACTAGATCAAACAAAGTATGAGTTGTGACTTTTTTGTTAGGAAAGTTTACGAAAATTTCAAACCTATGAGAAACAAATTATAGACAAAACACACGCCAAAGAAAAAATAATCACATGTACATAAGTGATTCGACAATTTGTCTACATCCACAAAATTACAGAGATTTTACTATATTCAAGAAGGAGTACAAAAAGTATAGCCGCCGTACATCCAACAAGAACCCTAATAATCAAACATAATGATTCCAGTGCACAGAGCTATAAAACGGGCTCAAAAAATTTTTCTGGGGGCAACCTCCATGAGCGCCATGCAACATTATTTTGAGTCAGATCATCATCCAGATCAACAACAAACTAGATTCCACAAAAAAAAACCCAACATTTTTATGGTTGAGCCCTAAAAAGGATGACCTATAAGCTGAATTAAAATACCTCGGTAAATATATGAGTATGGTGCCAAACAATTAAATACTGATAATTGAATGAAGTCACCAAATGAAAAAAGTTATCATTTGATCGGTGTCAATAGAATCGGTGCCATAAATGTGGAGTATAGAAGTTTTCTAGAATGTTATGATTCCTATTAGTTAAATATGTTTATTTGGAAAAACATAAGAATAATATTATTTAGATCTAAAAATTTGACATAATTTATTGACCTAATGATGTGGTTTCATTAGAACTATTGGATTAACACCAAGTTCTAATGTTTGATGGAGCCCACAGTCCAATGATCACAGTAAATTAGATCAGATTTTTAGGTCCAATAACATTGCTCAAAACATAAACATTGAAACGGAGAAACATAAGTTATGCAAATACCTTGCGTGTGGTCTAAAATGGTAGGTTTGAGAGTGACACCACACTTGCTTTTTAGTATTGTATTGGATTGGATTGTCAAAATTGTAACACCAACATCCTTAGGCACATGGGATGGCTGAGAAATTTTAGGAAATGTACAATGCAACTTTATTGAGATCACAAAGCTTATCCAAACACAACCGCCCAATATAGTTATCAGTCCCAATCCACCAGCTCGTGTCTCTTTGAGGACTGCTGACAAGAAAGCATCCACCACCCTGCATTAATATGCATAGTTCATGCTCCTTTATCACCATATATTATAATGCATATCTCTAATATAATTGGGTATTCCAGATCAGGTCGATTGGTTGGCTAACTACTGATATAAATAAATTAGAAGACCATTTACACCTATTCTGAGGAAATACTTTATATTAGGTGGGTGGTGGGGAGTGGTGGATGAATGATGAATGATGAAACTTGGAGAATAATTTAGTGCAAAGTTTCGGTCATCGAGAGAGTAGCGGGTATAAGTCTGAACATTTTGTAATAAAAAATAAAAAATGAAAAATTTGTTGTACTTTGCATCCCAAAAAATATCTTAATTTTTATTTTGAACCCTAAAAGTTTATTTTTTCCACATTACATCTTGAATGTCAAAAATTAGTTCCAATATGGCCGTCGAATTAACATTCATTTAAAAACTCTGTTAAAAATTGATGCACTTGTCATTCACGTGTATTGTTCTTGG
>CM042188.1:1907922-1928495 GCA_023539305.1 Ilex asprella
GATGGACTTAAAAATTAGACTTAAAAATTTGACTTGATAATCCTAACCATTGAATAGGTAGTAGATTCTAATAAATACTGGGACCTACAGTAAAATCGATGATCGAAATTATCAAGTTAATTACTTTTTAAGTCCACGTAATATTAAAAAAAAAATCCAAGCAGGCAAACCTATAGCCTGGTGCTGACGTGGCAATACCTCAACCGTCCTTGTCTAGGACCCACATTCCATTATTAGTCGCCAACCTAATCCAGCCCAAAAACCCTTCACTCTCTCTGTCTATTTGGTTTTTGCCGAATCGAAGAATCGCCATTCGCCGCTCTCTCTCTCTCTCTCTCTTATATATTTTGTATATATAAAGAGGGGGTTGGCGGGCAAAAGCAGAGAGAGAAAGGGGGCTACCCTTACAATGGCGGAGTCGGAGAAGCGAGACTTCGCCGGTAACGGAAACGTCGTGGAGGCGAAGGAGGAGGAGGAGTTGTTGTTAATGGAAGGAGTGGCGGTGTTGGATTTCGATTTGTTGTGTTCGACGGTGGCTATGCAGACTAATCAGGGAAAAATGAGTAAATTGGATAGTCTTTATGATGATGAATATGGTGGTGGAGAATCTGGGGGTGTTCTGAGGATGTGGGAAGGTCAGCTTCTCGATTGCTTTGATGACCGCCGTATCGCACTTCAATCGGCGTGGTAAAATTTCCGTATTTTATAATATTTTTCTGATTTATTTATTTATTTTTTGGTATTGTGTTTACCCTTTTCTTCTTCCTCGTTTAATTCAGAGGTTTATAAAAAATAGTTTTTTTTATTTATTTTTTATTCTCAGTGCTGACCATTTGTTCAATGAAAAACTGAGTTCGAACAAAAAAGGGAATTCTTTGTTTTTTTCTCTTCTCCCTTTGAAAGTATAACCCAAAGTTTTCAAACTAAGTTGAAATTTAGGAGTGAGAACATTGTCTAATTTTATGATGACATACTACATGTTTATGGACTCTGCCTCCAATTGACGTTCGTTTAATGAAATCATACTTATGAAAAAGTATTATTAACTAATATATTGGTGAAAGTGATGTTAACATTATAATTTTAAATGCCCTGGACATTGTTTGTGTATTGAGATTGTTTGGTGTTGCAGTTGTCCATGCTATAGATTTGGGAAGAACATGAGAAGAGCTGGTTTTGGTTCCTGTTTGCTTCAGGTAAAACGTTTTTGACTTCTTTGACAAATGCTAAGCAGTAGTGTTAAGCATTAAATGCAATATGTGCTATAATTGCATGCATTAATTGCTAGTTTTTGTCACAGTTGACAAAATCAAACTACCAAATCTGTCCTTAATGTTTATACATTGCATGTCACAATGTGTGCCTATGAAAAAAGAAAAGTGTACTTTTATATGCAAGAATACCTGTATTGAGTTAACTTCTTTGTCTATTTGACTATATATTATCAATTATTTAAATTTAGAGTTGAAAAACTCATAGCTCTGCTATTTGTGAAATCACTTTATGGCACCATTTTTTTTTTTTTTTGTTTTTGGATTGTTTTGGTTAGTGAAATTTTACTCAATGGTTCCGTAAGTGCTGTTGAATTGAATTAATATAAGAAGACCCTTGTTTTATTTTTGAATTAATCAACCATTCCAAGACTCCATCAAACATCACCATTAATTGCAGCTAAACAAGTGCGAGGTAATAGGACCCTTGTTTTATTTATTTATTTTGCTGGTTTATGACAAATTGCTGGTTTTTGACAAATTGCTGGTTTATGACAAATTTATTTTGCTACCTGTAAGCCTTAACATGAACTCTATTAAGCAAGCTTTACCACTTTATTTTTGATCTCAGACTAACAACCCAAAATTTGTTATTCCAGCCTTATTCAAGGGCATTATTATTAGGAATACCCATTTTAAATGTTATTGTTCCATAAAACAAAAAAAACTTATATTTAATTGTACGAATCAAAATCTGTGCCAGCGTTGGTTATGTCTTAGTGCAATGGTTAAAGCATTGTGTTACCTTGAATTTTCATCCGTATGAACCATCATTAACCAGCTCATTAATTTGTCCAAAAGGATAAGTAAATCAATCTTACTTGACAACGGTGTGGTTATATACTTTATCATATCATATTGTCGTTGTGCAGGGAACTGTCTACTGTATTCTTGCTGTTGCTGCCCTCCTCAACATCCTAGGGTTTCTTGTCACCAGGAAACACTGCTTTCTGTATTTCGGCATTGCTTTTACTGTTTCAGTGGGTATATATTTGGGATTTTATCGTTCACAGATTAGGAAAAAGTTTAACATCCAGGTAATCATTTCTGTCCACAGTTTCGCCTGATCCTTTACTAGGTGTTTCATTTGTTCAATATATTTCCTTCCAATCATTCATCAAATTATCTGTAAGGCTAAATGGCACTTTTATGTCTCCAGAATGTCTTTCTCAATATCTGGAATAAAAGGGAGCTTCTTATTTAGCAGATGTCTATAATTGATCTTGAGAAGCAATAGACTTAACAATCCCTGCCTTTTTTCCTATACCTTTTTTTTCAGCTTATGTAGGCTTTGCCTTCTTGAGGATTTTATCGTCCCGTAAATTTCTCTTCAATCTGATGCATGGTTGTTATTATCTTATGGTACACGATACGATACTTATGATATGTTTTGATATAGGACAAAAGCGATATGTTTTGTTTAAGTGTATCTTTGTACAATTTTTTTGTTTTTTTGATGAAGGATACATATCATACGATAGATACTATTTGATATATTTATATAATAAATTAGCTAGTAAGTTGAATCTTTATCCCCTATACATTTTTCTCCTAGAAAACATCACATCACCCAATTCTGTCATATGTTCAATCATTTAATATTTAGTTAATTTTTAGTTTAACACAACTTTTATTTCATACATTATTCATACACGGTAATGTATACATGTTAAATTTTTTTTATCGAGTTATGTATTTTGAGAAAATTTTGACATTATTAGTTTTAATTGATGTAAGCAAAGAAATTAATTTTATATTTGGAATAGTGGGATCAATTTTTTGAACGTTAGAATCTTATGTTTCATCGTGTCTCCTTCAGGCACGGGGTATGATTAGTTGTACAATACGATACGTGCCGTATAAGTTCCGAATAGGAGAAAGTAACAAAACGGGAAAGAATGGCAAATGCCCTATAATATATATATTAAATTTGTTGTCTCATTCAATGATTGTAAGATTTTATATAATTTGTATTGCCTCTATGTGGAGCCTAGAAATGTTGTCAAAAAATAAGAAAACTAAAGGAAAGCAAGTAATAGGCGTAAAAACTTGTTGGCATCCAATGATGAAGATACTTATACCGTTGAAAGTAGAAACTAAAGATCACGATGAAAATGTGATTCATAAGACTATAAGAACGGATTATTTTGGGTTTTGCTAATCTTTAAACTTTTATATTGATGAAAATTACGTAAGTTCACTTGTTTAAATGTATGTTTAAAAACATTAAGCGTATCTTATAATACACGATACGTTATGATACACAATACACTATTCTACACGTTTTGACAACCTTGATTTTATGTGAATGCTCGATAATCTATAACTGGGAGACCTTGAGTTTATGGCTCGTGTTCTGATTTCTGTAGAAATTGACTTGGTGTTTTATGTTTTGCATAATGTTTGAAAAAGGGTAAAAGCTGCTTTCATAGCATTAAAATAGGGTGTATTCATATTTATAAGCACTGGCTGAAAACCTCAGCATTCCAAGAGTGGTCTGAATTTATTTTCTTTCCAGATCACATCAGTGATTCCTCTTCAGAGTCTGAAATTTAAATGATAAATAACGCAGTAGATGATCACATGGAAGGGGTCGCCAAAAGAAAATCCACACCCAACATCCCATCCCTTCCCAACAAACCCATCCTCACATGATGTTTCGTTCTTTCTTTTTTTTCTTTTGGTTGGTGGTCAATAGTAAGAATCAATTTTTAGACTCATCTTACCCTTACAGAAGGGAAAGTACAGCTGATTTCCTCTCTGTTTCCAAGGTACTCATGGTCTGACAGTGGCTTAGGATAGGTTGTTTCCACAGATAATGAGGCAATCCTCGATCGTCCCTGTATACTTCATTGCTGAACTATCTCCGTATTTTCTTATTTGCATTTGCTTTGGATGTCCATACTTTGTCTGTGTCCCCAAAATTTTTACGAGATCCTGTCCCACTTTTTGAACCTGCTTGGATGCTTTATTCTTCCGGGTAGTGTTTATTCATCATCTTTTTTTCTATGATGCCTGCCATACCCTCTGTTTCCTACCTTAAGGTTTTGATACGCCTGCAAGTGATGCTGCAAGAAAATGTAGCCTAACCACCATAAGGCGGAAGTATGCAATGAGGCTGTCCTAGCATTTCTGATCTGCTGAATAATAATTTGATATCATATCTAGTATCTTTTCTACTTCAAGCTTACCTTACACTCCTTTTTTTGGAGGTACTCCATCGAGAAGTACACCGAGTTCTTTCCATTTTGCTTCATGTTGCACTTTCACCATTTCAACCATATCCTTTTAGCGTATCCAAAATTCTGGTGAATTAACTTTATGCTGTGTGCGTTGAGTGGTTCAAAAATCACCAATTTTAGATTATTTTAATCGTGCTTCGTACTCGTAACTTTCATAATCATGACTTGCTTCCTGACTTCTCCTTTATTTTATGTACAATGAAGTTTGGAAATTTTCTTCTGAATTTTTGTGAACATGACCTTCTATTTGAGTGCCGTTATAGTCAGCCTTTTTTTTTTTTGCATACGGGCACCTCATGGGAATGTATTCTTCTGCAGGGTAGTGATAGTTTTTTGGATGATTGTCTCTACCATCTAATTTGCCCCTGTTGCGCTCTCTGTCAGGTTAGTCCTCTTGTGCTAAGGTGGTTGCGTAATATTTAAATTACTGATAACTTTTATGGAACCATGCAACATTGAATGTGTTAGTTTTACCCCTTCCTAATGCATTAGTGTTATATTAGGTTTTTGACATAATTTCTGCAATACATTCTTTTCCCTGGAGCAGGAGTCTAGAACATTGGAGATGAACAATGTCCAAGATGGCACATGGCATGGTCGAGGTGATACTATATGCATAGGAGGCTTTGGTGAAGGTAGCACATCAGTTTTCGAGCTGAGCCCACATCCAGTTATGCCAATGAAGTGTCCTGAACCCTGTAGCGTGTGAAGAAGTGCAAATGTTAGTGAACACTCAGAGGAGTTATGAAGCTGGGCATTTAGCACTTTTGTCTCAGCATCCCATTAGCAGCCAGATCTCTGAATTATGTACAGACTCCCAAAATGTTTGCTTCCTTTGGGAGGAATTGTTCGCAGGGCACGGTGGATAAAATTCACGGGTTTTAGCATTTCAGTTTCAGGGATCACCAACTTAAGCATAGACATCTGTTGCTCGGCCAAAGAGCACCGTATTTTCCTAAGGATTGGACAAGAGATGTTTGAAGAGCTATAGGCAAGAAGGAAGCTGTGTATGTATTCAAATTCAGGGGTGATTAGAAGAGCCCCTTTTTCTTAATGTATGTATTCATTGTATTATAATGGTAGAGATGCATCCTTCTTGCTACAATCATTTCAATTTAGGGTTGCCACCATCCGCTTCTATTGTTTTGGGATTGGTCCATTTATCGAATGATATTTGAGGCAATGAAATTAGGTAATATTTAGGGTGATTTCTACTTTGTTCCTTTTTTTTTTTGTTTTTTTTGTTACTAATTGTCATTTTTGGCTTTGCACATGTATGCCACTCATTTTCTTCAGCAAAGTGCATTGCTGAAGATGGGCTTGGAATGAAATTCACTTTGTATGACATCCTTTATGCAGCATAGATCTTATACAGTTTAGTTTAGATTATGCGTGTTAGTGTGGGAACAGGTGGTATAGCTTGCTATGGTTTTTAAGTTCTAAATTCCGTCACCTTGGCACATACAAGCCCTAGTACTTGCCTCTGTTTTACGCTTACCCATTGCAACTGCAGTTACTGTTAAGAGTATGGGTTCAATCATGACATTCCTGCTAAGGGGTTCTATGAACTACATGTATGAGTGTAGAAAGGCTTCAATTTGTGCTCAATCATTCATTCTTGATTATCAGAATGTGCACAATATTGTTCTCACTTGTGCATGTGTGCAATTTTGAAGTGCTGTAACCATTGTATCTTGGAGGAAAATTTATTGCACCCCAGCACACACTGGTTTGCCGGATTTGATGGGGTCGAATACTGTCTTAAGGAAAATGACTCCGTATTGCGATTTAAAGCGTACTTGTCATCATCTACCATCACAGATACTTCTGCACCAAGACTAGAGCATCTGTTGCTTGGAATGGTGCAATGGTAAAAAGGATGTGATGAGAGTTGTTTGAATTTCCGTAGGCATGAAGGAGGAAGTGATGTGATGTATTTATTCCAAATCTATGGGGTGATATTTAGACGACGAAATCATGTAATTTTGAGGGTGATTCTTACTCTCTTCCTCTACACAGCTCATTTTATCAACAACAGCACCACTGGAGATGGCTTGTAGTTTAACTGAAAAACATGGTCCATAATAGTGCTCAACGGTGAAACAGAATTCATGTAACCGACCCCAAAAATGTGTGTATAAGGTTTTGTTAAGTAGAATAGAGTAGTAGTGTTGGAGATGGCTTGACAAAGAAAATTCGCCGGGTTTAACATTCCTCATGGAGTGTATACCTATTACTATTTTATTAAAACTAGAGTCTAAATTCCTAGTAGTCTTTTAACCAAAATGAAAGACAACCTATTCCAGCAATTGCGGTCAATCTCACTGCTTCTTTAGTTGCCACCGGCTACTTGCTCAATAATGGGGGTTTGTGCTTTAGCACTTGGATTTCACCTTATAAATTTTCATCAAAGTACTTTTGTATTAAGTCTTTGATCATAAATTCATTACTTGCATACCTGGGCTTTCTTTTAACTATTTGATTGAGGCCCTTTTTTAGAGCTTGACAACCATCCCTTTTTTTTTTCTAGCAAAAATAAAAAGAATTTCTTATGGACTTCACTGACGTATTCGTTTTTTTGAAGCGATGTCAAATTCTCACCCTCCATGGTTTCATTAAAGATCTTATTGATCTCACAAAAGATGTCTTCCTTCGTTTGATAGTACTACCACAATCCTTGCCGAAGGCAATTCACGAGAGAATCGCGCACAGATCCCTTTGATCAAGATGTGAATGCATGTCCATGTCGCGCTTGTCCTGTTCTGATATGCCATTCATTGCCTCTTCCAGTGCCCAAAATGGTTATGGTTTTAAGTCCTAATTATATCTCCTCAACACACTAGGTAGGGGTGTCCATGAGCCGGGTTATCCACAGGTCCAGTTATTCGGTTGAAAAAAATAAGCTCAAAACTCCATAGACCCAATAGTTAGTCTGCTCGAGCCGGAGCTCAATATCTTTAAAAAGAGGGCTTGAGCCTACTCTCCAAACTCATTACCCGACCCGAAAGTCCGCTCACAAAAACTAGTTAAAATCTGGCCCAAGAACCCGCCCATCTACCCTTTCTTTGAAAAAAAGTTAGACTGTTAAATCATTGAATTTGAGGTTTTAAAAGAAGTCTCCAATGCTCGAATTTGAAGTTTTAAAATTTTAGATACTAGAAATAATGTATTATTTCTTTTCTATATTAAGCATACACATTTTAAAAGGTAAAATTGTGTAAATGATAGATAGGTGGTTAGGTGCCAACCTAGTTGGGGTGTGCTCATTCTATTGTGATATAGTTCCTCTCCTATTCATAAATTAAATTATTCATTATTTTCTTTTTGGTTATTTTGACTCTACTTTTAATTCAAAAAAATAATTTTAAAAAATAATCTTTATTTTTAAATGAAGTTGTACATAAAAAAAACCCACTAGTAGGCCCATCCAATAGACTCGTGGGTTGACCTGCAGGTAGTCTACCTTTACTCAAAACCCGATTCGACCCGCTTGACAATTCACCCTACCCATATCCATGTCTACCCTGTCCTGGTCCATGGACACCTCTGACACCTGGGACCCCATAAATTACCTCTACCTAAACAGGATGTCGTTACTATAAGGGCATGCGCGGTTCATGGGTTTAGGTGGGTTTCATAGAATGAGTTTTTGTCAAAATAGTCTAATATATCACTTTATTCTTTGTTTAATTGTAAATTTTAGGGCCGAATTTGACACTCCACCCATAACAAGCCCACCAATAAAATCCATGTATAAAGGTTTCAACAAACCCATGTAATGGGTGGGTTTAGGCAATTCCAAAGCAAATATATGGTGATATTTGCGATTAATCTATGAGTCTCATGTGTATTTGTGTCACTTACCAAACATGAGATTGAATATGATATATAGTTCAATCCCATGAACAAAACTTAAGGGATGGGTTTAGAAGGATTTCATAAATCCAATCCAATCAAATCCCTATCTTAAAAATCATCCAAAAAGATAGTATCGAGTTAGTCATGACATTGAATCCAAAGGGTTTTATGCAGGGCAGAGCCTGAGGTTCTTCACAATGGGAGCAACCATTATATAGAACAAAACAATCGGATAGCTAACATCAATATTCATTGCACTTCACAAATGAATAGTTAATTGGCTTGTCAACGATTAGATTTTGATAGAATTTAAATTTAGTTGAATCCGATTTGAAAACTCGATCTAATCCAAATAATTATTTATCAAAATCGATCTAATCCAAACAATTAAACCAGAGTTTAATTTTAAAAAATTACATTTTAATTTCATCACAACATTGATAAATAATCATTGACTTTTAATTAGGATATATGTAGATGTGTATGCAATCATATCGGATCACAATCGAATCCAATTTTGGTATATTAATCATATCAAAGTTTTTCATTTTTTTTTGTTCAATGGTCAGGGATGTCCGAATTAACTTACGCGCACCTCGATTAATGTTTTACCCAGATTTTCCATTGAATAGTAATCGTAGTTGCTGGTTTTGGGGGTGGTTGACCTATTTTGCCCAATTTTTGTCTTAAATCCACTTATAACTAACTAAGATTGATTTTTCAATAAAAAATCAATAATTAATTGGTTAATATGATGATATTGGAAACTGGTATATTTTTATAAAATTTTAATTAATCCCAAACTTATTATTTTGTTAATCCTTGATTAATTGCATAGTTTATTATCAAAATTCTAAATAATTATGTCTAGATTGCATAATTAAAAAGCTGTAATGGAGTTGTAAGGGTAATTTGGTCTCTTTACTACAATTTTGGGGGCAACAATGTCTTTGAATCCTAACTTTACTATAGAGGGGTTTTTTTTTTTGGTATTATATAAAAAAAGATGACATCAATTTTGACCAGTATACTTATTTCTGGCTATTATAAATTTTAAATGTCAAGAAATCTCAATTTAATATTTGAAATTTGAGGAGATCTTTGTATAATAATATCAAATGTCAGGGATCAAGGTGAAATTTACCCAAAGAAATTGTGGGGATCTAAATTCCTTGTGTGTGTGAGTGTGAGTGTGTTTATTTCATTTTGATGATAATAATAGATTAGGATAACTAATTGAATCACATGACTATGTCTCAATGATATTATTGTGAAAAGAACATAAGAATATATAAAGAGAGAGTTCCCCAAAAAAGAAAAAGAAAAAAGAGATGAAGAATAAAGAAAAATTCACAAAAGTAAAAAATAGAAGAAAAAGAAAAAGAAATAAAAACAAGTTCAATGGAAGAAGTTAAGAATAAGTATCAAATCCTTTTTTTTTTTGATCAAACACACAAAGGGAAACACACACAAAATCCACACATCGCATATTAGATGAATCAGAGTTATTAGAACTTGTTAAAAAATTGGGTCTCTATATAATAAATTTAAATGTTAGGGACTCACGTGAAATTTACCCAAAAAAATATTTGTTGGGATCTAAATATATGTTTCTTTCGGTTCAATGATAATAGGTTTAACTATCTATTTAGCCCATAAATTATACCATTTGTGTCAACCAATAAAATCAAATGTCAAGGATCAAGGTGAAATTTATCCAGGGATCAAAATCCCTTGTTTGTCTATTTATTTCATTTTGAAGATAATGATAGATTTGATAATTAATTGAATCAAA
Source organism: Ilex asprella (assembly GCA_023539305.1). Taxonomy (NCBI): domain Eukaryota; kingdom Viridiplantae; phylum Streptophyta; class Magnoliopsida; order Aquifoliales; family Aquifoliaceae; genus Ilex; species Ilex asprella. The sequence goes on from CM042188.1 coordinate 1,918,089, forward strand.
TGATAACGTCTCAATGATATTATTGTAAAAAGGACATAAGATTATATAAAGCAAAAGATCCCCAAAAAATGGAGAAAAAAAAGAGATAAAGAAAAAAGAAAAGGTTCAAAGAGTGTAAAAAACAAAAAGAAGCAAGAAATAAAGAAACGTAGGTTCACTGAGAGAAGTTAAGAATAAGTATCAAATGCTTTAGATGTTAAGTTTAAGGATCAAATTCATTGCAGTTTTTAGATTAATTAGAGTTTTAAGACACCATTACAAATTTTAAACAGAAAAGGTCTTCGTGTAATTTCTAAAATTTGAGGGATCTTTGTACAATAAAATCAAATGTTAGAGATTGTGCGGACGAATTTTTGCACAATATAAGTGAGAACAGATCTCTTCCGTAGTGAACGCGAAACAGTTGGAGATGGTGGTGGAGAATAAGAGGAATATGACCTCTGGATCCCGTTGGATAGCGACGAATCACCTTTGGTGGTGTGCTTGTGAATCCGGTGGTGATTCTCACCGCTTTGAATAGGTTGAGAGGGTCAAAGGCGCTTTAAGGAGTGGTGATGAATTCCTCCAGGGGATCGATCGATCAATCAGTCCCCGCATGTCTCTGGGGGTGCCTGAATCACAGAAAAGAAGTAAGAAAAGAGTCGGAGTGTTCTTCGGCGTGTCTCCTCCGACAATCAAGCCAGTTCTTTTTTAAAAGAGGGAGAGAGGAAAACACTATATTCTGGTTAGGCCAATTTGCGTACCTCTGCAGTTATGTTTTTGGAGACTATTTATACCTTCCAAAACTTATCATTATTGATAGCCTAGGTAGTAGGTAGCTGTCAGAGATGGGATAGTGTGTCTTTTACCTTTTGTGGGGAATGTCTCAACATTAATTGCCCGGACCGTTGAGGGATTAATGCCCTTCCTTCGGCGTGGATGCATTAAATGCTCGGTTTTCATGGCATTAAATACTCCGTTCTTTAAGATTATTCAGGTCTTCATTCACATCCCATCATTGGGGATTTCATTAAATGCTTCCTAACAATAGCCATATGGCAGCATGGGTGCACCTGTCGTTTCAGCCCTTTAACCTGTACTTGTTGCTGCGTGTCGGTCCCTCTTTGATGGAGTGTTATCGATTTTGCCACTCTGAACTCATTGAGAAGACAAGTCAATGATCAAATAGGTAGACTGAGGTTTACATTCGCAATCATCACTCTTAAGTAGACAGATTTCGAGACCGAGGCTTATAGCCGCAAGTGGGCTCTCGGCGCCGAGGACACGTAGCTCGGGGTTTGTCTTTGTACCACGATACATGGATTTTCCCAGAATATGGCATCAGAGCCGAGGACAGGTGGTATCACAAGAGAGGAGGATCCTTGGTGCCGAGGGTGAATGGTTTTGAAAACTGGGTTTACCTGGGATAAATGCTATCATCGGGGCCGAGGACACGTGTCGAGATCTTGTACTTTCTCATAAATGTTCCATCAAGGATCCATGTGAAATTTATCGAAAAGATGTAAATCCCTTCTTTGTATGTTTTTTTTTTCATTTCAATGATAATAATAGATTTTGTTAATTTATAAAATCAAAAGATTATGTCTAAATGTTATTACTGTACAAAGAATAGATAAATATATAAAACAAGAGATCCCAAAAAAAAGATAAAAAAAAAAGAGATAAAGAAAAAGGAAAAGGTAAAACAAATAAAAGAAAAATAAATTATAAAGAAGTGCAGGTTGAATTAGAGAAGTTAAGAACAAGTATATAACCCTTCAAGGGATTCAATTTAGTGATCGAGTTCATCGTAGTTATTAGAATAATCGTGAGTTCCCATTACAAAATTTAAATATTTTGGGGTATTTGTATAATTCAAAATATCAAGAAATCTCTATCTAATAAAATCAAATGTCAAAGATCCACATGAAATTTACTCAAAAAATATTTATTTCTAAATATTTGTTTTTTATGTTTCTCTTGTTTTAATGATAATTATAGATTAGGATAATTTATAAAATGAAATGATTATGTCTAAATGATATTACTGTACAAGGAAGATAGGAATATATAAACCAAGAGATCCAAAAAAAAGACAAAAAAAAAAATAGATAAAAAAAAAAGATAAAAATTAAAGACAAATAAATTATAAAAAAGTGCAAGTTGAATTAGAGAAATTAAGGAATTTAATATAGAGATCTAGTTCATCGTAATTATTAGATAAATGGTGAGTTTTAGGACCCCACTAAAATTTTTAAATGTTTAGTGTTTTTAGTATAATTATTAAAATATGAATGAATCTTTGTCTAATAAAATCAAATATCAGAGACCCATATGAAATTTACTCAAACTATTTGTGGGGGATTTAAATCTTTGTTGTCTGGTGTGTTTTTTTTGAAGGTTTTTTTGATTGTTTATTTCCTTTCAATGAAAATAATAGATTAGATAGTTAGTTCAATTATTATTTCCTAATGATATTAGTTTTTCTTCTTCTATTTTTTTTTTCGCATTAGACCCAATTTTCATCATTGCCACTTAATGATATTACTGCAAAAAGAATAGATGAATATATAAAGTAAGAGATTCCAAAGAAGGATATAATGATATTGGTAATTGGTATATTATTATAAAATTTTAATTAGACTTACACCATTGTAAGGAATGTTGGTTGAATGAGAGAAGTTAAAAATAATTATCAAATCATTTTCGTATTTAGTTTAGAGTAACGTTATTTAGACTTACAAAATTTGACCTAATAATGTGATTTTATTATAATCGTTAGATTGACAGTAAGTTTCAATGTGTGATGGGACCTACAATCAATCCAAAAAAATTATATTAAATTAAGTTTAAATAATATTGATCTTTAGTTTAAAGATCTAATTCACTGTAGTTATCAGATTAATCAAAATTTTAATACCTTTTACAAATTTTACATGTCGAGGGTCTCAGTATAATTTCTAAAATTTGAGGGATCTCTTTATAATAAAATCAAAGGTCAGGAATTCACGTGAAATTTACCCAAAAATATTTGCTAGGATCTAGATTTTTTTTGTATGTTTCTTTTGTATCAATGATAATAATAGATTAGGATAATTTATAAAATCAAATGATTATGCATGGATGACATTAGTGTACAAAGAAGTAAGGAATATTTAAAGCAAGAGATCCTAAAAAAAAGATAAAAAAGGGAAAAAGAAAAAGAAAAAGTTAAAAAAATAAAAGAAAATAAATTATAAAGAAGTACTGGTTGAATTGAGTTACAGAAGTTTAGAATAAGTATAGAATCCTTCATGGGGTTTAATTTTGAGATATAGTTCATCATAATTAGTTTAATCGTGAATTTTAAGACCGAACTATAAATTTTAAATGTTTTGGAGTCTTGGTATAATTTTTAAAATATGAAGGAATAACTACATAATAAGTAGATCCAAGTGAAATTTAATCAAAAAAAATTTGCAAGGATTTAATTATTTTTTGTCTTTTTTGTTTTGTTTTGTTTCAACAAGAATGATAGATTAAAATAATAGTTGTTTGAATGAAATGATTATGTTTTAATGATATTACTGTAAAAAGAAGGGAGGAATGTATAAATCAATGATGAATTAAAGGAGTAAAGTAATACACAAATTAATTTAGAAACTTAATCAATACACAACATAGCTTAGGGCAATCAATGTGGAGTTTAAATACGGCCGTTAGGAGTTTGAATATTCGGTAAATAATTCATATGTAGTTGATGAATCACCATGTCCGTCGAGACACCTCCACCACCACCATCCTCTGAGCTTCTGCCAATGTAACCCCCTCAGACCACCTTCACACTCTGAGCTTTTTTTTATTTATCAAACACTACTGCCAAAGAAATTGTGGAAGTAAACACCCATAGCAACACCATGCCCATCGACACACCTCCACCACCACAGCCTTCTGAGCCAACACCACCACCACCACAACCACTATCATCCTCTGAGATACATCCACCATCGTCTGAGCCACCACCACCATCATCTGAACCGCCACCACTGCCATCATCAGAGATGCAACCACCATCCTCTAAGCCACCACCACAGTCCTCTAAGAATTCACCATCCTCTGAGCTGCCACCACCATCATCTGAGATGCAACCGCCATCCTCAGAGCCACCAGCACAGTCCTCCGAGAAACCACAATCCTCTGAGCCGCCGCCACCATTATCCTCTGAGATACATCCACCATCCTCTGAGCCACCACCACCATCATCCTCTGAGATACAACCACCATCATCTGAACCGCCACCACCATCATCTGAGATGCAACCGCCATCCTCAGAGCCACCAGCACAGTCCTCTGAGAAACCACAATCCTCTGAGCCGCCACCACCATTATCCTCTGAGATACATCCACCATCCTCTGAGCCACCACCACCAGCATCCTCTGAGATACAACCACCATCATCTGAGCTGTCACCGCCATCATTTGAAATGCAACCACTATCCTCGGAGCCACCATCACAGTCCTCTGAGAAACCACCATCCTCTGAGCAACCACCACCAATATCCTCCGAGATACATCCACCATCCTCTGAACCACCACCACTGTCCTCTGAGAAACCACCATCCTCTGAGCCACCACAAAAAAAACTGGCTTCCTCCATTGGAGACAAGATCAAGAAGTTCTCATATTGCTTCACTTCCAAGGACAAACCCCCGTCAATTGTCAACCAACATGGCCAGAGCGACAACAATAACAACACTGGACTCCCTAGTGAAACAGCCTCTCTTTGCAACTTGATAACTGCTGATTTAAAGGAAATGGAGAAGGCATGGAAGAAGCTCGAGGAGCAGAAACAACATGAGAATGAACAAAAGGAAAACGAATTGAAGAAGCTCAAGGAGCAGAAACAACATCTGGATGAACAAGTCCAAGATGCATCCATGAAATTGCAGAAGTTCCAAAAGGATCAAAAGGTGGAAGAACTTCGCCAATTAAAGAAGACCATCACCAAATTGAGGATTAAGGTATTTCTAAACAAGATTGAAGCAAAAGAAAAAGACTCCCATGGGAATCAACAATTAGATGGTGCTATCGAGAAAATGCCTCAATTATACAACGCAAATACCTTTAACAACAGCTTGGAATTTCAAAATTTATTGGCAAGGTACCGTGAGCTCAGCATTGAAGAGAAGCTTTGTTTGTTGTGTTTTTCGGTGTTCCCTGAAGATGCTATCATAAAGAAGAGGCTCATGGTCTATTGGTGGATTGGAGAAGATTTTGTATCGCCATCCGATGGGGGCAGTGAATGGAAGAAAACTGCGGAGGAACATGGCAAAGAGTTCTTCGACAAGCTTATGGAATTGGGCTTTATGGAGCCTGTCAATGAGAGGCGGAGTCAAGTTGTGGGCAGTTGCAGAATGAACCCTTTTATTCGTAATGCAGTAGTTACACTTGCTGCGAAGGCCAAGTTCTTCGACTTTGATCAGAAGGGATATCCAACTGAGGAATTCTTGACATCCTACCGTGCTTGCCTATCAGGGAAAGGGTTAGTAAATATACCAGAATTGGAGAAACTTCATATGTTGTTCAATGTCAAAGAGGCTAATCTTGAATTTAAGAAAGAATGGTTGTTGAAGATGAGGAATGTCAATGTTCTTTATTTGGGAAGGTGGCAGGCCTCGGGCACTCAGCATGTTGAAGTTGAGGAAACTGAGTTTTTGAAAGGCTTGGAGAATATGAAACATCTGAGATTTTTCAGCCTTCAAGGAATCTCTGGAATCACTGAGCTTCCCGAATCCATTTCGAAGCTCACGTGTTTGACAATCTTGGATCTCAGAGCCTGTCATAGTCTTGAGGTGCTTCCAGAAGGAATTGGGTTGCTTGAGAATTTGACACACTTGGACATGTCTGAGTGTTACTTGCTTGAACACATGCCCAAGATGCTTGCGAATCTCTCCAAACTCCAAGTCCTTAAGGGGTTTGTAGTTGAAGATACGCAGGACAAGTACTCATGTACTCTAGACGATTTGGCAAAACTACCAGAGCTCACAAAATTGAGCATTTACACAGGTATGAAGAGCTTCCCCACAAATGAACATGTGAGTGCTCTCGCAAAATTAGAGAGACTTCTCAAGCTAACAATTGCATGGGGAGGAGGTGCTTTGCAAGGTAAAGAAGCGAAATCAAATGATGTAGGAGAAAAGAAGAAAGAAAATGGATCAAAAGACACTGCCAAGAAACGAAAACTAGAAAGATGTATGTCCATCCTACCTGCCATGAAGCCTCTAAGGCCTCCAACGCCTTCAAGGTCTCCAACAACTCCGATACTTCCTTCAAGCCTGGAGAAACTGGACCTCAAGTGTATTCCTGAAAGAAAAGCAGCAGGTTGGCTAAAACCTGCCAATTTGAAGGGCCTGAAGAAACTTTACATTAGAGGAGGAAAATTCTTTGATCTTGGTCAGTTTCAGGACCTTGATGATGATGAGGTCAAGGACAAGGTGAAGGACAGCTGGAAAGTAGTGCAATTGCGTCTCAAGTACTTGACTGAATTGGTGATGGACTGGACAAAATTGCAGGAATTATTCCCCAAGTTGATTTACCTGGAGAAAGTAGAATGCCCTAAACTCAGTTTGTTTCCATGTGATGACAGTGGAGTGTGGAGTGTGGATGAACAAGACAAAGCCAAAGTAGAGGTAAAAGCAATGTAAGAGATAGCGTTGCGAATTTGCAAAAAAAAAAATTTCCCGTCAGATTGTCAATTTTCTGTCCAATATTCTGGGTGAATTTTATTTCTTATGTCCTTATTGATGTAATATTTATGGGGATTCACAATGTTGCAATTTTTTCCTACCTAGTAGAATAGTAGTTCTGGAGATGTATGTTTCACTTAGCATCAGAGTCACCTAAATCATGCCTCGAGCCCTTATGATAAGTTTTCTGAAGATAGCTACCAGTATAAGAACATTGAGCATGACTGGTAACAAGAGTTCATGGTTCTAACTTCTGATGTGCTTTCTTGTTCACTGACAGACAGAGAAGTTCCTCTGCATAAATAGCAGATGACGTTATAGCCTTATAACCGATAAATATGCTATGCAATTTTGAAGATTAAGTTCAGTGTAGACCAAATTCAGTTAATTAAAGAAGCTTTTGACACAAGATAGGCAATCTGGACGGTTGCATGGTCCATGGTCCATGGTCCTTGGTTAAAGCTTGTATATATCTAACCCTCTTTAGACCCAGTAATGACGGGAGTCTCATGCACTGGGTACGTCCTTTTTTATCTATTCCCAATCATGTATGGAATGCTTAATTTGCTGACTTTAATCGAATTCAGCAGATGTTTATAATCCACCCATGTACACCAAGCTGCCATAAATTGGCCGATTTTTCCCATAGTAGGATTAATTTTTACCAATGCCGGCAGATTGACACCCTATCTAAGAACTCATTTCACAATTATTTTGGCATCTCATTTCTTGCAGCAATCGTCTGATCTTGAAAAAACTTATATTCTGCTGGAGGAACATTACATTTCTCAGAAGGGTGTAAAACCATGTTTAATTTGACAACATCCATTGCAACAAGTCTTAGCTTTTGAATCTCAATCAATGCGATGCGCGATTTGAAGTCATTTTAGAGCCATAGGGGTCTTCAGCCTTGCCTAATGTGGGCAATACTTTGCAGTGATGGGTCTATTAGAGCTGGCATCAGTTGGAAATATGATGTGGGTAGCACGTAAGAATGTGTGACACTTAAAGGAGATCGATTATGCATGGTTACCAATATCCATGAACCAAGACTCTTGAAAATTAGGATTAAGATATATAAGGTAAGGTGAGAGTTTGAAGTTCATGTAATGACATTTATTTATGAAGTCGGTTGAAGTTCTTTATAAGAGGAAGTTTTGTGGTTTTGTACATTTTAAAACCTTTCTGTCCGTTTTTATCACACTTTTTTTGGTTCATGATCACCATTTTTCCATAAACTGCTAGCTGCCATGATCGACGAACATGAAGTTCTGAAAATGATGAGGCTGGAGAGAGGAGAGAAGAGGAAGGAGATGGTTAAGGGAAAGAGAAAGCTTAGAGATGCTGGGTTTTCCTGGTGTGGCATTGTCATAGAGTAAATATTGGGTGTAATTGTTACACCATGTGAGCATTGTCGTACGGTGCAACCGTTTAATGTTATCTCTCCAAATGGATAATGTAATCCCACTTTTTTTCACACGAGTGGTTACTATCCTAAGTACATGGAATGATGGTTATTTGCGAGAGTGAGATCCATTTTCTTATTTGGTGAGTTCACATTGGACGGTTACATTACGTGACGATGCAGATGTGGTATAATTGTTACACCCAATATTTACTCGTGAAGTTGAATTCTCAATCTATAAAAATACATCAATGGTCAAGATTAATCCAATTTTTAGTTACTTTGATCTAATGGTACAAAATTTATTTTATTTTATTTTTTCCGTTCAAAAACATCAACTCAACCAAAATACATTCTCCAATTCTAGAGTATCAATGTTATTTAGACCTAATTTATTAACTTAATTCACTATATAGCCTTTGAATTGATTGTGAGCTCCATTAAATATCGAAACTTGGTGTTAATCCAACGGTTACAATGACACTACATCATTGAGTCAATAAATTAAGTCAAATTTTGAGGTCTAAAACCTCCCAAAGGATAATGCTGGTGGGAACTTATTTCTTTACCTAAACCACGAGAAAATATTTAATGTAATCAATGATGACATGATATTACCAAACAATAATAAATCTTCAAATTTGTAAAGTGAACTCCACTTTGATAGTTATTAGCTTACAAGAAAAAAGAGTGGATAGTTATCCGTTTACATGTAAGACTGTCAATTTTTGACACGACACGAAATTAATGAGTCCAATACAAAATTAAACAAGTCAATGGATTAAAACAGATTAACAAGAAAAAAATCATGTCAGATTCATATAAAAATCAGGTCAACTCAATTTTGATCTGATTAACCCGTATATTTTAAACTGATTGACATGATTCGGATACGAACCCGACCTAACCCGTCTATGACAGTATAGTTTGTCTATGATGTATGACTGATATGGTGTTAACATTATTACTTATTAGTTTTTGTTTCTACTATGGTAAGTGACAGCATAGTTCTTACTTTAATTTTTGAGTTGAAACTTGAATGTATTTTAGTTAATTTCATTGATGAGATATGATATGTTATTTATGAAAAGATTGTTTAAAATTTTGGATGAATGATTGAATACTATATTTAATGGTAATGAACATATGTGGAAATAGGTTATATGTGTTAAACAGGTCTATGTCGTGTGTGTTAAATAGATCATGTTATGTGTTTTAACCAAAAAATGATTTGTTTATTAAACGTGTCAAACAGGCCGGGTTCGGTTAACTCGTTTAATAGCTAGGTCAGGTTAGTGTTCATACATCTCGACACGATTATTAAACATGTTAGGTTCAAGTTTTGAGATTTTTGACACAAACTCGAAATCAACTCGACACGAAATGACCTAACCCGACACGTTTGACACTCTTACTTACATGGACAAATTAGTTATTAGTTTATGTGGAGTCCGTTTTCTTATTTGTTTACACATTATTAATCAATAATAAGACATGACAATTCTGACGTCGTTACAATGAATATTGAGTAATGTTATTTGGACCTCAAACTTTGACCTCATTTACTAACATGATTTATTATAACATTTGGATTGATTATAAACTCCCTCAAACATTGAAACTTGTTCTTCATCCAATAGTTTTAATGAAAATCACATAATTATATCAACAAATATGATCAAATTTTGAGGTCGGAATAACATTACTCTCGATTTTTTTTTCTTAAACCACATATCTAGGGGTGTTCATGGGTCGGGTTACCCACGGGTCCTATTATTCGACCCGAAGCTTAATAGGCCCGATATTTGGCTTGCCCGAGCCCCAGCCAGAGCTCAATATCCTTTAAAAAAAGGCTTGAGTTTACCCATAAACCCACTACCCGGCCCGAAGCCCGGCTTAATAACCCGTTCACATACCCGAAGCCCGCCTGAAGCCCACATACCATATATATATGGGTAATGCTATTGGGACTTGATTTTTGGACATAAAAAAGTGACCTAATAATGTGGCAGCTGAGGTGTCTTTATCAACTCAACAATTAAGCCACCTAATTTCTTATAAAAAAAACTTAAAAAATTACCTACTTAAAAAAATCTGATTTCATCAAAAAATCAGCCCCCTTCTCACATTCTCTCTTGCCAATCTAAAAAAATTTCAACTAAAGGTTAGAACGAATTTGTTGGTGATGGGTGCACGCTAGGTGCGAAATTTTTTCCATTAGCTATTTATTCGTGACCCGAGTCATTGAAAGAGTCTCCAAGCTCATTTGTTATATTTTGGATGTGTTCTCATAACCAT
>CM042188.1:1966619-1976751 GCA_023539305.1 Ilex asprella
GGCCTTATCCAAAACTTAATGGCTGAGATAGGAGTGTCAAACGTGTCAGGTCAGATCAATTTTGTGTCATGTCGTGTCATTTCGGTACGTGTCGGATTCGGGTCAATATTCGTATTAATAAAAAATTATTTAATTTGACAACAACTAATATAATATTATTTAAAAATTATAAATTCTTATTTAAGAATATAATATTAGTTAAATAATTATTTTTTATCTATAGTACCCATTAATCGTGTTATTCGTGTCGAACTTTAATTTGACCCATTTATTATCGTGTCAACTAATTATGTTTTTTTTCGGATTCGTGTCGGATTCAATTCGAGTCGGGTTCGTGTTCCAAATTAAAAAGTGACGGTCCTAGGCTGAGATGTGTAAATATCTAATAAATTGATTTAATTAAAAATTAGATGAAGAAATTAAGTTTAACAAATACTACTCAAGGAAAAAAAATGAAATGGAATGGAGCTAAATGCCAGAGAGTTGACGTCGATGGGTTGGTCTTCGTCTCTCCCACTGATAAATACAGGTACTGTCCTCTAGACCTCATCACTGCTTCTGGTAGATCCAAAAGAACTCTTTCTCTCTCTCTCTCTTCGTTTCTTTAAAGCATTAACCATGTCCGTCGAGACCCCTCCACCACCACCATTGTCCACCGAGCCACCACCACCACCCACCCACAGCCACAACCCAACACCACACCCACCACTATCGTCGTCGTATGAGCCTTCTTCATCCTTCGAGCTCCCACTGCTCGACACAATTATCGAAGAAAGCAACGGCGACGAATCCGATTCCCTCCATAATTCTGCCCAAAACCCAACGATCCTAAATCAAGATACTGATGATATAACCGCAAACACCCCTACCAACGGGGTTGTCAAAGAAAACACCCCAAACAACACCATGTCCATGGAGACCCCTCCACCACCACCACCACCATCCTCTGAATCTGTAGAGACCTCTCCATCACCACCACCACCACCATCCTCTGAATCTGTAGAGACATGTCCACCACCACCACCACCACCACCACCGCCACCACCATCCTCTGAGTCTCTGGACACCCCTCCACCACCACTCTCTGTGTCTGTGGACACCCCTCCACCATCACCATCCTCTGAGTCTGAGCTTCTGTCCACCGAGACGACTTCACCGCCGCCAACCTCTGTCAACATTCCCACTACGGAAATTATTGAAGAAAATGCCCCAAACAAATCCTATTCCCTCCATTCTCCCACACAAGTCCAGACGACCCAGAACCAAAACACTGATGGGAAACCTGCGAAAAAACCGGCTTTCTCCATTAAAGCAAAGATCAAGAAGTTCTCAGTTAGGGCTTTGCGAGATCGCTTCACTTCCCAGCGCAAACCCCAGCCAGTTGTCAAGCAACCCAAAAAAAAAACCCCCAATGATGAAACACACTCTCTTTCCAACTTGATAAGTGCTGATTTAGGTTACATGGAGAAGGCCTCGAAGAAGCTCGACGAGCAGAAAAAACATGTGGATAAACAAGTCAAAGATGCATCCGAGAAATTGGTTAAGCTCAAAAAGGAACAAAAGGTGCAAGAACTTCGCAAGCTAAAGAAGACCGTGACCAAATTGAAGCTTAAGGTCCCTCCAAATTACAAGATTGATGCAAAAGAAAAAGACCCCCATGGGAATCAACAACCCGATGGTGCTATAGGAAGCAAGGAAGAAATTCCCCCAGAAGTGCTCGAGAAAATGCCTAAATTATACAATGCAAATACCTTTGAGAACAGCTGGGAGTTTCAAGATTTCATGGCACGTTTCAGTGGGCTCAGGATTGAACTGAAGCTTTGTTTGTTGTGTTTTTCGGTGTTCCCTGAAGATGCTATCATAAAGAAGAGGCTCATGGTGTATTGGTGGATTGGAGAAGGTTTTGTACCACCAATCAAAAGATCAGGTGAGGGCTTCGAGAACCCAAAAAAAACCGCGGAGGAACATGGCAACGACTTCTTCGACAAGCTTGTGGAATTGGGCTTTATCGAGCCTGTCAATGAGAGGCAGAGTCTCGTTGCGGGCAGTTGCAGAATGCACCCTTTTATGCGTAATGCAGTAGTTACGTTTGCAGAGAGGGCAAAGTTCTTTGATTTTGATCCGAAGGGCTATCCAATGGTGACATTCTGGAGTTCCTACCGGGCGTGCTTGTTGGGGACGGGTTTTGAAAATACTGAAAATTTTGAGAAAATTCATATGCTGTTTAATGTTAGAGAGACTATTCTTGAATTTGAGCCAACATGGTTATTGAGAATGAGAGATGTCAATGTTTTCCATCTGGGAAGGTGGAAGGCCTCGGCTACTCAGCACGTTGAAGTTGAGAAACCCAATTTTTTGGAAGGCTTGGAGAAAATGAAACATCTGAGATTTTTCAGCCTTCAAGGAATCTCTGGAATCACTGAGCTCCCCGAATGCATTTCGCAGCTCACGTATTTGACGATTCTTGATCTCAGAGCTTGTCATAATCTTGAAGTAATTCCAGAAGGAATTGGGTCGCTAGAGAGCTTGACACACTTGGACATGTCTGAGTGTTACCTGCTCGAACATATGCCCAGGAAGCTTGCAAAGCTCACCAAACTCCAAGTCCTTAAGGGGTTTGTAGTTGGAGATGAAAAGGGAAAGGACTCGTCGTGCACTCTTGACGATTTGGCAAAACTACGAGGGCTCACAAAATTGAGCATTTACACATGTAGGAAGATCTTCCCTGAAGATGAACATGTGAGTGCTCTCGGAAAATTTCCGGCACTTCTCAAGCTAACAATTGAATGGGGAGGGGGTGCTTCGCAACGTAAACCAGACAGCAAGCCTCTCGTGCAGAAAACAAATGATGGAGGAGATAAAAAGAAAGACAGTGAACTGACAGCCACTGGAGGAGATGAAAAGAAAGACAAAGGATTGGTTGCCACTGGAGGAGATAAAAAGAAAGACAATGGATTGGTTGCCACTGGAGGAGATAAAAAGAAAGACAATGGATTGGTTGCCACTGGAGGAGATAAAAAGAAAGACAATGGATTGATAGCCAATGCCAAGAAACCACGAGTAGAAAGAGCACCGAGCAAACTATATACCCTGATGCATCCAACAATTCCGACATCTTCAACAAGTCCAACTCCGACACTTCCTTCAAAACTGAAGAAACTGGACCTTAAGTGTTTTCCTAAGAGAACAACAGCAGATTGGCTAAAGCCTGCCAATCTGGGGGGCCTGGAGAAACTCTACATCAGAGGAGGAAAATTCTTTGATCTTGGTCAGTTTCAGGACCTTGCCAGGAAGGACAAGTGGGCGGTAGAGCAATTGCGTCTCAAGTACTTGACTGAATTGGAGATGGACTGGAGAGAACTGCAGGAGTTATTTCCCAACTTGCTTTACTTGGAGAAAGAAGAATGCCCTAAACTCAGCTTCTTTCCATGCAATGCGAGTGGAGTGTGGATGAACAAGATGAAGATAAAGCAGAAGGTAGAAGGTAGAGCAGTTGTAAGAGATAGCATTGCTAATTAGCACCATCTTTTTCCTATTAAATTGTCAATTTTCTGTCCAATGTTTTGGATGGATGAATTCTGTATCTTGTATTATTATTTATTTTTATTATAGTAATTTTTTTTTGAGTTTCTTGTATGCTCATTGCTGCAATCATTATTGGATCCACAATCTATTTATTTCTTCCTAGTGTTAGACATGTGTTTCAGTTTGCATCAAAGCCACCTAAGAATCTTTTCGAGATAGCTGCATTGAAAAGAATCATCCCTTAAAGCCTTATAATTTTATGTAGATAGGTGCTCATAGAAGAAACATGGAGCATGAAATGTTGTTACTGGTAACAAGAATTCGTGGATTCAATGTGTTTCTTGATCACTGACAAAGAAGTTACTCTGCATAACTTGCAGATGAACATTGTAGCCTCATAACCGAACTTATTTACCATTTGGCTATTCCTCATAACAGCCCGAATGCTTAATTCACCTAGTTTATTTGAATTCAACAGACGTTTATAATTCACCCTCGCGGAATAACTTGCCATAAATGCCCAATGCCAGCACAGTGATACCCTGTCTAAGAACTCACTTCACAGTTGTTTCTACATCACATTCCTTACAGCAATCTATATTATGATAGAGGAACATTAGATTTTTCTAGAAAGGTGGAACATTATACTTTTCAGGAGTGTATGAAACCATGCTTAATTTGAAAGCATCCATTCCACAACAAGGGTATTAAGAACCGTAAACCTCAGTAATTTCACTTTCTCCATGACTTATTGCAGACCTAGTTTCTTTTCAAGAAACTTGAAGCAGTCCATGCACTGTTTCTGTTAGACATAAATGACTACAAATCAATAGTCCATGTACCTAACATTTTTCTCCCTATTAGGATACTATTGAATGCTTGAGAAGTTCTGCAGCAAGTATTGTTTTTGCTCAGAAGGAAGCAACAACATTGCATTTGGATTTATTTAATACACTTTCCTTCAATTTGCATTGATAGATAACCCACCGTGGCTTTAAGTGGATACATTATATGTAAATGGATTCAGTATCGATACACATTGTGTGATCTACATTGGGGTAAATTGTGGAAAAGTGCTCTTGAGGGAATGTGGATCCATAAATGTTGGATTACCCCCTGTTTTAACCTCAGTTATCTTTTGTTTACCATAAACATCCGTCTATCCATCCATTCAGAATTGTGAAAATACAAAATTGTATGGTCTGATCTTATTATGGGACCTCTAATTGATGAATAAATTTTAAAGTGGGCAATAATAGAAAGACCAGAGCACAAGCTGAGCTAACAGGCCCTATTTTCAAGTACTTCCAAGAGTGTGGTAGGTAGAAGTAGAACAACAATGTAGAGACGTGGTAGTAAACTCCATAGATGTAACTCAACTTCCAATGAAATGGTAGCTTCAAAAAGTCTTCTCTTTCAAGTTCTTCCAAATTTGTGTTTTTAATTAATTTATTTTTAAGTTAAATACTTTCTTCTTGTTGTTATGTACCTAACCTTAGCTGGCCAAAATACATTAAAGATGGATTCCTTTGCATATCCTGGCAGCACATGTTTTGAAACTTCTACTTTGACATGGCATGTGAGATTTATGTTAGGGGGATAAACTATTTGCATCCCATACAATGTGACGGACGATTGATTTATCCTACAATTTTGAAACTGTCAGCATGAGCTGTATTTCCTATTTTTAGAATAGCTATTAGTCAGGCTAAATATTAGGATAATTGATTGTAATTGTAATCCCAGGGTAATCTCCTATTTAAGGTAATGTATTAGTTGTCATCCAAACTTGTATATTCCTCTTGTAGAAAAGAATAAATATATAGTTGATTTTACAATATACTGATTTGACATGGTATCAGAGCGATTCTAAGAATTTTTTTCCTTCTTCGTATTTCATATTCTGAATATTGTATTTCGAATTTTATTCTTGTTGTTAGTCTAAATGGCAATTACTTCAGACACAACCATCGTACCAACCTCAACTCCGACACCGCAGATCATACTCCATCAAGACAATTTTGCACTTCCAACCGGAATTATATTGGATGAGACTAATTGCTCGTTATGGTCCCAACTCATGGAGATGCGGATTGGTGCTCGTAACAAGGCTGGGTATCTCACCGGAGAAGCGACAAAACCCGAACCTGGAGACCCGAAGTTGGAGGCATGGATAACCAAAAATCATCGAGTCAAGAGTTGGCTCATTGACTCGATGAGCCCATCGTTGATGCAACGATTTATTCCTCTTCCCACGGCTAAAGAGATATGGGAGGTGGTGTCTAGAACCTTCTATGACGGATCGGATGAAACGTGTATTTTTGAATTGAATCAGAAGTCTTTTTCTACTTAGCAGAATGGCCGCCCTCTGCCAACGTACTATAATGAACTTATTGCTATTTTTCAAGAGATTGATCACATGACTATGTCACAGGCAGGAACATTTGAAGGAGTGGTTCAATTGCACTTGGCCATAGCGAGGCTTCGAGTTCATATTTTTCTAAGCGGACTTGACTCTGTTTTTGAATAGGTTCTTGGAGAAATGTTGCGAAAAGATTCAAAGCTTGACCTCGAGAGTGCGTATGCATATGTTCGGAGAGAGTATCAACAGAAGCAGATGATGGGAGGATGTCATCAAATCTCTGAGAGCTTGGCAATGATAGTCAATCAAACTCGTCAAGGACCACCATTAGGTCCTTCAAAAAATCGAAGTAATCTAGCTACTGGAAAATTTGGAGGGCTAGTATGTACTTATTGTGGTGAATCGGGCCTTTCGAAACAACGATGCTATGAGATTATTGGCTATCCTGACTGGTGAGATTTTACAAAAAGCCTCAGAAGAATATTAGAGGAAAAGCCATGGTGACTTCTACGGAAGAGGAACAGGTGCAACCTACGGCAAATGTTGTTCACCCAGGTATACTTGGTAAAGCTTTTGTACACTCTATGACTTCTAAGAATAGTACTTGGATTATTGATACAGATGCATCCGATCATATGACTAGAGACTCTGGTCAGTTAAAATCTCTTAAACCTCCTTCTTAGTCAGTTATTTCCACAGCTAATGGTAGTACCTCTCCTATTACTGGGGAGGGGTCTATCACTTTGTCCCATTCTCTCACCTTTGATATTGTTCTTGTTGTTCCATCCCTTGAATGTAACCTTCTTTCTGTTAGCCATATTGGTATCAGAGCCTTGCATGCACTGTAACTTTTTGGCCTTCCTTTTGTGTTTTACAGGACATTCTAACCCGGAAGATTCTTGGTTACGGTGTTAGACGAACCAAACTTTATTATTTAGAGTTGACGGAAAAAGGGGGTCAAAGTTCAGTCAAGCGAATCAAACAAGCAGTGAAGATAAAGCTCGAGCAATCGTATGGTTATGGCACCGAAGGCTAGGGCATCTCTCTTTTGGTTATCTTAAGAAGTTACAACCGCATTTGTTTTCGGGTTTCAGTAATTTAGATTTTCATTATGAAATTTGTGAACTGGCCAAGAGCCATCGTATTTCTTATTTACCAAGTTTGAATAAAAGTTCAGAACCTTTCACGGTTATTCACTCGGATGTTTGGGGTCTTGAAAAAATTCCTTCACTTTCTAATGCTCATTATTTTGTTACGTTTATTGATGAATGTACTCGAATGACCTAGATATCTCTTCTTCAAAATAAGAGTGATGTAGGTACAGTTTTTCAGGAATTTCATAAAATGGTGACGACTCACTACCAAAGGCAGATTCGTGCGCTTTAATCTGACAATGGTAAAGATTTTGTGGATCGGGTTTTAGGCCTTTTTTTGGGCCACCATGGAATTCGACATCAAACCTCTTGCACCTATACTCCACAGCAAAATGGACTGGCAGAGCGAAAGAATAGACAGATTCTGGAAATAGTTCGGGCCTCTCTCTTTGGCATGAATATGTCGAAGTTCTATTAGGGTGAGGTAGTGAAATCGGCTGCCTATTTAATCAACTGAACACCATCTAGTGTGATAGAGTTCCAAACTTCCCAACAAAAGATGCAATCTTTGTTTTCCGTTCTTCATCTCCCGAATCTTGAACCACGAGTGTTTGGATGTACAGTATATGTTCACGTGCCTAAAGTCCAGCGGAGTAAACTTGATCCATGTGCCAAACGGTGTGTCTTTGTAGGTTACTCGGAGTTTCAGAAGGGATATCGGTGCTACAATCCTCAAACCCGAAAGTTACATGTGACCTTGGATACTTCGTTTCGTGAATTGGAACCATTCTATTCAGGGGGAGTTTCTAGGTCTTCTCTTCAGGGGAGAGTCACAATAAAGAGAATAAAAGATGGTGGAAAGGAATTATTCAAATTGGAGGAAAATGGGGGATATTTTTTTGAGGAAATAAGACCAAGCCCTGTAGCGCCCAATATCCCATGTTGTGGCACTGACCAGGAATTGTGCACATATCAGAGAATTTCCAGCAATGACGCCTCTTCGTTTCCAGAGTTGCCTACATCTACACCATTAACCGAATGATCAACTCAGAATGTTCTTCCTTAGGTAAATCCGAATCCCATTCTTGTTGAACCTAATGAATTTCCTGTCCTTGCAGAAGATGTAACCAATAAATATCCACATAGGTCAAATAGAGGAGTCCCGAAGAAACAATATGAACTTGATCCCAAAGCCAAAACTAAGTATCCAATCAGTAATTACGTTTCCCTCCATAAGTTGTCAGAATCGTATGCATTTTCTGTTAATCAATTGTCCACTGTGTCTATTCCTAGTAATGTTACAGGATGCATTGGCAGATCCAAAGTGGACTAGGGCAATGAATGAAGAAATGGAGGCTCTTCAGAGGAATAACACTTGGGAACTTTGTCCATTACCCAAAGGGAAGAAGACGATTAGGTGTAGATGGGTGTTCACAGTGAAAATCAAAGCTGATGGCAGTATCGATAGGTACAAAGCGAGGTTAGTTGCGAAGGGGTATACACAGAAGTATGAAGTGGATTACCAAGAGACTTTTGCTTTGGTTGCAATAATTAATCCGTATTCTTATATCCATAGCAGTAAATCGAGATTGGCCTTTGCAACAATTCAACGTCAAGAACGTTTTCCTCAAAGGAGATTTAGAGGAAGAAGTCTACATGGAGTTACCACTTGGAGCTAAATGCAAATCTTTGTTTAGAACTGAAGTATGTAAATTGAAGAAGTCGTTGTATGGTCTGAAGCAGTCACCCCAGGCTTGGTTCGAAAGGTCCTCCTCCACAATGAAAGAATTTGGCTATAAGCAAAGTAATTTGGATCACACTTTGTTTATAAAAAACAAAGAGGGGAAGGTAACGACATTGATTGTATATGTGGATGATATGGTCTTGACAGGAGATGATCCAGGTGAGAGAAAAACATTACAAGAGAATTTGGCATCAAAATTTGAAATGAAAGATCTCGGTCAACTTAAGTACTTCTTCGGAATCGAGGTCTCAAGGTCGAAGGCTGGAATATCCTTACAACAATGAAAATATGTGCTAGATTTTTTAACTGAGACTGGAGATCCACATCGGGTTACTTTACTTTTGTAGAAGGTGATCTTGTTACTTGGAGAAGCAAAAAGCAGAAGGTCGTTGCTAGATCAAGTGCGAAGCTGAATACCTAGGTATGGCTCATGGTGTGTGTGAATTGCTATGGGTTAAAAGTCTATTTCAAGATTTGGGGTTTGCTTATGAGAAACCTATGAGTCTACACTGTGATAATAAAGCGGCCATTAAAATTGCAAATAATCCGGTTTAACACGATTGTACAAAATATGTTGAAGTTGACCGTCATTTTACTAAGGAGAATTTTGATCGAAAAGTTATACAATTTTCGTTTGTTCGGTCCGAAGATCAATTGGCTGACGTACTCACAAAGGTAGTTTCAGGAAGGGCGTTCCATGATGCAATTAGCAAGTTGGGCATGATAGATATCTATGCTCCAATTTGAGGGGGAGTGTCAGCATGAGTTGTATTTCCTATTTTTAGAATAGCTATTAGTCAGGCTAAATATTAGGATAATTGATTGTAATTGTAATCCCATAATTTAGGGTAATCTCCTATTTAAGGTAATGTATTACTTGTCATCCAAACTTGTATTCTTCTATATATTCCTCTTGTAGAGAAGAATAAATATATAGTTGCTTTTACAATATACTGATTTGACAGAAACGTAACGTAACGTCTACAAATTGGCTGTCAAGAATATATCTTAAAGGTCGAAACCGATCTATAAAGAGATTTGGAGATGTAAGCGACAGATAATTTTACTTGCATTAAGAAAAGCTAATTCCCAAGTTTAAACACATAACAATGATACCCTTCAAGAATACCAGTTGATATTGATTTTACCAGAAATTTTTTCTGTTAATATATATAAATGTCAATCAATATTTCTGCTTGAAATCTAGATGAAAGACCACACCACCTGAGCAGAGAGCTGCTGTTATGAACTGCTGACTGCATTTTGTTTTGTTAATGTTTTTGCTGTATTTAGTACATGGGTAGCTGGTGTGGCATTCATTGAGGGATCCCATGACACCACATGACTTTCTTAAACTTAGATTAAATGTCTAGAAAAGAAGTCAGAAGTAAAAAAGACAGATACAAT
>CM042188.1:2016831-2060967 GCA_023539305.1 Ilex asprella
TTCCTGGCTTTATTTGAACCGAAACTACCACATATTTGAAGCAATTTGGCATCGAAAACTTCTCTAAGTAATGAGATGAGATTAAAGATGTCAATTTTAAGTTATCTCACAACAAAATATTCAACAGAACTTCTGTCCCAAAACTTAACTGAATTCTTAAAAGGAGCTATTCATAATGAAGCTCTATTACAAGAGAGAGAGAGAGAGAAATATTTTTCATCAAGTGTTAAATCAGGGAAATTTGAGCAATTTATTTTTCGAAAGAAAGTTATTTTGGGGAAAGACTCACATTCGACAAGGGTAGAGCAATAATCCAGTCAATGCAGAGAGGATAACTTAGCACAATGAAGAAAAAATTAAACATTCAAACCATATAGCAAAGGCAACATATTTGACAGTAGAGAAAACAAACACAAAGAAAGGCAAGAGGAAAACATTCTTTTTTACTGTATAGTATTTACATGTAAAGCCGACTCTCTATACTAACCTATTTTTGAGAAAATTTCAGCTTTCAGACCGTCAGATCTGATATTTTGTCCTGGTTTTGGTTGAACTAGTGGAAAGAAAGGAAATTAGAACCAAATAAGACCACATTGATAATGAGACTGTTGAATGAGAATGTTCAATTGGAATTCTCCTTGGCAACTTGCTGTAGCCATGAGTTACTAGGTTAGTTCACAAATTTTATTATTCAAAACTTACAATTATTCATGACTTGAGCCACTTTTAGACAAACTCCACCAGATAGGTGTCTAATCGGCTTAAAAATCAGCAATTGTTTGATTCCCGAAGTATGCAAAAGGGAAATGAAAAGAAAATTGGGCATTGCAACAATGTAGCAAAGACAACAGACATGACAGTAGAGAAAATTGGCACAGAAAGAGCGAAGAGGAAATCTTTTTATTATATGTAAATGACTCAAATGTACAACCCAAGCTTTAACAAAACAGAAGTGCTAAGATAGCTCTCCTAAGAAATCCCTAAACTGTCTCTTCCACATGTACACATAAAATACATTCAAGCCACCACCCATCTTCAATGAAAGGGTTGAAAGAATAATGGCTTTTAAAGCTTGTTTTGACATGTACAACAAAATGAGAAATCAATTACTATTGATACAACACCCACCACCAATGCCTATACAAAACCCCCCAAGAAACTCAATTTCAACTCTCTGTTTCCATTCCCATAAATAACTCTCTCCTTGGTGAACGATCTCCATCGGGTGAAGCAAACAAGGCCACCGAGATGTCGGCCAGCTTCTTCCCGTCCAATCGAGACCTAGGAACTCTTGATTGTTTTGGAGCATTCGGAGCTTCAACCTCATTGAACTCACTCACATCCTCCAAATAAATAGAATCTCGACATCTCAATGTTTTTCGCGGTGTACTATATGCGAAATGCCATTTCTCTGCCATCAAAGCCTGTCAATTCACAAAACCCATATCAAAATCAATGCTCATAATCCCAAAACAATCCAAAATTAAGCCAAAAAGTTTGAACTTTCCAAATAAATCAAAACATACTGTTTCTTTGATGAACTTTGATACATGAAACAGCCTCTTCAAATCCTCATGTTCCACCCCACACAGTACCCTAATCTGCGAATTTTTAAACCAATGCTGATCAATCACATTTGCCAATACATATATATCTATATATGAAAACAACCAATCCTCTATTCAGAAAACTAAACAAATTATTGGGTTTACAATTGTGCTACTAACCAGAATGTCCTGAGGCAGAGCTTCAAGAAGGGACTTCTCAGAAGACAAAAACGAGTTCTCACCGCAGTGTTTCTTCGTGGGAGTTGCAAAAGTGGAATCACTATGTACATCATTGGACAAAGCAACCCTTTTTCTACCAAATGATGTACACTTAACTAACCCTAACCCTCTTCCTCCATAGGACCCACATTTCTTCCCCAGTGCCATTTTCTCTTCACACTTCCAAAAATCTGATTTTTCCATCAAAACCCACAAGAAAAACAGTAAAACCAATCAGAATTATCCAAAACAAAACCAAAACATTATCTGAAATTAACTAAAATAAACAGAAAAATGAAACCCCATTAAGCAATACCAATCCCAACTCTATCTATCAGTCAATCTCTACTCAATCACCATCAACCATGCACATTTACAATCTCATATATAAATTGACATGGGTAAATATAGAGAGAGAAAGACAAACCTTCTGTGCAGAAAAAACCCTAATTTGTAGCAGGCTGTTAATTGAGATTGATGAAACGGTTGTTCTGAAGAAGGAAACTAACTGTCTACACACTTCTTATAGAAGTCAAGTTCTTATATATAGGTGTTAGATTTAATTTTCAAAATAAATTTAGGAGATAGAAATCTAGGTGAAGGGAGGGAAATCTGGTATTTGGTGGAAAGAACTCGAAGTTTCGGATAAAAAGATCCTTGGGGGGAATATATAGATCCGATAAAAACTAGCCGTTTGAGTAAATACACGTGTCGTAAAGGTAGAGGTTGGAGGAAACAACTTGGGTGGTTCAAATGACGTGGACGATGTGGTCGGTCAAAGTGGACTTGTCTGGTTCCGTATGTTACACGTTTCTTGTGCTCAGACGTTTCTTTGGTCTTTGCTCTCTCAGGTGATGACATGTGTCCAGTGTATCTCCATTCTCCGTTATGATATGAACACGTGTAATTGATTAGATCTGGGAATATATGAACGGTCGAGATTTAATGAGGATGTACGTGTGGGTAGGAGACAGAGTGGTTCTAAATAGGCGGCTGACGGCTGTTTTTCTTTTTTCTTTTTTGTAATTTTTACAGGGTGATTTTATAGTCAAAAACAAGTGTCAACAGTGCCAATTTCGACTGTATAAGAGATGTCATGATCACAAATATTTATAATCGATCATGAAAACGTAAAAGCAATGCTATCGAGATCTTATTTGAAAATTTTATTTAGGAACATAATAATATAGTTTTAATGCAATGTGAGTTCTAATGTTAGATGAAATCTACAATAAATTAAATTGTTGTATATCATTAAGTCTCTAAATAAGATCCAAATAGCATTTCTCAAAATGTAATATCAATTCCAACATTTTATAATTAATCATACTCTTTGAAGCTGTAACTTACGCATAAAAAAAATTATAATTTTCGGTACCAGAACTGCTGACGATAGCATAGAAGTTCCCATGATTTAGAATCATAATTCTAACTTTTTTTTCCATTTGTGGAACAATTCTTAAACCTTTCCATGTCTAACTTAACCAAAATATCGAAACAAAGTTTTGATCCTTGCTTAAAACCTGGTGCTTAATGTTTGACATTAGGTAACTGGGAAACAAATACCCAAAATCAAATTCTTCTGTTCTTTACATTCAAATGATACTATCATTTACAGAAGGATTGGCATAAAGATCAGCAGTGTCCACCACAGATAACAATAACGTAGATCTTCAAACTTGTTCAAAAAATCTATTCTATATGCACTTGGGATTGTTTCAATACTTTTGCTTCCATTAGTGTGGAGGGCAACCAGAAGGCTAAAAATAGCTCAAAATCTAATGCCCCTCTTATGTTCAGCTTCCCCACCATTTCTTTCGACTCTTCTCCGTTTCTGAGTGGCTAATTTTTTGAAAAGTTGCCTTTGTCTCTCGCAAACGAAACTTGTAGTCCTTTTTCCATGCTTTAAACCTGAGCTTCAGATGTTGAAGCTCATCATTAGGTCCCATGGTGGAAGCTAACTGCTCTGAATTTGCTCCTATATTTGTATCATCCAACGTGTTTTTATGCTGCAGAATTAGGTGACTGATCGAATTTAATCTGCCATTGCTGTCGGGCAAGTCAGAAAAGTTCACTGGACACCTTCCCCGCGCGCCTTGTGATCCCATAGATTCTGTATTATCAGCATTGTGATTATGGTGCACTGGGGAACCATGGACCTTTCTAACTTGACCTATCCTGCTTTTGGCAGCAAGACCATTCTTGGCTGTAGCTAGATTCATCTGCAAAATCACTGGGATGTGACTCTCAATCACTACGAAAAAACCAAATATGGGGGGGGGGGGTGGAGGGGATGTGAAATTTTGCTTCACCTAGAACATGAAGCAATATAGGCCTTTCAATGCATACATCAGTATGTAAATTAAAAAATAGCTAGATATAATTTGATCTGTTATATGATATACTGTGACTCCCTGAATGCCCAAGATATCAATTCTTGGGCATAACATAGTAAATGGCACAATGAAGGAGGGGAGAGAGAGAGAAGAAGAACTCACTTGTATAGATGTAAACTGGTCTTGCCACATCTCCTCCATGGATTTCATCTTCGTCTCGTGTTGTGACCATTTTTGTTCAAATTTCTGAAGTTCAAACCTCAAAGCAGCATTTTCCTCTTCCTTTTTCCTCAATGCTGCCTCTACCCTTAGAACTCGCCTTTGAAGGTCAACTAGATCTTTAAATGGGATTAGAACATGATCCTGATGAAAAAAACCGGGGTTATGTATCTCATTGTCTTCTTCCTTCCTGGGAAAATCAGACTCCATGCATTACCAATGGAAGAAAACTAGCCATTTTTCCTTTTTTTTGGTTTGTAGACAGCACGTGAGGGAAGGGTGAAAAGAATCCCATCGGGAAGTGAAATAGAACATGAAACCACCCAAAAGACCGAAAAATAGTTCTCTTTGCGGCTTAAGGCTCTCTCCTCTGTTCATAAATTCAGTAGCTAAAGCTAAGAGAAAGAGGGAATTATTCAAAGCTGGCCCCTGAGTACCGACACCCATAAAACACGAGAGCATCTATTACTGTGATGACAACCAAAGCACATGCATGCCTATAGGAGTTTTGTTATGCTTGGCTCTGGAATTGCTCTGGATCTTTATACATGTGCAGATTGGCAAAGAGTGGGGCAACAAAAACTATAGCAATATTTGAACAAACATAATCATTATGGAAAAAAAAAATAGGGACTAGTGAGAGGTCTAATGAAATGTACCTTAGTCATTGGATTCTTCAAATCCTGATCTCTCGTGTCTTTTGTGTTCTTGATGCTTGGCTTCTGCTTATTTTTCATGCAATCAAAATTTCTTCGAGTCAACCGACCACGAGCAGCTGCAGATTTGAAGCCCAGAAAATGAGAGCACAGTTTATGGTTATGCAGCCAGTACTGAATTCTCCAACTTTTACAAGATTGCAAACATACTACTGCTTTCTGCTGTTTTTGCAATGTTCTGCAAGCAATCTGAATTTTCATGTACTTTTGTATAACGATGATGTCTGTCAAGCTTTTATCAACAGCTTGATAATCCTTTCTTGTATTTTCACCACGCACAGCGAAAAGGGCATATAATTTTCAGGAGAGTTTATGAAGCATTAGAAAAGTTGAGAAATCGGAATATTACTCATTGAGAGCATAAATTTCCTCTGCTTGACTTTATAATTTTCAAGGATTAGCATCTAATCAAAAGTTTGCGGTCCCAAAAGAACTATGGTTGATGATTTTTCTTCTATAATATGCCACTAGACAAGCAAGCAGCAGGTGGTGAACATCATCAGAAAACCATAAAGGAGAATCTATGCAGATATAAAAGGGATAACATGTAGACATGATTGCAGTGTAATTATTCCTCTTTTAAGCTCATGAAAACAGCTGCGGGCTTGGTAGTTATGCCTCGTAGTATTTTTTTCTTCTAATAAAAAGGAAATTCAGTGCACGAGCCTCCCACCTCTGTGGCTTGCAGCTAACAACGGATTCTAACAAAAGGCATAAGCATTCCAAATGAATATGAAAATTCAGGTCAGATAAGAATTTCAATAAATTTTAGAAAGGGAAACGCCTCATTTGACCTCTTACCTTGTGTCATACATAAAAAAAATTCAAGCAGCTTAGTTCTTGTCTAGGAAAGCAACTATGTATGGATGTTCCTAAAGAAGTTGCATTCAAACCACAATGTGCAAACTATAAAGTAGTGAAAAACCTTTCACAATAGCATACAGACTGAAAACATTATTTACCTTCTGCAGAACAAAATCAATATTATAACAGCACTCACATTCATCAGGCAATGTGACAATAGCAGATGATCCTGTATCATCACTTTCCACTGACACTTGATTATAAGTTGATTCAATGAAAGCCTCTCTCGTTGTTCGTTTGCTTAACACACCCCATCTAGAACTTGGATTCATATTTTCATCCTCAGTTTCTTCAGAATCAGTCTTCTGGAAGTTCATTGGCAATGACCTTCTTCTTCCCAGTGGTAATCGAGCCTTCGATACTGGACGAACTGGCAATGATGGTGGCCTGTCCTGTGGCTGATCCTCCATTTCCTGGATTTTTTCCAGCATGAGCTCGAGTGAGCTTCTAGTCTGTGTCGAAAACATAGTTGCTGATTACAGTGAGACAGTCAGTTTGAGACCTTTTTGAGTACTTACATAACTAATATTGTACAGAGCATAAATACAGAAGATAAGTTCATGTGTCAATGGTGGATACAGAGATTCAAGAGAGGGGGGGGGGGGGTATTCAAAGCCTTGAAAGGCAGTAACTTGGCTTGTTTGTGGGGAGAGAGCAAAGGCTTCATACATGAAGATTGCTTTGCTTTGCTTTGCTTTTGCTTTATCTGAACTTCAAACTTCTAGGCAGATCTCAATTTATTGTTACACACAATTTTGAGGTCCTTGAATAGGAAATAAACAAATAATCTTATCCAATTCACAACCCCCTGCCTATAGCTGGTTCGGGAGGTAAGTTACGAAAAGATTATTTCTAAAACTCAAACTCACAATATATTATTGAGAAAAAAACAGAGTGAGGCCAATTTCTGGGACCTTGCATTTTTAGTGAAGCTCTGCCAAAAAAAAAGCTTTTATTATAGAAGAAAACCAAAAAAGATTGGCTCGCCTACTCCTTTATCCCTAGTTTAGAAACCTGTCCGGCACAGAAATGAGGGATTTCATTCGAATAAAACAATATTTTTATATTTAAAACTAAAATTGTATATATTTAATCATCCTAATTCATACCATACATGATTTATTTTTTTGGTTTACATGATGTGTGTTTTCTCATCCACTACTTGTTAGCATGCTCTAACTAGGCTCAATCATGTATGACTAAGTGTAGAGGAACTATAGGGATCTGGAGCAATGAGAGGATTTCCTACAATAATGGATCATATTACAAGTTTTCCAAGGAGAAAGTGGAGGTAATGATGGAGTTATTTTATCTCAAAAAAAAATGTCCCCTCTAAGGCTTTTCAAAGCTGCAAAGTTCAGAATGTGTCACAAAAAGGCTATCGCATGGGATTATTATTCATTTTGATTAATCCAAAGTATACTTTATTCGAAATGTAGCTTCACAAGGACCATAAAATTCTTCCACCAAAAGACTAATATTTCTCAAAAAGCAATGACCAATGGTCCAATGCTTCTTCAACGCAAGGTTTCACCTCAATTCAAAAAAAAAAATCAATTTGATTTAAATTTCGTCAGATTGGGAACAATAGTTTTTTGTAGGGGTGTTCAAATTTTCGACTGGCCGCAAGTTCTTACCCTACCCTACCCTACCCTACCCTACCCTAAAAATCGGCTAATCACAAAAATCGGATAGAAATGCGGAAGAGTTTTTGTTCTTCTGATTAAATCGGGTAGGAATGCAGAATAGCCATCTATTTCCGCATTCCTACCCTACCCTACCCGCATTAATTTTGTATTTCATATTGTTTAAACTTAAATTAATTGTTATTATATTTGTGGAACAATTATGGTGGCATACTTTCTTGTGTTTTATTATAATTGTTGTTGTAGTTGTTTTTTATTTTAATGTTATTGATTTATTGTGTTGTTAAATTGGTGGATGTTATTTAATTAAATTTTTTAAATGATCCAAAAATTAATAGTTACAAAAGTATTTATCCGACTTTCTACCCCGCTTCCTACCCGATTAATCGGGTAGAAAGGCGGGTAAGAATACTAAAGCTGTCGGGTAGGGTAGGCCAAGAAAAAATTCTTCCGCAAATTATCAGGTAGGAATGCAGAAGAACATATTTCCTATCCGTAGGGTAGGGTGAACACCCCTAATTTTTTGGACCCAATCAGATTATTAAAATTGATTCAAATCAATTTTCAGTTGAAGTTGTGTGAGTCAAGGCTAACCCAGAATTGAACTTGATTTCAATCCAAAAGAGAACGGTAGAATTTATTTAATCATGTATAGTACTCTAGTTGAAGGGTTTGAATTGAAAATATTTTAACTTAGTTTGTTCCCAGGAGATTTTTGAACCCGCTCAACCTATGTTGGGCAAAAATTTGAATATTTTATCGAACATGACTTCACTCATTTAACGAAAAATTTTATGAGGTTTATTAAATGTAGGTTAGATCCATTCCAGATAGTATATATCTGTTAATTATAATCTCTTGCTTCAAGAGAACACCATTTTATTTTAACGAGAAATTATCACATATTACTATTACACCACAAGGGTATTTTATTTGCGATGGTGGTTGGACCTAGGTTAATTGCCTAGGTTACTCTACGTACCCCTTATCGGGATCAAGACGATTCGTAGTTCGGTGAGGTTAAATTATTATTATTATTATTATTATTATTATTATTATTATTATTTGGGTAAGATCAACGGGTAGATGAATTTTTGATCTTGAATGGACAAAATGTCCAATATGTTTGAAATGAATAAATGACCATTTGATTTGATGTGGGTTTAAAGACCACTTGATTGTGGAAGAGTTATGACTATACCTAGTTTAACTAGACTGCCTACGTATCTGAAAGGGAATCAAGTCAGCAGTAGTTCATGAGAAGTTGAGAATTTATTTGAGAGTGTGACTGCGCCTAGTGTAGATACTGGACTGCCTACATATCCAACAAATGGAATCAAGTTTGACGTTGTTCGGAGACTTTAGAAATTTAATAGGAGTTGATTTGGAATTGCGACTGTGTCCAGTGTAAATGCTGGACTGCCTATGTATCCAAAAAGAAAAAAAATGGAATCAAGTCAGACGTAGTTCGAAAGAAGAATCTGGAATTTATTTGAGGTTAATTTGGACTTGCAACTATGCCTAGTTTAACTAGACTGTCTACGTATCCAAAGGGAATCAAGTCAGTCGTAGTTCGGAATAAGAAATTGGAATTTATTTGAGTGGGCTTTTAAATGAGTGAAAGACTCATTTAATTTGGTTTGAAATGGGAGAGTGACCCAAAATTTGATGTTCAATTTGATTTGGTTTGAAATAAGTGAATGACCATTATTCTTTGGGGTGGTTTTGAGTCATATTTAAAACAAATTTGACTTAAGTGACTTAAGATGGAATTAAATTTCATGTAAGATTATTATTTTTATGTGAGTTCGAAACTCAAAAATCTATTAAGAGTCCAAGACTCTTTTCATAAATATCGTCGAGTTTTAAACCTCTTGAAATTTAGTTAAGAGTTAAAAACTCTTTAATTTGAATTATGCACTATTTAATTTGTAGGAATTTGAAAGTCCAAAAATAGTGATGGATTTAAAATGGTCAAATTATTGTTGCATTTTATGAAAAGAATCCAAGATTCCTTGTTTTGTTATTCATGCGCTTTTGGCAAAACACAAGACTTCTGGATCGTTGTACGTTGTATGAGAAACTAAAAACCTCTTTGACTTAGTAAGAGTTAAAAACTCATTTGATTTATGGCTTAGTCAGTAGGAGTTAGACACTCCTTTATTTTATAATTTGACTGCACACTCTTGCCGGAGTTAGAAACTCTTTTAACTAGGATTTAGGAAATCCAACAACTTAGAAATCAAAAGAAACCCAAAAGAGCCCAACACTTATATATTGACATTAATGTCAAGGGTTTTGAAGCCATTTTTTCCCCTTTTTGGTGGTCTTGAAAGACCAAAGAGGCATCCAAAGAAACATTTTAGATTAGTCTTTGAAAAACCAAGGATGCATTTTCGAATTGGTCTTCGAAAGACCAGAAACTGCTACCATTCTTTGGTTGTAATAGGTGTTTACAATGGGGAGAAGAGCAAGTTTCTTTCCATTTCGAAGAGTATTAAACTCTTGCACTTTTTTGTGTAGATTCGGACTTTAATTAGAAACTCCCATATTTTGTAACTTAGGAGCAACTAAACCAACTGAATTTTAAAGAGTAGAAGACCCCTTAACAGCGAGCAAAAGTAATATGGAGTTGAGACTCCGTTGGTGTTGTGGGAATTAAAAATTCCCCGGTTTCATTTCGCCGCAAACTTTTTCGGAGTTAAAAACTCCACATAAGAGTGCATCCCTCTAGTGATTTTTTTTTAGGGGAGTCAAAGACTCCATGGCTTGATGAAAGAGTCGAAGACTCTTTATGGTACTTAAACGAGTTTAAAACTCGTAAAATAATTTTTCTTGCACTGCGTACTTAAAGAGTTGGAAACTCCCATGATTTATGACTTTGGCAGTGGTTCGGGATCGCCGGAGTAGACTGAAATGAAAAAGTCTAATACTCTTAAATAGCGACAGGGTCCCATTGATATTGCTGAAGTGAACCGTTAAGCAGCATTTTTTTTAAGGCACCATGGTTCCAAAAGAGTTAGAGACTCTTGTACAGAGACAACATGGTTTTGAAAGAGTCAAAAACTCAAACATATGGTTGGTTTTGGGCATTAGTTTCAGTTCTACTTTTCCTTTTTGTTGCCCATAAATGTAGGCACTGGTAGACTTTGCCAAAAGAAGTCAAAGAGCTCCAACAAATTTTGCTTGGCCACCAAGATCTCAAGACTCACTTCTGCCTTTTTTTTTTAAGGATTTGCTGCAACATAGAAGAGCTTCTGCAAGAATTTCATTGAATTTGTTAAGGAATCAAAGATTCCAATTTTATTTTTAAGAGTTAGAAACTCTTTTATTTGGTTTTAGAAAAATCAAGTGTTGATTAAAGAGTCTACGACCCTTGAGAGAGAATTAAAGGGGAGTTTGAAACTCCATTCAAAGAAAACAATTTTTGTTTGTGCTTTGAAAAACATAAAACTCTTTTAAGATTTTGTTGAAGGTTCCAGTAGCTTCTTCCATCACCATCAGCCACCTGTCAGCAGCCCACTCTAGCAACCATCTTTGTGGACTATTCTAGGCAGCTAGCGGAGCTTTCTAGCCGAACATGATAGAAAGAATGCAAAAATAAAAAGATGGAAAAAGAATTCCCTCTCTCTAAGATGAGAACCCCTATTTATAATAAAATAAATCATAGGTATAGGTAGGAGATCTAAGGTTGGCTTGGAAGAAATTCCTTTGCCAAATAGAAGTCTTGTAAAGTCAAATCCAGTGCATTAAATCTTTGGCCTCGCGGGTACAAAATCTGTCCAGACTTCAAGCTAGAATTTCGCATATTTAGAGGCTGAATTACGAAATTTTCGTGAAATACACTTTTGTAGCCCTTGGAGTCTTCTTTCCAACCCCACAAAAATCAGGTCAATCGGATATCGAAGTCAAAAGTTATGATTAAAATACTGAAAATGTGTCAAATCCTTATCTTCTAGAATACTGTCCAAATCCAACTTTAATTGAGTTTTCTTCAAACTTGGACTCTTATAAGGATTGAATTGCTGATTTATCTTCAAGTCTTTCTTATCTCAAACTTGACTCTTCAATCCTTATTGATTATGATTCTTCTTCTAGTGATTGCTCCACCTGCATTATCCATTATTACTTTAAATCAATCAATTTACCTGCAAAATAAATCAAACAACTAGAAAAAAGTATTAAACTAGAAAATCAAGGAATTTAACTCATTTAATCATAAATAATATGTAATTAATCAATCATTAAATATAATAAAATAACAATTTTGATGGTTAATCAGGGGAAAAGGAAGGAGTAAGAGTAAAAGAATGTCACAAGATCCACGGAGATCAAATGACGGAGGAAGACCTACATACAAGTGTTATCATTGTGGCATGCAAGGCCACGTGAAGAAAAACTGTCGCAAGTTGCTACGAGAGCAAGGCCAAAGCAGTAATCAGCCGAAAAAACAGGACGGAGAGACGCTAGTCACTCTCTCAGAGGACGTGGCCATTCTTTCTGTCAATGAGGATATATACCTTCATTGTTCAAACCATGATGCTAAGTGGGTGATAGATATTGCAGCTTCATACCACGCCATTTCTCACAGCGATTTCTTCTCAACGTACAAAGCTGGAGACTTTGGTAAGGTGAGGATGGGTAGTATTGAAGGATGTCCGACACGTGTCCAACCTTCGGCTAAATTTACTTTTGGGATAGCCCTCGACAAACAGGACTACGATAACCACTTTGACAATGGCACATGGAAGCTCACGAAAGGTGTCATGGTTGTCGCTCGAGGACATATTCGTGGCATGCTTTACAAGACCCATGTGAAAATTTGCTCAAACAGCCTCAATGCAGTTGAAAATGAGGCTTCACCAAATCTGTGGCACCAGAGACTCGGTCACATGGGGAAAAAAGATTGTTTACCTTGGCAAATAAGAATCTCATCATAGTTGCCAAGGATGTTGCACTAAATCCTTATGATTATTGCTTGTTTGGTAAGAAACATCGAGTCTCATTCAGTTCCTTTATGTAGAGGAGATCAGAGTTGTTAAGTCTAGTACACTCTAATGTTTGCTGTCCCCTGGAGGTTGAATCATTGGGCGGCAACAGATATTTTTTGACCTTTATTGATGATGCTTCACGGAAGGTATGGGTGTACTTCCTAAAGACGAAGGATCAAGTACTCGAATGCTTCAAAAGATTCTATGTCATGGTAGAGCGAGAAACAGGAATGAAGCTAAAGTATTTCTGAACAGACAATGGAGGCGAATATACTTCCAGAGAGTTTGAAGCATACTGTTAAAATTATGGTATCAAACATGAGAAGACTGTTCCATGTACCCCACAGCACAATGGAGTGGCAGAAAGGATGAATCGAACCATTGTGGAAGGAGTCTGATGCATGCTCAATATGACAAAGCTGTCAAAGCCATTCTGGGGTGAAGCTGTTCGTGCCGCCTGTTATCTGATAAACAGATCACCGTCAGTACCCTTGAATTTTGATATTCCAGAGAAGGTGTGGTCTGATAAGAGTCCCTCCTATTCTCACTTAAGAATATTTGGGTGCAAAGCATTTGCACACGTATCCAAGGAGCAGAGGCAAAAACTTGATGTTAAGACCACTCCGTGCATCTTTATTGGCTACGGAGATGAAGAATTTGGATATAGATTATGGGACCCAACAGCCAAAAGGATCATCAGGAGCAGAGACGTGGTGTTCCATGAGAATTAGGCATATGAGGACTTTAAAAATCCCACAAAGTCCAGCAGTTCTAGTTCCAGTGCACAGGACATTATTCCAGACCCTGCACCATTACAGTTCGCCACAGATAATGATGAAGTGCATGATGAAGCTACAGAAGCAGAACGAGATGATGATGAAGGTGTTGAGCAGGGGGAGCAACAACCTCTTCCACCAAATGTTGCAGGACCATCCCAACAACTAGAGGATGGTGTACCTCATATAGCTGATGAGCCTCAATTACGAAGATCCGAAAGAGGACGCATTCCGTCGAGTAGATATCTAGAGTCAGACTATATTCTGCTTACTGATGAGGGGGAACCGGAGAGCTTCCAGGAGACACAAACTCATACAGATAAAGACAAGTGGATGCAAGCTATGCAGAATGAGATGGATTCCCTGCAGACAAATCAAACCTAGGAGCTTGTGAAACTTCCAAAAGACAAGAAAGCACTGAAGAATAAATGGGTGTTCAAGCTGAAGAAAGATGGTAGCAGAAAATTGGTGAAGTATAAGGCTCGATTGGTCGTTAAAGGATTCCAACAGAAGAAAGGAATTGACTTTGACGAGATTTTCTCACCAGTTGTTAAGATGACCTCAATTCAAGTCATTCTCGGATTAGTTACCAGTTTAAACTTGGAGCTTGAACAAATGGACATGAAAACTGCATTTCTTCATGGAGATCTGAATGAAGAAATCTATATGGAACAACCGCAAGGTTTCGAGGTTCCAAGAAAGAAAAATCTGGTCTGCAAGTTGAAGAAGAGTATGTACGGTCTCAAGCAAGCGCTCAAACAATGGTATAAGAAATTTGACTCATTCATGGTGGGTCAAGGATATAAGAGGACTGCTGCATATCAGTGTATTTATATTCAGAGATTTTCGGATAGCAATTTTGTTGAACTCCTACTTAATGTTGACGACATGTTGATAGTCGAAAAGGATGCAATAATGATTAGCCAGTTGAAGAAGGAACTGTCCAAGTCCTTTGACATGAAGGACTTAGGCCCAGCTCAATAGATATTAGGCATGCAGATTGTCGTGATAGAAAAACCAAGAAATTGTGGCTATCACAGGAGAAATACGTTGAACGGGTGATCCATAGGTTCAACATGGATACTGCCAAGCCAATCGGCATCCCACTGGCTAATCATTTCAAGTTGAGCAAGAATTCCTATCCCTCATCAAAGAAGGAGATAGAAGATATGACAATAATTCCTTACTCTTCAGCAGTTGGGAGTCTAATGTATGCAATGGTGTGTACAAGGTCAGATATTGCCCATGCAGTGGGCATGGTGAGCAGATTTCTTTCAAATCCAGGGAAAGAACACTGGGAGGCTGTCAAGTGGATTCTCAGATACCTTAAGGGTACATCGAAGATATGCTTGTGTTACGGGAGAGTTGAACCAGTTTTGGAAGGCTATACAGATTCAGATATGGCAGGAGATCTTGATGGTAGAAAATCTACATCAGGATTTCTTTACACTTTTGCAGGGAGAGCTGTGTCATGGCAGTCAAGGTTGCAGAAGTGCATAGCTTTATCCACGACAGAAGCAGAGTATATTGCAGCAGTGGAAGCTGGTAAGGAAATGTTGTGGTTAAAGCGGTTTCTCCAAGAACTAGGTATTCAGCAGAATGAACACAAGGTGCATTGTGACAATCAAAGCGCTCTGGACTTGAGCAAGAACTCAATGTACCATTCTCGGACAAAGCATATTGATATTCGCTATCATTGGATACGCGAAGTGATGGAGCAACAGTTATTACAACTAGTGAAGATCCACACAAAGGAGAATCCAGCAGACATGTTGACAAAGGTCGTTACTCGAGATAAGCTTGAGCTGTACAGAGACATAGCCGAGATGAATGTTTGATTACATTCTCTTCTGATGGTTCTGGAGGGGGAGATTTGAAGGTTCCAGCAGCTTCTTCCATCACCATCAGCCAATTGCCAGTTGCCCACTCTAGCAACCATCTTTGTGGACTATTCTAGGCAGCTGGACGGTGGAAGGTTTGACAAGGCTGTCAAAGCTTTAATGGAGTGCCCTCTTTCTTAACTTATTTGGCCAGAAAATTCCTACAAATAGGAAACTTAGTGAAGGCCAAATAGAGAGCTCAAGTTAGTGAGGAAGAAACAGAGAGAGAGTGAGAGATCCGGGAGAGATTTTTTGAAGAGAATTTTTGTATAATTCTTGTATTTTATTTCCAGAGAGAAATAAAGAATTCCTCTTTGTTTATATCTCGTTTATAGTGTATTTACGACCCTGGGTAACCAACATTTGTGTTGTGTGGATGTTTAGGAGTTAGAAACTCCTTTAATTACTAATGGAAACTCCTTGAATTGTTGATGGAAAGGCTCCCACTGTTATCTCTCATAGGAGTCATTTGTTGTTTCACACAAACTCCAAAAGGACCAAAGCTAGCTGCCCCATGAAAAGTCTGTTGACAAAAGAGTCAAAGACTCGCTTTTTTTATATAGAAATAGTTGAGGGACTTGAGTCTCTTGGCGATTCCACCAAAGAGTTTAAAACTCTTGTGATTTTTTGTCGAACTGTAGCATTGCGGGATTTTGCAGAGCCGAAGGCTCTAATCCCGCGGCTTCGAGCAAAGTAGAGTTAGAAACTCCTTTAATTCACAAAATTCTTGGTGGACCTGAAAGATTTCTTCCGAAGTTCCCACGAGCAATATTGGAAGGAGTCCAAAGATTCTTGAAACTTTGTTACAATAACTTTTATTGGAGTTAGAAAGTTCTTTGGTCTTTTGCTTTGCGGCCACCTCTTGCAAGAGTTAAAACCTCCAAGTCAAATGCTTTTGCCTCTCTTCTTTCTTGGTTTTTTTTAAACCCATCCATTTGCCGAAAGAGTTGAAGATGGTGAAGCTCTTGTCAATTTCTCAAGAGTTTCCAAATGCTTGTGGCTGCCTCAAACTATAGGAGTTTAAAACTCCTATAATTTGTAACTTCGGGGTAGTCAATATAGCCGAAATTGCTTGAATTGTTGCCATCAAAGATCCAAGAGATTAAATTAACAAGAGAAAAGGGTGAACATAATTTTTTTTACCTGTTGCAAGTCTTCATTCTTCCCTTTTTTTTCGAAACCCTCTCCGCTGAATTTTTTTTTTTTTTGTTCACTGTCTCTAACTCCCCTTTTTTTGTTCACCGTCTCGAAACTCTCCTTCAGAACCTTTTCCACCGTCTAAACTCCTCATTGCATTTATAGAGGATTTGCTTGTCATTTTTTTTTCTTTTGCATGTAAGAGCAGCTGGCCTTTGATTGAAGCTGTCAGCACATTTCACTTCCTTTTCTAATGACAAGCTTTGGGCTAGTGGGTCTCCCACTCACCCCACACTTATTTGATGGGCAAGTTTATGTTTAAGAACTACCCATAACCACCACTAGTGGGAGAATAGGCAAGGGACGTGTTTGGCTTGTCTTCATGCTTTAATTTTCTAAATCAGCCACTTAACTGATTTTAATTTTTTTTTATAGTGAGGATCCACCAACTAATAATTAATTTTGACCATGACTATAAGAACAAATCTAGGACGTAACAAATTATTTTGGAGATTCTTCTAGTGATGCAGATTTGTATAAATAGTTTATGGAAAACAAATCACGCATTTATCACCGACCTTCACTATTAATTAAATTTTTTTTACCGTTCAACAACCTACACAAGTTACATTCTACCGTATGGTTCTACCTGCAAAACTCTACAAGATTAATAAATGTTTTATACCTCTTTTTTTTTCTACTATAGTTGTTCAGACCTGCATCAATTACTCCTCTCGAGCTCAGATAGTCCGAGCGGGTTTAGAACATACCCATGGGAAACAAGATGGCTGACCTCTGAGAAGTGTTGAATCTAAAACCTCTATGTATTGTAATAAGTGAAAGAATTCAAAAACTACTAATAACCTTAGGTCTTTTGGTTCTGTGTTTATGCATGCATGTAAAGGTAAGAGATTGGAGCAGGTACAAACTCAACTTCCCACCAAAGACCTCTTTTTATCAATTCATGATCTGGTAAGCAACAAGAATTTGGGGGTTTGGGGGTTGTTTGGCCCCTACAATTGTCCATCTTAATTTTTAACTCAACATGCAATCACACCAAAAATATAGGTAAAAGGTTGTACCTAGTGCATGGTCTAAGAGAAAAAAGTGTTAGCTCTCCGAGCATCATTCTCATGAAATTCGGCCACTAAGAGATCGCACAAAAAAGGTGTTTGAAATTCAAACAAAAAATATTATAAAATTCATGAGATTTCAACCAAATCAAAACACAAACAACCGAAAAATGTGAGAACAAAAAAATAGTTCAATAATTTTTAAAATTTAACCAAAAATTACGAGATTCAAGGGGATGATCTTCCTTTCAAAATTTAACATCACAATGACACTATTCTATTTATCACACGCTGGACATTATTCTACTTGTCACAGTGTGACAAATAATGTGCATTTACACTACCTAATTGCTTGACAAACTAAATAGTATATTTAATACAGTGTGACATCACATTGGAACATAAAAATAATGAGTTGGTTATATCAAACACTACTTATCACACTGTAACGAACACTATGTTAGACACTAATGGAAGGCACCACCGTTGATTAACATCAAAAAATAATATGAAAAAATTGGTCATATTTTGCATCAAATAAGAAATAAAAAGACTATAAATTCTCAATAGTCTTTTGTTGAGTCTATAAATTCTATAAATTCGTCTATAAATTCGTAAAAGACATCACATGCTCAAGCTATATTCTCAATTCTGACTCTTGGTCGTTCAAACTTCACGGTGAGTGAAGTTGAGATTTTGACACCATCAACTAAGAAACAATATGGCCGACCCAAAAAATATAAAATAAAATCAAGGAAGAAACTTATTAGGCAAATTCAATGTGGTCGTTGTGGACGGTTAGGGAGCTACAGCAATAAAATTTGTAATAAGCCTATGTGATTAGATTATTGTTTTAAATTAATAAGTTTTTAGTACCCTTTCTTTAGAAAAATTAATATCACATTATTTTTTGGTAATTGTTGTATTATTTTTAGTCATTCGATGTGTAATGGATAGACTAACGGACATTGACAGTAGGGATGTAAGTGTTATGCACGTACAAACTCAGGAAGTTTGTATGTCATATTTCAAATGTTAAGGATCTAAGTGATTAATTGACAAACTACATGAGATTTGGATATAATTATCCTTTTTGTTATGTCATCCTTATTGCATGAAGATTAATTTTGTTATAGCATCTTTATTGTGCTACTTTTCTGTGACTATCTTTTGTTGTTTGTCATGTGGGAATTTCTGTATGACATGGGGTTTTGGTGAAACTGAGTCAGGTGGGCAGTTGTTGTATGCATTACTTGTCCTATTCGCAATTGAAAAATTATTTGTTAAGTTTGTTGGTATTTATGTTTAATTGTTGTAATTGTCTTGACATTTTAGGGAACTTATATGGTGAAAAATGGAATGTGTTAAGATTGATTCTATAGATAATACACGTATTAGGATATAATTGACTAGAAAGAAGATGCTTATAGGTTTTATAATTATTATGACAAAGTTGTGGGATTCAGTGTGAGACAAGTTAATCATAACAAAAGTTTGAAAGATATTGTATTAATTTATAAAAAATATGTATAGTATAAAGAAGGACAAAGGAATAAAGATCAAAAGGGATTGAAACAAATACAAGCCTCGACAAACAAGTTCAGTTCATATGTGTATATCTCTTAAGAGAGAGATATTAAAAAATTTGTTGTAGTCAAATAAGAAGACAAACACAATCACATTTTACACTTTGTCGAATGAATTTATATAATGTCAACCCAACAGAAGGTTATTGGAGCTCAAGGCATCAATGTTGCTATGGCTAGGGATTGTGGGATATCCTTAAGGCGTCATACAAGGTTATGAGTACCCAAGCGGGTGGAAGAGAAAGTTTAGGGTTCACTCCTCAAGACCAAAAAAATTACATTCGTGAAAGAAGGCAACGAGACTTGAAATATAGTGAACCGAATAGTTTGTTACAATATTTCCAAGCAGAAACGACGAAGAACACATCCTTTTATTATGGAGTCCAATTAGATGATGAGAATACATCACAAATATTTTTTGGGCTTACTAAAGAATGATTATCGAGTATGACCACTTGGGGGATGTTGCGACATTTGACACAACATTTCAAACAAATAATAAGTACCGACCCTTAGACATTTTGATTGAATTAAACCATTTTATGGAGACAATGATACTAGGTGTAGTATTATTGTATATTGAAATGATAGCATCATTTCAATGATTATTTAAGTCATTCGTAAAACAAAGTCTGGGAAGAAGCATGTTACCATCCTTACCAATCAAGATCAAGCAATAACTAACACTATATCTATATCCCATATTTCTAATTACATGTTGATCATAGAGTCATCAATCTAGTATAGTCCAACTTATCAAGTCGAAGTGCGAATAAGGGCAATAAGGGCAATCGATGGCCCTACTAACTTGGCTTTAGGCTATAATAGGACAATAATTAGTGGGTCAATCCGACCTTAAGGTCAGATCACGAAAAATTTGTCCCTCATGAATATTCTCATTTTAGCGTAAATGGTTAAAAAATATTAATCAAAGTACGCGTAAGCTAATCCTAGCACCTTTAATTGTTGAACAAAAAAATTGTGGTCATGATTCATGAATCTTTTTCAAAAACTTTTACTTATTTTAATAATTTAAATTATCGTGTCTCTCTTTATTTAGTGGATAAAAAATAAATTTATAACTTAATGCAGTTCAACTTAACTATAACATTATCATCTCTCTAAATAGTAGTAAAATTGACTTAATAGTACGAATAAATGACTCATTTGGTTGTCGTATTGTAAAAGAATGAGTTGTATTAGGTAATGCATGTTAATTTCGTATAGATGGATAAAATATAAAATTAAATATGAGACCAAAATATTATGCATTGTAATACAGTGTTTGGTAAGACATGGATTAAGAATGGGATAATAGAATAACAATTACATATTTGATGGATCAAGCCCAAGGGCCCAATTCATGCTATAAACTCAGTCTGAATTAATAGTCTAACTCCAAGAGATCCAACAAGTCCAGCTTGAAGTGGTCCATGCTCGGTCAGGCTCATCAGGGTTGAGGAGCTACATCAGCAGGAGAGCATGCAAAGTTTATCCAAGAGACTCATCCTCGCCGCCCTGAAAAAAGTCAACTCTCACCTCATCCTTTTGACCGAATCTCATGGGGAGCATCGTAACTGCCTCACCCATTAAGAGGAGTTTGTCAACTCCACCAGATTAGCTGTTTAATTACTATTAAGTCGCCCCCAATCCGTTATGAGACGACTATAAATTGTAAGTCTCGTCAACACTTGAGAGCAGACCACACTCAGTCGAGCACAACTCTCTCTTATCTCTCTAAGCTCGTAACTCTCTGATTTCCCTACTCACTTGAAGTAATAAAGTACCCGACGACCTTAATCATTCAAAACGGACATAAAAAATGTTGACCGAATAACTATAAACATTGCCTCATCTCGTTTACTATCTCCCTCTACTTTAATTACAATATTTATTACTGTTTATCTGACATGTGGTGTACAAACCTAATTTGTGCATCATCAATATTGACTAAAAAATCATCAATCTTGTATATTTATTAATATTTTTATTTATCTATTAAGTAAAATAATAAATTTACAACTAAATACGTTTGAATTGAACAATAATATCACATCTCCATATGATATTATAATCGATTAAATAGTACATATATAGTGCATTATTTGACTAAGAATTGGAAATAAGACTATATATAATACATAGTATTTTTTGCAACAAAATATTGTATAAGATTGGATTAGAGAATTTTAATCTATTATGAATCTATAATCCACTCTTTAATATTACAACTATATGAACATTAAAATTATAAACTATAACTAATAAAAAAAAATTACAAATAAATATAATACATGAATTGTATAAGAAACCTTAGATCAGTGGGTCCACACACGATTTAGTAAATGACTTGAACCGTCATTGGCCAACTGGACTGGGCCGAGGGGTAGATACGAAACATTGGGCAATTTTTTCTTGGATGATCTAATCTGGACCGTTGGATTGGTTTATTTTGGTATTAAAGTGGTGAATAGCACATAAACCATAACAAATCCCAACTATAAAGTCACTGTTCTCTCCAGTCTAACCCTACCTGGTTTCGACGAGAGAGAGAGAGACTCTGTCGCAGAAAAAGAAGGGACAATTCTCAGACTGTCCAAATCGATCAGGTGAGTCTTCTCCCTTTCTTTCTCTCTCTCTCTTTTTGTTGTCCGGCGGGGGAGTGCCGGTTGTCGTCTTCTGTACAACGATTAGAAACCTTCTGTCTTCCTTCCTCTCTTTTTGATTTGATTTTGGAAAGAAAAGTTGAGATGGGTTGAGGAGTATTCTTTTTGGTTTTTTTTTTCTTCTGATTTTGCTCTGCGCTCCTCTTTCTTTTTGATTTGTGTTTATCTTATAAACTGGACTTGCCTACTTGGGTATATTTTGTTTTTTCCTCTGATTTGTTCTCTTTTTTCTTTTTTTCATCAACTTTGTTCTTCTAATTGCTGGTTATAAACTGTCTGGTTCTTAATTGTGTGACTACTTAATTTGTTGAAATTCTCAGTTGTGTAATTTGCTTGGTTCTTTGGACTGTTTACTTGCTTAGTTTCCCCTAATTGTTCATACTTGCTTGTTTGTGACCCGTGAATTCTTAGGACTTTGTGTAATGAATCTCATATTTAATAGGTTAAATGTTTCCTTATTGTAGAGTTTTGCTAATGAATATGTTGTTTGCTTCTTATGTATCACGTGTGCCTCGTTTTGATAAAACCTGTGTCTCAACTAGTCCCTTTTGGTACCTTAGAGTGTCATTCGCCTTCTTTTGTGCTTCCTTGAGAGTTTTCTTGAGAAACTTTTGTCTAGTTTAGGTCTATATGTCAATTCCAATTGGAAACTTGAGGCATCATCTCTATCTGGTTTGATGGAAGAGTGTCAATGAGTTAGTGCAACTCCTCGATTTTTTAATATTGTTGGGCTCCAATTTGTGATAATGTGGAATAGTTATTTGTTGAGGAAATAGTGGAATACCAGCTGCTAGCTTGAGTAGTATGTTCTCGCATCCCAAATGGATTTGGATGGTGTATGGTTGTGCAATCAGGACATGGTTGTGTTTATGGTATGCATTTAAAGAAAGATGATCTAGTAATGTGGAATTGAATTTCCTATCTAAAGGGAAACATCAGCAGAGTGGACAGTTGGAGGCTTGATACCTTCTCAAAATTTTGCTAGTTTTCATAGTGAATGTGATTCTGTATTGTTTTCTGCTTGGTTTTTGCTGTTTTTTTTAATAGCTGTTTCTTATTTTTAATAACTTTCTCTTATATGGTTTTGTCTTGTCCTATGTATTCTGACTTGGAAAAGGAAAGAGTTCTC
Source organism: Ilex asprella (assembly GCA_023539305.1). Taxonomy (NCBI): domain Eukaryota; kingdom Viridiplantae; phylum Streptophyta; class Magnoliopsida; order Aquifoliales; family Aquifoliaceae; genus Ilex; species Ilex asprella. The sequence continues at coordinate 2,039,617 of CM042188.1, forward strand.
ATTGGAATTTTGGACATAATAATTTGAAATAGGAAGTATTACTTATTTTAGCTGATAATTCTATCCGACTAGCTCATTTTCTTATCCTTTGAAAGTTATCCGTTGAGACATTTTTCAAATGTTTTGTCAATGATTCTAATACCAAACTTTTCCATGACTATGTCTCTGCAACTGCAGGCTTAAAATTTATCTGCTAGTAGGCATATACATATTAACTGCAAGCTTGTCAAATTAAGGAGGAGAAAAAGCAATGGAGGACTGGGGTAATTCTACCTTGTTTTAGTTTTTAGAAATTGGATTGTCAATTGTATTACTTATGTGCACAACCATGTCACATGGTACGTTTTTTATAGACCTTAAATGTACTGGAGAGCGATAAATAAGAATCAGAATTGCACTGTGTATTTTATACTATTTTCGTACCATAATACATGCCCACATCAATAAAAAGAAGAGGGATGAAGTGGATCTCTGCAAGTACTTTATGATATATCGGAAACTTTGTCAAAGACATGCAGTGCCACCCTCAAATTCCTAAAGAGCTATGAGAAACTGGTGTCTTTGGATTCATCTAGAAGAAGTGGATTTTTTGTGGGGATTTTGTTGAATTGACGCATTTTTATTTTTGTTATAAAATGTTTTGACTTATTTTCAGCTAGAATTAATCCCCCTGGGATTCACAAAAGATGTTGCTGTCTGAAATCTAATATATTACTTGCCTTGCTTGACTCTGACAGACTATCATTTACCACTCTCACCCACTTCCATTTTGGAATTATCACTCAACGAATTAAAAGGACATTTTCTCCTGATGAAGTGCTAAAAAGCCCGTGTGTGTAATCACCTAAAGCTAGGTTTGAACTTTAGGATAAGCCAGTGATGATTTTGTGGAGCCTCTATGTTTTGTCTTTGTTTCGGGTTCTAAAGTTTTCAGGACGTTTGTCAGTTGTTTATAGTATTGTGTGTTATTTGATAGATGCTAATTGCTGTGAGTTAACTTTTCAGAGGACGAGCCAATTCCAGATATTCTCAAAAAGGACCAACCAAAAGGTAGATGGGATGATGAAGATGTGGATGAAAATGATGTGAAGGAATCTTGGGAGGATGAAGATGAGCCTGCTCCGGTATTAGTGACAATTTTTTATGTTGTGTTCACTCTCTGTGAGAATAATTTAGGAATGACTATTTTATGTTAGGATTCGCATAGATGAATTTCGTTTGCAGCCTTTTTTGCACTAGTTCACTTGTTATGTATGATCTAATAATATTATGATAAGTGAGCATGCTCAATAAAACTATCTGTCCTACTTCATATGATGTGGTAAAAAGATGTTCCTTACTAGGTATGTTTCATAGATCTGTTGACGATGCATGTTTATGTAAATTTAAAAAGGTTGGGATTTTGATATGATAGCCTTATAGATTTCGCTGTATGTTACAAAAAGAGGGTCTGGTAGCATTTGAGTTTTATGTGTCTGTGTATACACCTCCAAATATGGTACTCATTAATTTGTGCAATATGCAGAATCATTTATGCATCTACATGGCAAGTTACTGAACTTCTTTTTGTTGCTTTATCAAGATTCTGATTCTGAATGGTATTAAAGAAATCTCTGTTTTTTTAGTTGGGTCTTTTTTACCCAAATTAGAGAAGGAAAAAGAAGGTTTATAGTGTTACAATTTTTCGTCGAATGTCTGACTACCTCGTATATCTGTGCACCATAGTCATGGAACTGGCTGTATGTTCATGATGGTTCTTTTTTCTTATGTTAATAACATTTGCTATTTTCATGTGATGTGATCAGGCACCTGTGGCAGTACCTCCTCCTGAAAAGGCCCCAAAGAAAACCACATCAAAAACTAGCGAAAAGAAAGGAAAAGCTGTTGAAGTAGTAAAGGAAGAGCCACTAGATCCTGTAGCAGAAAAACTTCGCCAACAAAGGTAACATCTTTTGTAACTAGATTTTGCTGTTCTGTACCTGCAGTTGTAGTGTTCTTGAGCATTTTTTTTTGGTTAATTAGGGTTATAAGCGTGTTTTATAAGTTAGCATTACTGCTCAAGAGGCTTGTAGGATTGTGCCACCGGATTTTGGATACGTGAACTCTATGTTATTGGCGTAATTTTATTTGAGTACAGATAAAATCAAACTTATCATTTCCATGGGAATATAATCAGCTCCCAGTCACTCTTCAGTACATTGTCCTCATTTCTTATAGAAATTTGGAAATATTTTGTTTGCATGCATTCTCTTTTTGTATTGTCCTTGGCAGCCAGAACTGATACTTTTGCAACAAAAGAAAAGCCTTTATTATCTGCTTCTAGCTGACACTAATATAATTAGTGCCTTTTTGGCTTATCCTTGTTTCACATTGGCTTAATACTGCTTTGCCTTTCCATATTACAGGCTTGTGGAAGAAGCCGACTATAAGTCCACTACAGAATTGTTTGCCAAGAGAGGTGATGAAAAGACACTTGATAATTTCATTCCCAAATCAGAAAGTGACTTCTTAGAATATGCGGAGCTCATTTCTCATAAGCTCTTGCCATATGAGGTCTGTTGTATTGCTTTTTCGTGATTATTTTATTTGATGATAGAGGTGTTGTCAAGCTCTGACTTGGCCATTGCCTTACCTCTAAATGCAGAAAAGCTACCATTATATTGGATTACTTAAGGCTGTAATGAGATTGTCAACAACTTCTTTGAAAGGAGCAGATGCAAAAGATGTTGCATCTTCTGTTACTGCAATTGCAAATGAAAAAATAAAAGCTGAAAAAGAAGCCAATGCTGGTAAAAAGAAGACAGGTATGAAATTTTTTACAGCCTATTCTTTTTTAATTTGGTTTGGAGGATGTTCTGGTCTTTGTTGTTTTTCGTTGTCTACTATTTGCCCCCTTATTTTTATTTGGGAGGGGGAGGGGTGTTTAGGATTGGCTGGATTGAATCTTTATTGCATGGATGACCTGTGCCAGCACAATGCATCATAATATGAGCTCTCTGGGAAGCACTTTGTAGCACATGTACTCTTTTTGTAATTTCCAAATTATTTTTTCAGTATTGGTCAAAAGTCATGTTTTGCGCTCAGTAGTCATTATCCTATACTTGCCAGATCAGGAACCTTGGATGACCTCGGTTTTATGGTTTCTAAGTGGTTGTTCCTTTTCTACAGGTGCAAAGAAGAAACAGATACATGTTGATAAGCCAGATGATGATGCGGTTGTTGATGCCTATGATGGTTATGACGATTATGATTTTATGTGATCTGAGCATCGTGGAAGACTGTTTTCTTATTTTGGTCAACTAAACTATGAGCATTTTGGTGTTACATCACTAAGTGAGATCTTGCATTTACAAATTTGTTCAAGGTGAAGAGGATCCAGCGGCTTTTTCCTCTCTGAGTCTTCAAAGATTGATTGAGTGTGCCATATTACAATTTGTTGAATAAATTATAGTCTCCCAAGCTTTTTTCTGTAATGTCCATTGATAGTAGGATGTCTTTCAAGTACTTGGTTGTTGGGTAATTGTTACTGTCTCATGCTGTGGATGATCTCAGATTTTGAACTTAATAGATTACTTACAATAGAATTTGATGTTGGCAGGTCTCGATTAAATATTTCATGGTTGGCCTAATCGAATGTTTATTTGGCTCGAAATGATTGGATTTATTTGAACGAGCTACTGTACTGATGCCCGTCTAGGGAAACAGTTTGTCCCAAATTATGATGTATGAAATCATATATAAGTACCAACCCTAATCCGCATTATAATTTCTAATCGTAGGGCAATGCTATTGAAAATTGGATTTGGTACTATACATACACCAGGAAGGTAGTTAAAAAAGAAAAAAGGAAAAATTATATTTAGTTTTTTTGAGGTTTATTATTTAATTACTTCAGACTTTTGATATTTAAAATATTACACAAATTTCTTAAAGTTTGTACGTACGTAACATTTAGATTTTGTCGTCAATGTTTGTCGTTAGTAAATTATATTTAGACCTTTTAAAGTTTGTAGACATTTAATAGTTGCACACCCACTTAAACCAAAAATGCGTTTAAATAAAGATAGAATATCACATAATTTAAATTTTATAATTAAAATTCATATTCTATTACGTCATTTATTGAAATAAAATCAAAAACAAAAATATATTTTTCTTAAAAAATTACGATTAGTACTATTGATGCTAAAATTTGGAAGATTTCCATATCGGTTTGTTGGGCTTCGATTACCTTAAAAAGAAGTCAAACTCCGGTGGGCGGCTTCGAAAGTCAACTCTTTGATGCCTAAGTCAATAAGTGACTCAAATGTACAGTCTTTGGTGCTTAAGTTAATAAGTAACTCAAATGTATAAACTACGTATAGTAATCAGTATAAATATATTATAGTATTAAATTCAACACTCATTTGCATATAATTATATTATTTGTTGGAATAAAACTAAAAAACCAAACAAGATATTAAATTATAATCGACATAATATCTTCTATATTTAATTAGGATAATTTGATCATTTAATAGATTATGTTAGTTTTGTAACTAATTAGGGATTTAAATGTAATATTTTAATCTTGAAAGGTCTAATTGTATAATACTTATAAACTTTTAAGAGATCTAAATATAATTTACTAAAAGATATATTAATTAACATCAACAACAGGAGCCTAAGTATTAAGCACCTATACACACCTATAAACCTCAAGAGATCTTTGTATAATATTTCAAATATCAAAAGATCTAAATGATTAAATAACAAACTTTAAAGAGTTTGAATGTAATTTTCCCAAGAAAAAACTCTTCTGGGTAATTACATTTCAAAAATAAAGAAATCGCCACAAATTCAATCAGAATTTCTTCGCAGGAGTAAGGTTTAATCGGAAAACAATAATAATCGTTATTGATCAACATTAATGTTACAGGACAACAACCAACATACAACAACATCGTTGTGTTTGATTTCATCTGACACTACAACAAAAGCACAGTAATGTAGAAAATATTAACCACTATGAAAGAAAAACTACCGCTGTTTCTGCCTCGCAGTGGTCAGTTTCCTAGCAGAGAACAAACCATTCCATTTATTTTCAGCTTTTAGAGAGGTTTCCTCTGACGCCATGCAAGTCAGCCAAAAGCATCTTCAGTTAGAACAGCCCAAAACTGCAGTTGTCCAACTAATTGCAGGCATCTACGGTGAGAAACTTCTCATGACAACGAGACAATTGTTTATATTGTCAGAAATCTCACTCTGCAGACAGAAATTGTAAAATCGAAAAGGCTTCCACGTGGGTCGAGTTTGAGTACAGCAGATGCTCAAGGATCCCGCCAAGACCATATCCAGTACGTCACAACCACGAGCATACCTTGGCTCATGTTCGAACTTTAGTAGGATATGAAGCAGACAAGCAATAAAGCACCAGGAGAAATGCTTTAAATACGAAAAATCAAACAGCATCACCATGACTAGACACCATACCTATGAGTCATCCAATTCAATGATTTGTGCCCTTCTCTCAGCAGCTTTCTTCCTGATGAAGATGCCCCATCTCAAGGCTGCCTTGAGTTTCAGCCAGCCAACAACAGCTTTACCTGATGGACGTGCTCGATCCTCTTCAAAACCAAAGTTTGAAGACATGTTGGGCATGTATGCTGATGAATAAGGATAGCCATCTTCAGTAACATTAATGGAGGAATGACCATGGCTTCCCATATTGAACATTCGAAGAAGATGCTGCATGTCTTCATTTTCAAGCATTTCATGACTCCTCATGCGAATTTCTTCCTCTGGGAAGTAATCTTCAAGTCCCCTATAAGAAGTAGCATTTGACGTGCCACCAACATGAAAGTTCGGCGTGGATGATTGTGGCAGACCAAGGGCCAGTACATTCTCACTCGCAGGAGGCTGGACTTTTTGCTGAGTACTGATCAACTCGTTATGTAGAGAGAAGGAAGTGCCATCCAACTGAATAGGAGCATTGAGATTCACGTTCTGCAACTGTACTGGATATCTGGTCCCAACATTATCATCATACCCTAGTGAAGGAGAAAATTTACACTTATCAGCAATCAAGTCAACAGTACACAAACAAAAGTATAATTGCATTTGTATCGAGAACTGATACACAAATACCTAGCATCCCTGGTAAAAGAGATTTGGCTTTGAGCATAAGGATAGCTCAATCACCTTGCATGAGGAACTTAATAGGTAAGCAAGGGAGCATTTATGATGAGGATATATGCATTGAATAAAATACCGAAAACAGGATAAAACAACACAAAGGATACATGCACCTCAAAACATGTGGATGTATTGATGGGTACATTACAAAATGCATATCGTTTAGGATATATCGTGAAAATCTATTAAAAAATAAGTAAATTGTTGGGAAAGGAATCAATAAATTAGAAATGTTGCAACCTGGAAAAAATCGCATGGTCAAGGGATATATTAATCTTTCTGTAGCCCGTTTCCCTCACCCACAGAAAAAGGGGGCAAACAAGAAATCCAGAAAGACAACACCCAAAAAAAGAATGGAAGGAAAAGGTTCTAGGTCCACCCTTGATGTTTTTATCTTATAGCTTCCTTTTTTCATCTAAGAGTATTATAATGTCACCTTTCCTGAAAGCTGGGCATTAAAAAACAGGCCTTTTGATGCCTCACCTATAATTTGTCCAAATATTTCAGTTTTTTTCTTGTCATTTTCCAGTTGAAGTTCTCTTCCCCTTCTTTGTACACTTTCAGGTTTCTTAATAGTCCTTGTTTCCTATCCTAAAATACCGTAATTCAGCTGTAAAAGCAAAATGTAAGAAAAGCAGAGGTTGGACAATCACCCAAGTGAAATTTATGAAACATATCTCCCTACTTCCCCCCTCCCTCTGACAAATTAGTTGAATTTAAATATATTTTTACCTCCAACAGTCAGGCCTGGATTCATAGAATGCTCTGAAGGAATGGAAACTGGCAGACTAGGTGGACTAGGTGGACTAAGTTGATAGTCAAAAGAGTGGGGGCCCATTGTAAGATCACTTCGAGAAGCACCTGAACTCTTAACTTGATTGAAGTTTAAAAGAGATTTGCCGTCATATTCTACAACATGTACCCAATTGTCATATGCCTTCTTCACCAAGCTATCTACAAAAACCTGCAAAAATCAAACTGTTTAGTGTTCACTCAAGCTCTTCTTTCATAGTATTTAAGAAACAAAAATCGACGTGGTTCCCAAACGTCTTGCATTGTCTACACAAATTCTGATTCTATCCATAGCCATATACATACCAGCGGTCCATATTATCAAAAATGGGGTTGATATTGGTGCAATATCTCGAAATCAACATGTGCTCATACATATTTCTCAAGTGAAAAGGTGCAAAAACAAATAGAACAACTAGACCCAAAACATGAATTCACAGTGAGATTTTGATGCCTTATCTAGGACTCATATATCATAGAATTACATCCAATAGTGGAATGAACCAGTGACACTTCCAAATACACAAGGGAAACATAAGAGGCTGCAGGATTAGTATTACCAACCTTCTGGCTGTCAGAAAGAGAATCAGCAGAATAATATTCTCCACCGGCAATTAAGCCACTCAATTCATATATGTTGTTAAAAACGACACCAACATTCCTCATATCTTCCGGATAGTACACATAAAGTTTCCCACTTAGTACACAGGTCTTTGAATGCTCTACAAGAACATCCCACATCTTATTTGACATGCCACTTCCCAGAATCTAAAACAAGAAAATCAACATAAAATAAAAATAAGCACGTATGAATTGAAGAATGTACGTTGACAAATAAGTATAATATTTCTTACATTCCGCAGCCTCTGTGAGTCTCTCACCACCAGTCGCAGGAAATCTTCAACTATATATATTCCAGCTTTATTAAGCCTTTTGTGAAATGATCCATCTTTGCCAATCTTCTCCAATCTCCAAACCTCGTCGCCCAATGCAGGTGGATAGTGCTTCTTGTATACTGTGAAGCCAAAATGATGTCACAAACCCACACACTGACACTGGAAATATAGCACATATATTGACACAGCATGAACTCACATTCTCCTCGGTGATCTTTAACAGTGAATGCTTCTGTTTTCGCCTCACGAATACGAATTCCATCACAAAAACCAGAGGCAACCTTCAGACCAAGTCTGAACTTTCTGCTCCGTATCCAGCTAGAATTGTCAGTAAATGTCAGCTCCCCTAGTGTTCCTACACCATCCTTCAATGTCACTTGCAAGTCCCCAGTCAAAAGTGGCCTCTTCCCTTCACGCTCTTTCACCACATGAGACTCGAATTCTTCTTGAGTCCAGCCCTCATCATCCTCATTGTTGAAATCACCTTCAAGCACAAGAACATCTAGTTTTACTGAGGACTCTGGACCTGCTGTTACCACATGGCCTGTACTAGCATCAAGCAAAACAATATGGATTGCAGCACCCTGCTCCCCTTCTACTTTCCCTCCTGTAAACAAAGGGAGGGACAACTTGGACTTGAAGTGCAGCTGTAAGTTTCTTCCATCAGGACCTACTAACCTTTTTGGAGAAACCCTGCATTATACGACTAACTGTTCAACATTAACTAGAAAAGGGTCATTTAAAACAGGGCACTAGTACAATTTAAGGCGAGTTACAAACAGGTGAAAAATAGATACTGTTTTCAACTTGTTATATGTTTCAAGACAATTTTAAGACACAAAAATTGAAAATAGGGTATTGGTGTCTGAACACCTATGAGGAATCGGGAACAGCAACCTCAAAACAAAATAAACTGCAACGACATACTCTCATGCCCCAACCGACAGAGTTACGGAGGTAGATATACCAAGAGGACCTTCCTTACGTACCATTCATGTCAGCAATTGGTAGTATATGAACATACACACACACATATAGAACTTTCCTCACGTACCATTCATGTCAGCTATTGGAAGTATATGCATAATAACTATGCCGATTATGAAAGCCAGAACCGTGGAAGAGTTTCAGAATGCACAAAAAGGAGGAAACACGCAGCATAAAGAGAGAAGCCCGTAATTTAGCTAAAATTAATCAATTGGTAAAAATATCCCAATGTATGTATAGAGCAGAGTAACTAACGAGCCAACTCATATCTGGCCTGAAATTTCTATCTTTATGCCAGCCAAAAATGGCCTCTCAAATTAAAAGCTACAAGGCAGTGCTGCTGTGATTTTATCCCCATTAAAGATCAACGGGTTACTTCACAAAACACTGAAAAAATTTGAAAGCAAGCAGAATTCACCAGAAGTTGATCTACACGAGCAAACAGAAGGCAAACTAAAATCATCTTCTTGTACCATCTGATTAACTAACAGGATAATCTCGTACCTCACATTAAGTTTGGCAGGGCCTAACTTGGCCAAAGCACGCTCCACTTCTTCACTGACCTGTTCAATAGAAAATCAGCACATCAAGAGAACCTCAAGGCCTCCTTATACCAGATTTATAAATTAACAAACGACAATTTTCTTGATAATTCGTATTCATTTAGGCATTTGTGGACAAGACACATTGCCAGTAATGCTAAATCTATTAAACAACCATCTACACTCTTTAAGTGTTTATATTTCAACACGTCCCCCCATGTGCCGGCTACATTTTGGCCTAACAAGTGAAAATCTTATAATTGTCTGAGTGGTGGCAAGATTCAAATGCATGACCTCCAGCTGTGACGTTGTGTTAAACAACCATCCAATCTAAAAGATTAAACTTTTAAAGATTGTGTAACTGAAATTTTTGTACTTCCACATAATCGACAAGTCCATTCTAGCCAAAATAGTGAAAGCACATTCATGTCCACACAAAGTTTCAAAAGCACTGGAGAATCCAAATGGGTTTACTAAACAATAATATGACAAGTATACAGTATTTTCATCATAGATTCTCAAAATAAATGTCAACTATTTGCATTTTGTATATCATAGTAGATCTTGGAATATCTACACATATTTTCACAGATGCACCAGTCTACTGTGGGTATAGTTGAATTTTCTGCATTCTATCCATGGTCAGCTTCAATGATATTTCAAATATTGTTACACTGGTGTGATTATATATCAAAATGATTTTGGGTGAGATGTATAATTGATATTCTTACCAGTTCATGGTGGATAATAGCCCAATGCCACATGTCATGTCACATAAACACAGTGAGTTTCCAGTATGTATGTAGCTATACACAAGCACAACTATGATTTTTTCAACTCTTGAAGGATCACCCTAGGAAAGACTCTATAATTGAACTAACGGTTTGAATAACATCAAGCTGACACAATTGAAGGGTTGTGTCACTAGTTCATTGCATATACATGAGAAAATAAAAGGTAACTGTAACGCCCCAGATTCGCATTCTGCGATGTTGTACAATTTGGGCCAGGCTCACATGGCATTAAAATGCTTTGTACAATGAAGGACCAAAGCTCAAACTTATCAATCTCTTCACACACACACACTTGACCAAGCAATGTGGGATTATGTGACCACAATTTACTCCCCTTAAGCACAAATATCCTCATATAAGATCCATCCCAACCCAAGTAATTTCGAATTCCAGAATATGACCCCACTACTCTAGTTGCCAGATTGCCACGGTTCCAAGCAACCACCCTACCGGACCACTGCACCAAGGATGCATAGACTACGTGGCCTCCACCACACCAGTGTCAATTGCCCTAGTAATGCCCCAGACACACATTGCACAATATTGCCCGGCTTAAGATAGACCCATGCTCCTTTAAAATGCATTGTACAATGAAAGTGCAGAAAAAGAAAAAGAAAAAGAAAAAGAAGGGGGGAAAAACAATTATGGTTGTCATAAAAATTAAGACAAACATTTGTCGTCTTTTTGATCAACATATTGATACATTTGAAAGCCATAAAATCTGCATAATGCAGAGTCAACCAACATAAGACACCACTTAGTGACTGTTTGTTAGTCAATATACCCAGACAATTTCTTCCAATCATGCATCTGGGGAAATCAGAGTTGAAATATTTCTTCCAATCATATGACTGGGCAAATAAGAGTTGCAAATACAGTTGATCAAAATCATACATATATAAGAACAGAATCCACATATAGGCATCGTTTCTTACAACTCTCCGCAGAATAGGCTCCAGTGACGAGCAAAGCTTCTGCAGACTATCCACCTTGAGAGCTTCAACAATAACACTGCATAAAATATGTATTCATCAATCTTATGCACCAATCAATAGTGCCAACAAAGATGAACTAAGCTTCGGCAGATGAGCATTTTTAACTCCCCCGCGTTGAAGAATTTGGTAAGTTCCAGGAAGAATCATCAATAATGACAAGTCTTTTAAATAGAAAACAACAAGACAGCGAAGTTTCCCGAGTATTTTCAAGCCAATAAGAGGAGAGATGCCAACAAGCCTATTAGTGAAAATGAGGGCAGAAGAGCACAATGTTGTACACGAATAACACTAATACACCCAACTTCGGCAATCACCAATATAATCAACTAAAGTCATGCCCCCAGAAACATGTAAAATGAAAATCCTGTAGCCTAATGTTGACAAGGGTTCTTTGACACTCATGCGTCAGGCATTCGGACTCAGGACGTGGTTATCAGTTGTCTACCCCCTTCAAATGGGCTTTTTGGCCACATGGGAGGGCCACTCAGTCGGTTCCAAAAGCCAATTACACTGCAACCTCAAATGCTGATTTGCAGCATGAAACATGACTGGTGGATGTGCCACATAAGTGATGTGACATCTCTCTTTCTCAAGTTTGCCAAGACATGGTAAACCAGTTTTAACTGAGTGAGGAAATCTATTCCAGTTTATCCCAACTTTCTAATTATAGATGCTATACCAAAACCCTAGACTTATCCAACCATGGCATATTGTCTCCCTCACCAACATCAGCTCTTCCGTAGCCACATCTATTCCTACACCCACTCCAACACTAACACCAGCGTCCTCCTTCCCCTCCAACACCTGAAATCACATACAAAATTCGCCTATATATATTATCGAAGATTCCTCATATTATCAAAAAATAACTCCCTATATTTTTTTCTGTGTAATTTGCACAAGGGCGCCACATGCTTTATGCCACTCTTCAACACTTACTTCTTAGTAGGACTTCTCATAAATCACACCATCAAAAACCAAATGGCAAATACAAAACTTTTAAGTCCCCTTCATTGATTTCAACGAGATAAATTGGGGAAAAAAAACAGTTTCATTGAATAACATAGGTTCGTACTTCTTGTTTAAGCAGTAGCACAACTAAGGAATTAAATTTCATTTCGAAACATCCGGCATGTTTCCATTTTCATAGAAATTGAAATGAATCATTGATTGAAGATAAAAATTCTTATGTTTTGAGGTATTTTGGTGTGTTTCAACCTACATTTCGGTTGTTTCGACCAATGTTTTGGAAACAAATTTTCAAATGTTTTCTTTGTTTCAATCTTGTTTCCGAAATGTTTCCAAAATATTATCGAAATATTTCCAAGCTAACCAAAACTTTGTACCAAAATAAAATTTTGATCCTTTCAACTAAGGACAAGGACTGCTTCATCAGCTCTTACTTTTCCATCAAATTCACACACACACGCGTATGCCTGTATTAGCTCAATAATTTCAATTACTAAAAATAAATACAAACAAACTAAAACTTTAATAAAAACAGCAAAAAATTACGGACTTAAAAATAAGAACTTCAATTGACAAGGAAAAAAAAAGGCAATTACAAAGAAGCTAAAAAAATATAATAAAATGCAAAGAAAAGAAGAAAATACCTGGCAAGAGCAGGTCGTTTCTTCTCAGGCTGACCTTCCCCACTACTACTTGGATCCAACGCCCTCTTTTCCCTTGCCATGCTATTCGATCTCTCCATGTACCTAGTCTGCATTTTTCTCAGCTCCCAAACACTCCTAATTCAGATCTGATCTAAAAACAAACTCTCAGTTTTCTAGATTCCACTAATGAGATTCCAACGGAAAGGAGAAAGGGAAAAAGGAAAGAGAAATGGAAAGCGGGAAAATTGAAAGTGGAAAGAAAGTTACGAGGGGTTTCCAAGAAATTTCAGACGAAAGATCCGTGAATTTTCCTCCTTCCGCACTAACTGTTAAAAAGTTTCTATTCTGATGGCTGGCTCATACCAAACACACTGTTCCTCAATTATACTCCTTGCTTGTACAAAATAAAACACACTTAATACCCCCAAACTATTCTTATTCTAATTTTGCACCCTTTATTATTAATGTTATCATTTCATTGCGTCAACTATCTAAATTATTTTTATAATCATAATATGGAATATTTGAAAAGCAGGGACAGGCAGTGCATAGTAAGTACTACAAAGCTGAACAGATAGCAAAGACTGCCGGACAGTTTTGCATAAGAGATAACGGAGGCATTTCAAACCATTGAAGGTGCACCAAACCACTATACTTTGGGGTTGTTTGGTATTAGGGTTTGGGAGGGATTTGGATTGTGGGTTGACGAATAAACTCTTTAAACTCATGTTTTTCCTAGGGTTTAGAAACCCAGCCCATTGGATGGCGCAATCATAAAACCCATATACTTGGGTTTCATGAAATCCAAGAGGGGTGGATTTCATATGGAGTTAATGGGTTTAACATACAAATAACATTTATACCCTTATATATCTTATATACCTTATATGTAAATTAATTGAGGGACAAAATAGTTATTTATATATAAATATATTATCATAATAATTATATATCTTTGTGCATATCAAACATGGGTATGAACTATTAAATGTTGAATCTCATATTTGAGTCAAACCCGAATTTAGACTAGCCAATCCAAATCCTTCCAAAAAATATACTAAACAAACCCTTATAGGGTGTCTTTTCCTCCTGCAGGATGGCTGAAATTAAACACAGATGATTGTTCAAAAGGCAACCCAAAAATTGCTGGAATGGGAGGATTGATAAGAGATGGACAAAGCCTCTAGATTGCAGGATTCTATGGAAAGCTCAATTGGACTACAAGTATTACAATAGTATTATAGGCCATTTTTTCAGAGGACCGAAGCTTCTCAATGAGAAGGACCTCAATAGTGTTATGATTGAGAGAGACTCTTAGGAAGCTTTCTTATTGTCATCACAACAACAACGTCCAAACCATACAAGCAATATTTTATGTCCCAGATTGTCATACTTAATTAAATGTTGGAGGGAAACTGAAATCAATGTGAATAAATGGGTGTTTAATATAATTTACCCAAAAGTCTTTGTGCTTCGACGGCGATCGCGATGACGATGATGACTCGCATGTGATCCAAACCGTCGAATTCGTAGGAGCAACCAACCAACACTGTACTGACAGTTTTCTCTATTTCTTAAGATTCGCCACGTGAGGTTCACCGGGTCTTGCTTTGGTGTCAAGATGACGTCAGAGACACGGTCTAATTTTTTAATTTTTTTGCTAGACCATCCGATATCCGAAAATCATTTTAGGCTCCGATTAATCCGGATTCGAGTCAGATAGAACCACAAGGGCGGCAAAGCTCTCCCTACCAAACGCAGCTGCGTTCCCAAGACTCGAACTCGAGATATTGGTTAAGTTAAAACAGTCTCTCACCAATTGTACAATGGTTCCTTTACAAATAAAAATTATCACCAGATCAAAGTGAATAAAAATTGAATTAATTTTAATCGTTATTATATTTTTATAAATTTAGAATTCAATTTCATAATTGTAATATTAGATAAATTAAGTAAAAAATTTTAACAACCGAATAAAAACATATTACTCAATTTGAATCCAAACAATACTCAAGTTAGAGTTTCGAGTTTTTAAACTTAAGCTAAACTCGAGTTTAACTTAAGTTGTACCTAAATTTTAATTCATGTTGTGTAATTTAATAACCGGCTTTGGTTTCTCAATTAAACTTAAATTGTGTAAATAAAGAATAAAACTTAAATTAAACACAATTTTCTTTAACTTTTCTTCTCTATCTTACAATTTTGAGTTCATAATGAATGAAATGAATCATGGATGAAGAGAAAATATCCTCTCTTTTTAATAAGTCATGGGGAGCCCCGAGTTGTTTATCGAATAAATTAAGTTATTGTGACGATATCTTCCTTAGTGGAAGATTATAAAAAGATATGAAATTCATATCTCTGTCATCTGGTCCAACACTCCATTTGATTTGGATCAGAGTTAAACACGACTTAAGGATCTAAGATTTGGATTAAGATTGAGTGAATCTCTTAATCTATCCAACCCACCTGAACAACATCCCTCCATCCACCGTGGTATTACCTGACAATGCTCGAAAATGTTAAATGTTAGCCCAAATCTAGAATCATAATCTGTTGACCGAAAGAGGGAATAGAATGGAAATATGAGTTGGAAATGAATAAAACTGTAAGAAAAAGGCAAAAATGTTATGTAAGTGGTTCACTTTAGTCGAGAGACTAAGGCTACATCCACCATAAGGGAATCTTTTGCTCTTTGAGGATGTATATTGCCTGAAAAAGGTTATTACAGAGGTTCTTTTGACTTAAAAGCCTTTGCAAGAAATGCTTAGAGAATACAAGCTTATTTATGTGGTTCACAATGTAGACAACGAGGAAAATGATGATCATGTGTGTTCTGTAGGATAATAGTGTCCTATTTATACAAGTAATCCTTATAGCGTTTCTTGTGGCTCCTTCCTCTTTTTTGTTGATTCTATGGGTCTTTCAACTTTTGTCTTATAGTGACCTCTGTCATATGACGACACTGCATCCACGACCCTTGAGCAATTACACGCACCAATATTCTCTGTGGCAAAGAGTGTGTATTCGTTATGGATGTCAGAAGTGATCACTCTGTCCTCTGGACACGTTGCGCAATGAGAACTGTTCAAGATCGACAAGGGAGACGAGCCCCTTGATCCCAAGCTGACCTCCTGCGGGGCTGGATTGGTGCTGGTGTTGGACTTCAAGCCTTCTAAGATTGTCAGACTTCATCCTTTAGGCATGATCCATTCTAATTTTAGAGTAGATAGGTTGCGGGTGAACGGTTTAAACCATTCTTTAAATAGAAGCCTTGTAGACCTATTAGGGTCTTGACTTGGATGACTCATACCTAAAATTCCATCATTATCACTACTAATCATTGTCAATTACGACATTAGACCGTTAATTTGGGCTGTTCTACAATGACAGTGGAATTGTTGACCATAGACAAAAATAGTGTGTCCCGTGTGTTTCATGGCAATCTGATTTGGTGCGGTGAGACTCCATGCAGTTGTGGCTGGTGACCAATCAACTAGCCACGATGTGGGTGAGCTGTCACGATCCTGGGAACAACTGAACGAGTAAATACTGGGACTAAGAATGACCCCACATCACTACAACGTTCTACAGTTTGTAAATTTTCATAAAACGCTGCTGGGTTTACATTAGTACATTTCGTAGGAAGAAACTTGAATTATTTAGAGTTGGACAGCCTACTTTCCTACTCAATGCCTTAAAAAATGCCTAAAGCACAGGCAAAAGATGAAATAAAGATAAGATTCTGCATCATAAAAATATATTGCATCAAAAGTCATGGCTGCAAAGCAATGTTGAAGCGAAGTATGTAAAATAATAAACAACTTTTCCAAGATAAACAAATGCATATACTCTTAAAAAGTACATTACAGCTATGCTTTTGCGACTTAAAAACAACAACTGATGCCATAATATCTCATAATTAGATAACAGCTCCTCACAATGCCATAATTCACATGATCATATGCATCAGCAATGGGCCTATTTCTCTAGCCAGACACAGAGAGAGAGAGAGAGAGAGGAGGGAGGGAGAGAGGCCATAGCTATTGCTTCTTATTCTTCTTTTTTCCCTTCTTCCTGTCTCTCTTATTTTGCGGCTTTGGCCGAGATCTTTTTTTCGCAATTCTCTTGAATGGTTTCTTCTTACTCACAGGTAAGTTGTTGTGCTTCTTTTCGGACCCTCCAACGAACTTGGGTGCTGCAGCTGGAAGCTTTTCAGTCGAACACTCTTCTTCGTGAGAAATCGCAGTTGTTGTGACTGTAACTTTCACACCACCATTGTCATACGTTGTTGTCCCTTTTCACCAAGAAATAAATCCACTACGTATGTTAGAAAGTCCCAAGTCATCTGCATATTGATAAATCTATAGGAAACAATATATTCTGAAAAATTCCAACCCATCTACATGCTATTAATCCCGTGGCATTGAGTAAACTATCCCCTATTCCTTTGGAATGTCCCGAATAATATGTGAGCATCATATCTTGAATAGAAAACCTAATTCATATCGTATATATATCAACATTTTGCAGGTAAATCATGTGTAAGTGTGCATGCTGCCAGAAATTCTACCAAAACTCAAACCAAACACCCAGGTCCGAATTGTCAATATATTATGTGGCACTAAAACATCACAAAATTAGGGTTCGGTGCTAACAAATGATCCAAGAAAGAGCTCGCCTTTTTTGGCAGCCAGCTAACTGAACTGAAAAAAATCCATAATAGGGAAAAAGAGAACAATAGTACAAGAGCTATGGACAAGTGTGCTAGCAACCCCACCATGATAGACTACACTGGTTTTTCACAAATAGAGCCATTCACTGCTAGGTTATATTATGTTCAAATACGGTGGATTCAGTGCTCGAGAAAATACCCGAAACTGATGCAATTGGCTCACTTTCTTCTTCCTGCTCTTGGTCTTCCCCAAATTCATCAGGTTCTTCACCTGGGCCTGCTGGAGCTCCACCATATACAAGTTCTCTTTCCAGTTTTCTCTGTAGAAGAAGTTGCATAGTTAAAGTTAAGCCATATGACAGAATGTGGCCACAACCACAACCAGTAACCGATACCCAAAGGTCCAAATCTAAGTGATGGAAACAAAAATCAATTCTGGAATATGACTACTTTAACATATCAGCCAGCTGGCCACAACCACAACCTACCGAAAAGATTTCACACCTAGCTAGCGTACAAATTAGATTCTCAAACATGAATCACTTATAAAAATAAAACCAAACAGTGACAATTCTGTTTGAAGGATTACAGCCAGATGCTAGACATTAAAACCAGTAAACTGTCTTTTATGTCTTCTTTTTTGCTCACAATAATAACATTATACCAACAGGTAACAGTCATCAGTCATTCAAGTAGGTATGTGGGCTTTGGTGCACATTTAGTCATTCAAGTAGACAAAAAGGGAATGCCAATTTTTCATAGGACTATAAGAAATGTGGCCCCAAAAGTAGGGTTTCCAAATTTGGTTTACTAACTACTAACCTCAATGAATGGAGGAATGTTTGGTAGGACGTCTCATGCAGCATATTTCCAAGCAGTCACAGGACACTTTTCATGTGAAGTTATTGAACCATGACAAGGACAATAGTTCCATAAGTGTGAAGCCATTCATGGAGGACAGTTAATATTGATTCTAACCCGATACATGTGTGGTCTCTAAATGTTGTTCTATGAATTTAGTAGCAATTTGAGGTTGGATTGCTACAACCAGCTACCTCTCCTAGCATTAGATACTCAAAAGAACAGATATGAAAAGCACATACAGATGTATAATAAAATTGTGCTGGAGATATATTTTTCTAAAGAGCGGAAATTCAGGCTGGGTACAAAACGAGGGGTGCAACACAAAATGTAACAACACTGAGCCGGCACATATAGTAATGCTCATTACGGCCTAATTTGTCAGACATCAGAAATTCCATTTTGTTCAACTTAGAAAAGATAATAACTTAATCAGTTGATAATCTTACGGAACTCTTACTGTTATTACTAGGTAATATCAATCATAAGGCAGATATTAATCTGAAACCCCTAATCTATCTAAAAAAATATAAAGACAAACAGCTATTAAAATACAATGGATTATGGACTCATTGCAATGTAAATACAATAGGTAGTAGAAAGACTTTATAAGCTTGCAAATTGGACCTTTTTGCGCTGCTCAATACGCTTTCGCCGTTCTGCTTCCTCTAATTTCTGCTGGGCTTCTTTTCTCCTCTTCTTCTTTCTCTTGTGAAAACCAGTCACATAGTCCCTGTATACCCACACGACAAAAACAATTACAGATGATCCAAAACTTGAACTTGCAACTACCTTCTGGTTTTGTCAAATTTACACAATTATGTCAAAGTAAAATCCAAGGCTATACCTATTTACAAAAACACACACACACACATATAGGTATATAATATGAAAGCCAGTCACAGAGTCCCTGTACACCCACATTACAGACAATTACAGATGACCCAGAACTTGAACTCGCCACTACTATTAGATTTTATCAAATCTAAACAATAATGGCAAAATTAATTCTAGGGCTATGATAAAACCGTACACACACACACACATACATATATTGTGAAAGCCAGTCACTGAGTCACATAGCACATGTACGCCCACATTACAGAAACAAATATAGATGACCCAAAACTTGAACTGGCAACTACCGTTAGATTTTATCAAATCTAAACAATTATGGCAACGTCAATTCTAGGACTATGATTAAAATCACACACACACATATCTACATAGATGTGATTGAGAGTTTTGATGGGTTATTACTTGAGGTCTTTCTCGCTGAAAGAGACGGACAGAGCTTTGTTTTTTAGAGCCCTTTTCTTGATGTGAGGAGTTCGTAAGCGGAGAGGCTGTCCGGCTTGTTCTTCAATCGCCTCTTCATTCATGGCAGCTGCTCTCTGCTAAACCCTTGTACCCTGGAGAGGAAATAATTGTTCCTAAAGTAGTTTTCACCTTAGAATATAATTTTGGATTAATTGCACTAGAGGGCCCCAAAGTATAGAATTTATCTCATTTTAGTTCCCAATATTTCAATTACATCATTTTAATCCCTAAAGTATTGAATATGTTTTTATATAGTCTTTTAAATAGACAACATTCAGATTGTTAATAATTTTTTATTATAAACTTATCACGTAATACCTAAATATTGTCAAAAAATAATTTTGAAAGATCTCAAACAAAATTTGTGTAATAAGAATAGCTTTTGACCAACATGTGGGTAGTTCATGATCAAAATTGTGTAATTTAGGTAGCTATTTTGAGTAAAAATTTAGTCAATAATTATCTAAATTATTTTTTTGTTCATATTTAAATATCACGTGACAAGTTTATAATAACAAATTGTTAACAATCTGGACGCTGTCAGTTTAAAGGACTATATAAAAATATATTTAATATTTTAGGGACTAAAATGATGTAATTAAAATATTAGAAACCAAAATAAAACAAACATCATAATTTGGGGACCTACAATACAATTAACCCTATAATTTTCTTATTGGGAATTTTTATTGACTCTACTTTTAATTTAGGAACAATTGCACCTAGGCCCCTAAGGTCTATCACTTAATTAGCCAGACCCCTCACATTTGATAAATTATACTAAAACCCTCTATTAGTAACAGATGACAAATCAACCTAACGAATATTATAATGACTGTTTTACCCTTTTAACAAACCCAACTGTCACCCATTATTAAAACCCAAACTCAAACAAAAAAATCTCCTCCCACCCCCTTTATTTTCTCTCTCCATTTTCACCACCCACCTCATCTTCTCCCTCTGTTTCTTTGCGGCCCATACCACACCGCAACAAGCCCTTATCCCAATCCCTTACCCCCTACAACCCACCCTTTCTCCCTTAAGCCCAAATGAGAGCTCCACCCCATATTGAACCGTAATCCTATGACAATGGAAGGATTTCAAATTTAAGGAGAATTTTGGATTTGGGAGATTTGGGGATCTGAGTTTAGGTGTAGCAGAGAGAAGGAAGAAAAATCATACATATAATGATGATGATGATGGCGCCGGTGGAAATGGTGTTGGCGGTGGCTATAGCTCTAGTGTGGCGGTAGTTTTGGGTTGTGTCTCTAGTGTGGCAGTGTTTGAGGTGATGATGTTCTAACTCTGGCGGTGTTGTCGTAGAAAGAGATAGGAGAGTTGGCGGTGGCTGTGGATTTGGGTTTGGGTTTGGGTTTGGGTTTGGGCATTAGGTATTGGGGTTTTAATTGAAAATTAAAAAATAATAATTTTATTGGATTTTTGTTAAAATGGTGATAAAATAATTTGGGAATTTTATATAAAAAGGTTACTGATGTTATCAAATTTTAACGGTATGTTTAACGGATCTTGACGTGAAAGGTATTATATGTTACACGCATACATATTTTAAGGGATCTCAGTGTAATTTTTCAAATGTGAGGGGTCTGCTTGATTAAGTGGTAAACCTAAGGGATTTAGATGTAATTATTTAATTAATTTAAAAATATAATTTATAAAAAATATATTTTTTTTTTTTAATAAA
>CM042188.1:2070967-2088781 GCA_023539305.1 Ilex asprella
ATCCTCATGGGGGTGAATTGTGGTCACTCGTTACGTCACTTTTTGATTTATATGAGTACAGACTTGGAATTGTGTAACTTGTTTTTTAGTCATACAACCTTATCCCAAAAAGAATAATATTGTATAAATTCTCCAAATGTTTTGCCGGATTAAAAGTAAGATGAGAAAATTTAGTACTAAAGTGAATCTAAATCCCACGTTTTTATGTGAAAAAATGGATTTAAATTATCTTAATTACATTTTCACCCATTTCACGTAATAATAAATCGTCCAACGTGTATGAGTTTATAAATTGTGAATCCCACTTGTATTAATCGTAAGTGATCTATTATTGAATAAAATTGAGAAAAGTGTAATAAAAAAAATATCCCGATTCCCAAAGAAATTGGAAGAACATGCCATTAAGTAGGTGAGAATCATCTTGGTCATACTTGTGCACATGCATTACCCTTTTTCCACTCTATGGACGACTTTAGGAAACTACTTATGTCCTTCTTTGGTCCGATATTGGGCAAATATTACTCCAACCTTGCCTAGTATGATGTGGCTCCAATATGTCCAATGGTGATACCAATTCTCTAAGGAAAATGTTTCATGAACTTAAAATGTTGGCTTTGTCGATTGTTGTCGGTGATTTGATTATGAATTTTATTATTTATTAAAATTCAATACTTATTCAATGGTTGTGATTGATCTGACTTGATCAATCACTGTCATTGATTTAACTGTGAGTTTCATTATTTATTAAGATTCACTATTTATTCAATAATTGTGATTGATATAAGTCAACATTTTAAGTCTAATGTAACATTGCTCATTCTCTGAAGTTAAAACAAACGTTTTTTAGCAACATCTTAGATCTCATGCTATAATACATTCGAATCTTGAATACACGATTATTTTCAGTTGTGCAAAAGATTGAGACATTAACACTGTGAATTAATTTTTGACTCAAGTATTTTCAGTGTTATAGAATCAAAAAAAAAAAATTCAAAATATTATATTTTGGTCTATATTGATTAGCATTCTTAAGCTAGTATTTTTTAGTACAACCTCCCAATCTCAAACTAATCGATATGAATTCTACGTGGTAGTTGAAATGATAGTAGGGACAAGTTGTAGCCTGTAAATTCAGACGTCTTGAGTTCAAATATTGACAATTCATTAGGATAAGATTATGAAGAATTTTATCCCTCGTGAATATCATAGTCTCGGCGTAGATAACTTGTCTTTGATCGGACTGAAGAATGGACTAGTCAAAGTGCGTGTAATTAAGTTAATCTGAGACACTTCTGACCTTTAAACAAAAAAAAAAATCGAACATTCGTGTTCCATATTTGAATCCGTCAATAATCTGAAATCAAATTTTAAAATTTAAAAAATTACATATAATTTTTCACAAAATTTCTTCAAATAATCACTAAATTTCTTTAATATCTATATAAGATTATATACATATTTCAAATCGGATTATATATAAGTATATCCAAATTTCTGTTAAATATTAGATAGTAGATTAATATCAAAATTCAATCGAGTAACATGCATACATCAAATCATAGCTAAAAAAATACATTTTTTTTAGTTTTTTATTTATAATTAATGTTGATAATCGATCTAAATTTTATAAGCTCAAACCGAGCATGTCAATCTCCTTTTTTAAAAGAGCCTAAAAAAAATATTTAAACTCGATTTGTTTAGAAAATTATCAAAACTCCAAATAAGTTAAACTCAAGTAACTCGATTATTTTAGATATAAACGAATTGAGTGTTTTGAGCTCGAACCGAGTTTTTAAGACTCATTTTTTAAAACAATTTTAAAAAATTATTAAAAAATCAACTTATTAAGTCAAAATTAAGCCAAGTAAGTCGGCTCGTTTATGGGTCCTACTTATAAACTAAGGTACAAAAGGCATGTTGTGTCTAATATGCGTTACGTGATTGCATGACCTTAGCTGCCAAACAGGACCTCGTATTTCCATACTCTCTCGTTCTCGTGTACACAAAATCACGTACTCGCTATGTCAAGGGGCTCATTTTGGTCGTCCATAGATATTTTTGCATCGCTGCCCCTAACAATTTGTTTATTTATACTGATAAGCTTTATATTTTCAAAAAAAAAAAAAAACCTGGAATAAAAATGGTATTGAACCAAAAAATTAATTAAAAATTAAATAATTTAACTTGTAATAGTAATAAGTGATGTGATAAAAATGAACAAAAAAAATTAAAAAATATAAAATTTAAAATGCGAATTATCTTCCTAGATAGATTGTAATAATTATGTCGTGTAATGATTTAGAAATCCAAAATTGTCAGATTAAAAAACCCATAATTTTGAAACTTAAAATAGATAAAAAAATTAGACACTTTTTTTATATTTATGATAAAAAAATTTTAAAATTCTAGTCCAAGTTATACATTTTAATGTTGTCGAATTGTTCTTATTTGATATTAATCTAACTCGTTTATTATTAGTATTATTAACAAACGAGTATTTGGTCTAATAATACTTCTTACCTTATGAAGACTCTATCTTCTTAAGTTCAAGGTTCAAGTCCCCCCTCCTCCCTCAAAAAAAAAAAATATTAGTATTATTATATTGTATTACTTTTGAGTTTGTATTGTATTGGGTTTCAATCATTTGTTGGATCATGCAAAAATTTACCTCATTTTTCTTTATGAGTATATTTAAGCAAATATATAAATAATTTATTTTACAAACATGGGAGAAAATGTTAGCTTACAATTTGGAAACAAAAGTAGAGAAAGGTATAGATCGTGTTTGGATTGTATCTCAAAATAACCTCTCTTTTTTTAAAAATATTTTTTTTTTAGTTCAAATTTTAATATTCTTAAAATATATTGCAATGCACACTCGTCTTATAATTTTGAGTTGGGTATGGGTGGGTGTGGGAAAAAATTTGTAGCTACATAAATTGATATAATCGTTGATTTTAGTTTAATTAATTTGCACCCATTAATCATAAAAATTATAAATTTACAACATATTTTTATTGGGCAAGAAATAAAAATATATGATACTACAAAATTATTTTTGGTATTAAAATTGTATCCTTTTTAGTATATAATTATTGTGTATACGTTGGTAAAAAAATTGAGCTCAAATGATGTGACATTTAACATAGTAAATAAATATTGAATATTAATGAGTAAAAGTGAAACTAATTAGATCCCTATTTTTGATCTATCTAATATTACACCTAGTAATTTGAAGTGTATATTTATAAAAGTATAATAACGATTAAAATTAATTCAATCCTCATCTAATTTAATTTAATGGTATAAAATTTATTCAAAAAATATTATTCTCTTCAGGGTCATTAATGTGACTGTGTTAGACAAATTTTTTTTTTTGGTTTAACGTCAAAGTTGTTCAAACTAGTTTATGCGGATTAATTTTTTCTCCGATTTGGTCAAAGACATTCGCGTAGGAATTAGAGTATTCATGAGGATAAACCTGGCCGGAAGAGATTACGAAAATTCAAATTTATTAGTACTTGAACTACCTCTTAGAGTTAGTATCAAACAATCGAGCCAATACACTTATCAATACTAAACAATTCTACTATTAATATTCTGTTTTTATTATTATATAGTGTTCTTATGCACTAAGTTACTTATATTTTTTAATCTAAAAAAGGAGGGATGGGGCGATGAGTAGATAGTGACATTTTTTGACGTGACAATGAAAGTCTTTCCGACGTAGAATATTCAATTAGTCATAACTATAAATTTTTTTGAAATAAATCGTCACTACACCACCATCAAAATTTAAAACATAATACACGAGGATTCCGTAAATCAAATCCTGCTTTCTACCCTTACGAGAGACAAGGAGGACTCGAAGACGGGCATACTTTATCACTATACCACCAAATTCGGTGGTTATTTCTAGTTATTCAAATGATCTCGGGTTAAAAATCGTATAATGCTGTATTGTATTGTAGCCAATGACAGCGACGAGGGACGACGAGAGAGAGGGAGGGATAAACGAGTCGAGACTCCACTCTCACTACTTCGGTCGACGTGTTTTTCAAGCCTCTTTACACAAACACACATAGACACACGAATATCTATATATACAAGAACACCTATTTATACACATCCTCTTTCTCTCACTTATGCTTCATTCCTTTCTCTCTCTAAAACCCTCCCTGCAAGGCTCCAACCAAACCCCCCCTCTCTCTGTATACGGATCACCCGCAAACCTCTCTCCAGTTCTTTGGTCGATTTCACTTCCATTTTTGCACTTTTCTTCATTCTCAAGCTTCGATGAAGATTTTTTTTTTAATTTTTTTTTTGGTTTCATAAGTGCTTCGATGAAGATTTGCTTCAATTAGAATTGTAGACTCTCGAGATTTTTCTGTTTTTGTTGCTCGTTACATCTTTCTCTATTGCTTTGTTTAGGGTTTATGCGAGGTTAGTTTTGGTACTTGTAAGCTTCGATGTCGTCGCCTTCATCGACGAAGGTTTGCTTCAATTCGAACTGTAAAGAGTTGTTGGCGCAGTCCAGAAAAGGTTGGCGCCGACGCACCGGCGAGTTCGCCGACCTCTGTGAACGTTGCGCGTAAGCAATTTTGACTCTTTGTTGACTGATTCAGTGTTTTATCAATTTTCCGTTGAATTAGTGTGTTTTTAATCGTTGGAGCGTTTGGGGTCTGTTTAAGCGGAGTTTAGGGTGTGCTTTACGGGTTTGGCATTGTTTTGTTGTTGATTTACTATATTTGGTGCTTAATTACTTGGTAGGAACTGGTTTCTAGTGCAAGATTAGTTTTTTTTATTAAGTTTGGAGGTCCCATCGTTTTTGGTATGCATGAAATTTGATTGGGAAATTGGAAAAACAGCGTCTTTTTCTTAAATTAGAAGTAAGTGGGAAAAAAAAAAAAAGGCTAATGTGCATTGAATTTCCTAGAGGATTCATGTCTACTAGTTGAGTGTTCTCTGTGATAGGGGTTGGGATGGAAAATTGGTTTCGCTATCTTTTATTTGATAGTATTTGTTTCTAGAGAATATTATGTGTATAAATAATTTGGTGTTGGAGGATTTTCTTTTTTCTTTTTATTTATCAAAAGGACTGCTTTCGATTACTATTTGCAGGTTAAATTTTTCTAGGAAGTATTTTGCCTTAAACTGGATTGTGCTTTTAAGGAGATGGTTTTCCTTTTTCCATCTTTTAGAGGGTTGAATTGGAACTGTTTGCATAACTTTCTTCCCTTATGAAGAAGCAGAAAATAATAGAGATAGTTGATAGACAACATGTAAAACCCCATTCCTCATAAGAATTTAAATGTACTCTTTTGAATCTTTTAATCCATGTTTCCGTCCTCCTTTAATATTAAGGTAAGGTAGATCTTTAGTCGTGTTAAATAAACCCTTGTGTTTTGTTGAAAAATACATGAAATATGTGTATTTCTATATGAATGGCCACTGGAATCAGGGTTGTACTAGTAACCTTTACCAATCCATATTGATAGTTTTTCGTCGTTAGAGTTTAACCATAACTTAGAAATGCTTTGATCGAATTCAACTCTTTGGGGTTTTGCATCTCAGCTAATCCATAATTGTATTGATGGCATTTAATACTACTGTTGATTATTGCTTTTGTTGCATTTTGATGTTTCTTGAGTATCTGATGTATCGGTGGCATTTAATACGGATGTTGATCTTTCTCGTTTTGAATTTCAATGTTGCTCGAGTATCTCTGATATTAAGCTCTAGCAGTTCAGATCCATCCTTTCAAATTATCAACTTATGCGTTGAGAACAAAGTATGTGGTACAATTTGTTACAGATTTCAGTTTAAAGCTTGTGATGAACTTTTGGACTTCTTATGCCAAACAGTGTGGGATGACTACAGTGGGAATGAGATGGGGTCATGATGTTTGCAATTGTAAATGCCCGTATCCCCCCTCTCCTATTAGGCTTGGCAATCGTGTCGGGTGGAATGGGTTTATGTTAAAAAATCCTTCATTCATACCCCATTCGTTTATATAAACGAGTTCAACTATCACACTCATACACGAATAATTTATTAGACGAGTTACTAGATACAACCCGTGTGTCACCCGCTAAATAAGAGAATATGTTAGAGAATTTCGAGTCCACATAAAATCATCAACTCGTTACATATTACACATATTTGACTTATTTACTATAACAATAAATTATAGCTGAGCAAATAAATAAAGACAAAAAATAAACATTAAATGACTATTAAATTTGAATGAGTTTGAGAGATGGAAGGTGTGAGATGGGACAAAAGTTGAGAGACCTAACTTTTATAATATATATATATATATATATATATATATAATACTACTATTAAAGGGTTAAACTGTTGAAACGAGTTTATGGGTTAAACACAAAACCGATTCATTTATTTTACGGGCCTATCGAGTTAACCCGTTAATCACTCAAACCCGCTAAATCCGTGTTGAGTTCGTGTCGATTTTACGAGTCGTGTTCAGAATTGCCAGACCTATCTCCTATACACAATTTACTGGAGAGAGAACTTCACTTACTGAATTACATATGGTGATGAGCATGTGAAACAATATTGTAGACATTCTCCTTAATGTTTAGGTGTATTTTTCTTTTACCGGATGGGTGCTTTGTATTTGTCTGTTTATGGTTATTAATGTATGCCTCAGAATTTAGTTGCATTTACTGATCCTGAAAGTGGTCAAAATGTGATATCTTGTATTTTTCCTGAACTTCTAGTGATAATGTGTTTGTCTAAGGCTCTAAAAGTAGCTTTGAGTTCAGAATTCCCTCACCCCCACCCCAAAGTGGAAAAATATATATAATAACTTCCCACCCCCACCCCCCAAAAAAAAAAACTGTCGTTAACCCTATAACATGTTCTGTGCTATGTTAGAAGATCAATTCATATTGTGGCTTTTAATGTCCCAATTTTTATCTTTATTTGCTGTGAATTGACTCTGATTCATGATCTTAGTTCTGTTTATGAGGAGGGGAGATTCTGTGAGACTTTTCATGTGAATGCTTCTGGTTGGAGGTCCTGCGAGTCTTGTGGGAAGGTGAGCAGAAGATTAAATATTTTTTAGATTTTGTTTTTGGTTTGGGAAACAGAAAGTTTTTTTTATGGATATCCAACTCAACAAATTGTAACAACTGTTTATCAAGGATGATTTAGCAAATTTATATGTTTTCTTCTCTATTTTAGATGTGAACTTAGTTTCATTTTGAAGTCTCTTTTTTGAGTTACTTTTTTGGTCCAAGGCTTGTAACGATGAATTTTCATTTGCAGCAAATACATTGCGGATGTATAGTTTCATTCCACATGTTTGTACTATTGGATGCTGGAGGAATTGAGTGCATTACATGTGCGAGGAAAAGTTTCATTTTGGTAAGGATAATTTGCTCCATGCCACGGGGTGGTTCAATCATGCCGTCATCCTTTCCCAGTTTGAATTAGTTATAATAGCAAATATTGAATTTAATTAATAGGGATGGGTACGATTTGGATCCTAAGCCTGGTACCTTAAACCTAAACCTAATCTGATTAAGTGTAGCCCCAGCTTGGCCTTCTTTAATTCTCACTGAAACCAGAAACCTGGCCCTGAAGTGAGTAAAAATTGATTATTAAGATTAAAAGAGATTCTGAATGCATGCACTCAGCATGCGTCTATCTGATAACATGAAGAATAACACTGCTTTCAAAAGTTGACCTGCCCCAGAACCCAGGTGGGGTGAATCAAATTAAAAATGGCATTCCTATTCCCCGAAAGGTTATCATAATTTATTCATCTGAAACAATAATCTTGTGATTTATGGGACCTGTGATTTCTGCACTGTTGTTCTCCATTTCCCTTTCATGAATAATACATATACTGGTATCTAAAAATTTGGCGAAAAGTAAACATTATGTTTGCACAGTTTAATTTCTCATTAGCAGAGGTATTTTATTACTGACGTCCCCTTTCTCCAATAATAGACTGCTTCAACCAGAAAGTGTTACCAAATATGTTTATTTTTAGTCTGGACGGAAGATATGTGTCAAAATTCCATAGTTTGTTGTTCTGTGTTGCAGACACCAAATCCTGCGTGGCCGCCACCTTCTCTCCTTCCTCTACAGCCAGAAAGAATTAAAGATCTGTCTGTCAAAAATTGGAATCCATTAGCTGGATCAGGCCCACTACCATGGCGGCAAGCACCCAGTTTGTTCAATGGTTCAACTACTCAGTCTGAGTTGCAGCCTAGGATGCCCTTTGAAGTTGAAATTTCAGGTGGCATTGATAAACTTCGTATTAGTGAGCATTTATCTGCTTCGTGGGAGAATAAGAAAAAAGAGGAATCCCAGGGAAGATTATTGAACGGAAGCCTGAAGAGTGGTGTGCCAGAGATACCAGAGAATGGAAATACTGGTAATTGTCTTCTCGTGCATGAATATGTACTAATGAGAGAATAAATAGGACATTTAAAATCTAGAGCATGTTGCTTTCATGCCGTGGAAATGTTTCAATACGTAAACCGGTGTGGGCTTGCTGCTTACCTTCATGCAATTGTGCTGTTGCAGGAATCAACTGTGATGGACAATATAATCCTTGTGTACATGTTTCTCAGCTGTCCTTCTCATCAAAAGATGACCCTTCTCCAAATTTTAGTTTGCCTCTACCCTCTGAATCCAAAAATGAAAT
The DNA here is from genome assembly GCA_023539305.1 of Ilex asprella. Classification (NCBI taxonomy): domain Eukaryota; kingdom Viridiplantae; phylum Streptophyta; class Magnoliopsida; order Aquifoliales; family Aquifoliaceae; genus Ilex; species Ilex asprella. Next base: position 2,079,651 of record CM042188.1, read on the forward strand.
GAAAGACCAAACCAAGGTTTCTGGGATTCACATACAACGAATTACCCCTCCTCCAGTTGGAAAACAATTCTGTGGCCATAATGGTATGGACTCATCTGCTGAAGCTCAAATACGCAATGGAAGACCTCGAGGAGATTCCCGGGGACGAAACCAGTTACTTCCTCGGTATAGGCCCAGGATAACTGATCAGGAGCTACAACAAATATCTGGAGAGTATCCCCATGGTTCTAGAAATCATTTTTGTTTCTTGAGGCATTTTTTATGACCAAATTGTTTGTTATGGTACTCACCATAATTCTAACTACAGGTTGTTCTGGATTTAGATTTCTTGTGTGATCTGTTTGGATTTTTCATGAATCCAAGTTCAGGAACACTTGCTGGTAGATCTATGTAACCTTTTTTTGGCAATTAACCTACTTATTGATTAATTTTTCTGATGCAATTGACCAGTGATTCATTGATTGTTGTTCCTTAACTGAATTTTAGTTCGAACTCGGTAATTACTCCTTTGTTCGAGAAGATGTTAAGTGCTAGTGATGCTGGGCGGATAGGGCGTTTAGTGCTGCCAAAAAAATGTGCAGAGGTGGGTCTTTTTGCTTTATGAAAATTGACTTTTACTTTGTTCAGTACTTTGATGCTTCAAGTTCTCTATTATAGAAGGTTGACATCATATTCATCATGATATAGATGTTTGTTGTTATCTGTAAAAGCAACATTACAGGAATGGACACTAAGAAGGCGTCTACTTATTAATGTAACCAATAACTATACAAATTTAAGATGGAGTCATCTCCTCCAAAAACTCAATAAATGGGAGTATGGGACTAAGCGCTAAGGTTAGAAGCCCTTTTCCCAGATGTTGTGGAAGTATGAAAACGATTGCTTTAGCCTTTCCATGGACATTACTTTATGCTTGAAATACGTACATTTTCTTTTCTTCCCCACACTTCTAAAGAATGCTAATGGAAGAAGTCCTCAAAGCAGTCTATTGAGCATTCTAATATTTGTTTTTTTGTCATCACGCGTTGTAATTTTCTTTTGGATTCTTCATAAATTGATTCTCTTTTCAATTCTAATGAGTTCAAATTCATTTACACAGGCCTATTTTCCACCTATTTCTCAACCCGAAGGATTGCCACTCAAAGTACAAGATCTAAAAGGCAGGGAATGGGTATTTCAATTCCGCTTCTGGCCCAATAATAACAGCAGAATGTATGTTTTAGAAGGGGTAACTCCTTGTATACAGTCCATGCAATTGCAAGCTGGAGATATAGGTAACTAACTTGTACTGCCTGGAAACAATCCCTTTCTTAAAAAAAAAATTATTTTACAATTATCTTTCTGGGTTAAAAGGTTCTTTGAACCATTCCCATGTTCTGCCTCAAGATGGTGGGCTTAGGGTTGATGTTGAAAGCAGCAGCAACTTTGCTGTCCTTTTTTTTTTTCTTTGCAGCAGCCTTACTAACTGTTGCTCATACACTACAGATTGCCTATGCACGCTATATAATTTGTATCTGCATTTGAGGACATAAAATACAATGTTCTGCTCGTTAATCCCCACTGCCCTTTCTTTTATTTTCCACCTCCCCATAGTGAGCTGTGTGTCTTGCCTTCTTTGGATGAACAAATCTTTTATGAATTCTTTGAGTTCTGATTGAGATATGATATTGGTTCTGTTCAGTGACATTTAGTAGGGTAGAGCCTGAAGGAAAGTTGGTCATGGGATGCAGAAAGGCTTCCACTGCTCCTTCATCAGATCAGGTTTGGTCTTGTACCATAAACTAATAGTTTTTCCTGCTATCTGGTAGTTACCAAATGTAATGTTGCCAAATTCCTATCATTATTTTAGATAACTGCCTATCAGCAACCAGACCAATAAAATGGGATTCATTCTGCTTTAAGATAGTAAATACCATCTTCATTTTCATTGTAATTTGGGAAGTATTTTGCAATCCATGCAATATCATTGGATTTTCTCCGTTTTTTGGATTGTGGTACCATAAGTTGGATTGTTTCAACATATATTTAATATGTTCTCTCCTGTTTACAGGGCAATGAGGCTGTCAATATTGGTAATGGGGTTTCTACCCTTGGAGATGTTAGTGCTGTAAGTACTAAACCTGATGAAGTTGTTTCAACTTACTGTTGTATTGAAGATAATTCCATATCACCTAGCTTTTCATCAATCAACCAGGCTAATTCGGCAGATCCAGCCAGTACTTTATCCGAACTTGACAAGTCCGGATACATAGCAAAGGAAGTACTTGAAGCCAAGCCTTGCTCCCGTGTTAAGAGGAAAAACAGTACCTTGATTTCAAAGGGTAAACGCCTAAGAATTGAAAACGGGGGCGTGATAGAGCTGAAGCTAACAATGGAACAAGCTCAAGGATTGATCCGTCCACCTCCCAATCATGTTCCTGCTATTGTTGTAATAGAAGAATATGAATTTGAGGAATATGAGGTATGCAGCCTTTTGCATTTCATGATCCAAATAGATCAATGTCCATTTATTGCTCTATGGTGGTTATAGCAATCTTTTGTTTTTCATAACTAGAAAAGAATGTGGGTCTCTAAATTGGGCTGTGAAGATAGTAACTGAACAAAGAATTTGTGATCTATATTATGAACTCTCAATTTTTATGTTCTCCAAGACAAATCATATCGAGTTTGTTTTCTAAATCTGTTTATGATATGGGAAAACAGATACATCTTGAGGTCTTGAGTTGGAATCTTCTAAAGTTTTGCTAAGTTGAGGCATTTGCCAAGGATTCACTCAAGAGAATGGAGAAGAAAAGTAAAGAAATGGTGGAGAAGGAGAAGTAAATTGGAACAAAGTCGTTGGTCAATTGGCCTTGCCGAGACATAAATGCTTACATTGCTTTTAAAAAACTTGCGATTTAATATTGGTATTATGAGCTCGAGATTAACTTTTCCGTATCAAGATCATATGCTAGGCTGCTACTCTAAAGAAAATCTTCTTTGATGCTAGAATTCACGTGATCAGCTGGGCCTTTATGCGATATATTTTTTTTCTGAAATGATAATCAGTTACCATAATTTTCTTTAGGGATTGCTATTAGTTTTTCTTGAACTTTGTCAGCCTTCATGTTTGCTTTGTTCTCTCAGTGTTTTTAATCCTTGTCAAACTTTACAACTGATGTCAAAGCACTGAAAGAGGTTCAATCTTCTGGGTTTTGGATGTGATTTTGTTTAGCAGGCTGCACCAGTTATTGGGAGGCCTACAATTCCAGCAACAGATAATACAGGGTACATTGCTTATGTGTGCTTTGATTTGTACACATCATTGATTAGTCTATGCCTGTTTGTTTGAAAGCATCTTTCGCCATGTGCACTTTGGAGGTAGTCCTGAAATTTTTCTCAAATTTTCTCTTTAGTGATGTGCACATTGGAGGTAGTCCAGAATATTTTCTGAGATTTTATTGAGTAAATGTTGGCTCCAGTATGTATTTGTTCGAAGTTTGTAGGCTTTCATTCCACGGGCATTAGGCATTGGCCTTCATTTTTTTTTTTTTGGAATTTAACAAATTCTCTTTTGTACTCTTATGGAACATAATCATTGTGTATTCTTCTTTTACCAAAATGAGTCTCAAGGTTTCTTAAGCGATTTTTCCAAATGAGCATGTTAGCCAATTTACGTCATCTCTTTTGGCCAAGTGAATTTAATTCTGTGTTTCATATGTTCAGTGAAAACATCCAATGGACTCAGTGCGAAGACTGTTTTAAGTGGCGCAAAGTGCCTGCCAGTGCTCTTCTTCCCTCAAGGTGGACCTGTTCTGGGAACTCGTGGGATCCAGACAGGTATAAAGACACCATATCTACTTTTAAACTCAGACTTTTGGCCTCTATATCCCACTTTATATGTTTTGAGGGCTCATTTTGTTACCCTCAGAATAAATAACAGAACATCTGTATATCTTCATTGCCAAACCTGATTTAATTTTTCATATGAAGCCGGTGTGCTTCTCAAGTGTAATCACGAGAAGCACTTAATTGGATTATTTTGTTTTAAGCTTACTGGTTTAATGCTCTGGATTCCTAGTGTAATCATGCCATGCCTTATTGATACTGTGATTAAGTTTGATGCTAGGATCATTTTTGATGTTGCAGCACTCTTTTGTTGTCTGCAGTGGAGTGAACTGTGGCATGATGGATAAATTTGATTTCTAAAGTACTACATGCATTTTATTTTGATTCCCACTTCTCAAAACTCTCCTGCCAGTGTGTTTAATGCAGTTTAACATGCTCTTTACAGCAAAGGCCTTTCATTCAGTATGTCAATTCACTTTGTGTCCTGAACTTTACTGAAAAGATGTGTTTTGTACCTTCCCTTTTCGAAAAATGGACAATGGCTCTGATGTTGATTGGTATTGAGTGTTTGATATCTAGATTCCTTAAAACACAGTGACAGTTGAGTTCAGATGTACCGCACTTCCTTTTTATCATTGCATTATATTATGCCCTCTTGTATGATTATAAATTCCAGTTTTTTTCTCTCATTACCTTGATCAGCTGATCCACGTCCTTTATGGCTTCTGCCTTGTCCTTTTATTCTCTTTTACCTGGCTTCGCTGGTGCAATAATGCTTATGGATTGGTCTGGACAAAGTCCATTTGGTGGACCAACACTGGTGTGTCCTATGACTTTTATTGCTGCTGTTATAGTTTTTGTGGCATCTATTTTGTCACAAAGGCATTGGTTTTTAGCTCTGAACTTTATTATATTTGAAGAGATCTTCCTATCCGTACCAATCTCTGGCAGCATTGCTTTTGCATGAGCCCCCCCAAGGGGCCTTTTTTTCCCTCTATCTTTTCCTGTTTGTTGCGTGGTTGGACCCTAATTGTGGATCTATTGAAATCCATGTGAGTTATGAGCACTTCAGGACGAATGTTAATATTTTGACCATTCTTTCGGCTGTCAGATCTGTGTGTGCTGTGGCTCAAGAATTAACATCTGAACAGCTTCAAGATCTGCTACCCACGAGTAATAAGGGTATGGATTATTTATTGGTTTTATTTCTCCCATCAAACTTCGTACTTGACAAATTTATTGTCGTTAATTTTTACAAGTACCTTTTTCCCGTAGTGGTAGTCACATTTTCTGCAATTTTTGTCATGTTTGCTTTTGTTATCTGATTGTTGAGCAGCTGCTTCTAAGAAAATGAAGGCTGCTAAACAGGATATAGATTCAGTTGGCCCTTTGGAGGGGCTTGACACGCTTGCCAACCTTGCTATCCAGGAAGAGGGAGAGGCCCTCCCATCATCATCACAGGCCACAACAAAGCACCCACGCCACAGAGCTGGCTGTTCGTGCATTGTCTGCATTCAGCCCCCAAGCGGCAAGGGCCATAAGCACAAGCAATCATGCAATTGCAATGTATGTGCGACAGTGAAGCGTCGTTTTAATACCCTTTTGTTGAAACGTGGGAAGAAACAATCAGAGAAGGAAGCAGAAACTACACGTCAAAAGCTGCAGCAGGAACAGTTGCCCGAACAACTGCTGGATGATGACATCCAGCATTGTAATGAGACAGGCAATACTACCCCGAACCAGGAAATAGGGAGCAGTGAGAGTTCTGAGAATGACCCAACTGTGAGAAAAAACTCCATTTCACCTTTTAAAGGTCAAATTGACCTCAATATCCAACCGGAGCGGGAGGAAGAGTTGTCACCTAGTTCGGATTCTGGTGGTGTCATGAGGTTGCTCCAAGATGCCACGGAGAGGTATCACAGGCAACAGAGGTTGTCAAACTCTATTAGTAACGTGAATTCAGTAGGCAATCAGATACAGCAGGATGGAATTGGAGGGGCAAATTTCAGCAACAATATTGCCTTTGACAGCAATCATCAGAAAACCGAAGCAAACCATCATATGACTTTAACTATGAATGCACCCGGATCCACACCAACCACTGATAGATAAGAGGTACTTTTTTATTCTATGGCACAGTGTATATCCTTGGAGCAGGTCTGGTGTGATGACGGCGGAAGTAGCTTTGTTGTACATTGAGACGGTTTGGCATCATCCTTCTTCATATATGTACATAAAGAGGTAGTTTTGCTGATCTCTATGCTGTATTGCGAAAAAAATGATAATTCAACTTGAGTGGGTGGTGGGTCGAAGCTAGTTCTTTTTCATCGTCGGAGCTCACCTTTCTGCCCAATCGATGAACCAGGTAGGATGTAATTAAGATTATATATGTTTATCTTTTTTTTCAGTAATAGAACTCCCTGCGGGGTTGTTTTTTTATGCCAAACCTTGGTGTATTCAAATCTGTTTTGAAGCTGGATCGAAGTCTGGTCGGGTGGCCCTGTTCTTGCTTGTGATGATTTTAAGTATATACAAGCTTAGACATTAATTTATTGCTGTTCCAACATGTGAATTGTGGGTTTATAGATTAATTGAATTGGTGCAGGCAGCAAGCCAAGTGACATTCTTTCTTTTCAGATTGATCTGCTTTCAGTGTTTCATCTTTCTGGTTGATATAAACGATTTTATTGTTTTTCGTAGGGCTGTTAGTTGAGCCAAGTTTAAGTCCGAGTCTGTCGAGCTTGTTTTTTTAAACGGATTTAAAAAATTGTTCAAGTTCAGCTTATTTAGAAAATGAGCCGAGCCGAGTCCAAGTAGTTTGCGAGTTGAGTTTTTTGAGTTCTAGTCGAGTTTTTTAAGTTTGTTTTTTTAAATGAGTTTTATAAATTATTTAAGTTTGGCTTATTTATAACACGAGTCAAGTCTTATCCAAGTTGAGCTTGAGTAGTTTGACTCGATTAATAGTCCTAGTTATTTTGTTTACAGCTCGATTAAGAAAATTGGTTGTGTTTTGAAGGTCGTACTTTTTAAAGGTATAATGCTCAGGATTTGAGAAATTTCCCTCTTTGTGGAAACCGATAGAAACTTAAAAATGGCATGACTAAATGATACCGATTTGGGTGGCATTGAAAGAAGAATATGAATATTTAAAAAAAATACTCGATTTAACATTATATAAATTATTTTAGAATTAAATAGTTTTTAACTAGCTCAAATATTGATACTAATACGAAATAACTCAAAATGTCAAAACCTAAAGAAGATACGACTCAAAATAATACGATATGAAAATTACAGAGACAGGTTCTTTAAGATTATAATATAAACTATTGAGAATTTTATATCCAATGGAGAAAGTGAAAGTTTCAAGCAAAAAGCCATCCAAGAACAAAGGAGAGGTCTGAATCTGGACAACATATCAGAAATTCAAGAGAGACTGAAATGCTTGTAAATAAAGAGATTTTGAATTAATATTTTTTCTGTATGAACGCTATTCGGTAGATAAGGATTTCTAATTATAACTTGTGCATCAGTAATTTGAGTCATGAAAAAATTGTTAGCACGTGATCGTCAGACTTCAAAGCTACAAAAGCCTCATGCACTTAGTTGAACATTACTCGATAGATAAAGAGTGAGGTTTGAATCCTCTCCAATGCTATCCAATCACCCACCACCCATTTTATATGCACGTGAGCGTGAGACTTCAAAGCGACAAAAGTCTCATGCACTTAGTTGAACATTACTCGATAGATAAAGAGTGAGGTTTGAATCCTCTCCAATGCTATCCAATCACCCACCACCCATTTTATATGATCCTTCACTTTGAGGATGGTTTCTGAAAAAATGGATGGTGCTTGATTGGATAGGAATAGAAGCATTCCAAAATCTGAAAGGGGGAAGGAAAGAAATCCTTCATTGTATGCTCTTTGCTTAGGAGTTCTTTTTCATTATATACTCAATGCAAAATGGGCCAAGTTTGGTAGAATGGTGTTTTGCAATTTGCATTGCATAATATGCACAAGTAAAATGGTCCAAGAACTAGAATTTTGTTGGTAGGTTTGGGAGGAGAAAAGAAAAAGGTATGAGTATAAAAATTAGGTTCAAGAATCTAATTTTTTCGGTAGGTGTAAGAGGAGGACAAAAAAGAATATGTAAATAAAGGTTTTAGTAATGTGTCACACCAGTTGGTTGGACCAAAACTTTGTCGTGCATAAGGCATGAAAGGATTGGAAATTTAAGGGCATCAAACTTGTGGTTGATAATAACTTTTATACTAACTTTTTATACATAAGAATAAGTTTAACTTGTATTAAATATAGTGTAAATTCAGTGGCATCCCCTACATTTAGTTTTATTATATGATCATCCCTTAATATTTCCAAAATAACAGAGAGAAGTGACTTACTTATCTTGAGAATTTGATAATCTTGATCAACATAAAAGAGAGAGGACTCTGCAATCAATGCCCCTCCCTCCATAGGCCAACTCCTCTGTGACAACAACCCTTCCAACACCCCTTACGGCCACAACCCCTTCCCAACACTCCTCATGCAACCCTTCGTAGCCCAAGCAACTACTTTCCCTACCCACTAGCACACTCATAGAGTTGCCCTCCCCCAAGCATAATACACTTTCTCTCTCTCTCTCTATTCATAAATTACCATATCTCTCTTTGTGTATTCATAAATGAGCAAGAGCAATGTTATTAGAACATAATTTAGTGGTATAATTTGAGAAAATAATGAGGTGTTACTAATAGAATAATTGTGAATTTATTTAATGCTCCAATGAGACCCGTCATTAAATACATTTCATTTTCATTTCATTGGTAATAACTCATTATGTTTTTAAATTATATCTCAATAGTATTAATGTTCATAAATTTTCGTATCAACAATACTGACGTGGTATAATTATTCAATAAAAAATTATAAAATACGACTCATTTTTTATTATAGAGGTATTTTGTGTCATATAACTAAATAGTTATGAATTTTTTGTAAGATTCACTTATAAATTTATTTATTTATTAACGAACGATTATATTATATTGTGTGACACCGTTAACTAACGCAATATAACCGTGATGGTTTGGACCTGAACCTACTTAACTTACTTAACGACGTCGTATGTAAAAGCAAGCCGTTCTAAACAGGAGGATTATGATAAAGTCAACCGTCTTGGTCCTCTTGGAGCTCTCGTACTCTGCTTTACAGCTTCGAAGAAAATCAAGCCCTAACCTTCAAGAGGTAAACTCAATGAATTTTTGTACACTGTGTGTGTGTGTTTTTTTCCGTCCTCTT
>CM042188.1:2093781-2110528 GCA_023539305.1 Ilex asprella
AGATGGGATGGTTGGGGGGGGGGGGAAGGGGCTAAAGAGTTGTAACGGGGCACGATGACATAATGAACAAGATGGCACATGTACAAATCCAGATAATTTGCAACAACTAGAAAATCCAACACCAAGTTGGAGCTAAGTCGGTGGATTTTCCAATTCATCATAATCCAACACCTTGTTTCTTAACCGTAAAAAAATTAAATGATGAGAATCTATTCTTTGACAAAGTTGAAGTTAGAGCATCTGCTGTTCTCTAATCTAAAAAGCATATTTTCTAAAGTAGAGAGCATTTGTGATGAAAGTTTAAAATAAAGAAAAGATTATACACAACTCCAATAGTACTCTCTATTTGTGTTATAAATAGCCGTAATAGACTTATAGTACATGGTAATTAGTGGACAACATACACATGCCATTGTTTTCTCTAAAATAGGGAATTAGAGAGAGCCCATTAAACATATTCTTAACTACGTGAAAACATGGTTAAAGGTCGATTAATGGATGCACTAACTTGGCTTCAAACGAGGTTATGTTTCTTATAATGCGTACACACTCATAATTCATAAAAGACATTCTTGCAAGACTGGGAAGGGTTAAACCAAAGAATTCCTTCATTTCAAGTGATCGAGCACTTAGACTGCACAAGCATGTCTACCCTTGGGTTCGGTTCCAATCCCAGAAACGGTCCATTGAATCTGTTCCTTGATATTAACGCAATCAAGATCCTCATATGATTTATATCACATAACAGAGAAAAGAAATAAGAACTTCACCTGCCAAAAACAGAAGAAAACAATTCCTTTGATGCAGATGAACTTTGCAAGTGGCTTGTGTGGTTCCAATTCTTTGGCAAAGACATGATAAAATACTACCAAGGAATACATAGCCAGTGAAAATGAAAGGTTGAGAATGATGGTAAATGTCCAGCTGATCCAGTTCGGATAAATCCCGAGAATCTGAAATGCTATCATCAAAATGGAGCATAATGGCCGAATAACGACGAATTGCCATGTCCAGTACTTGAGACGCTTTAGCGTATGGTGGTCAAGATGAGCAATATGAGGCTGCAATTGGCAAAAAGAAAATCCTTCAGATATATCCTTCTGACCTAACACCCACATTGACAAAAAAACTAACTGCTGATTGTCATAAGACAGTGATAGTAGACTAGTATTCTATTTGTGTGCAATTGCAACCTATTTGAGTGAGTTTTTGTGCAAAAGTTAAAGGAACTTAAGAGAAATGTAACGACTCTTTCTCAATCTCACCAACATGTATGTTTAATCCGCATAGATAAAAGGGAAAAGTGAAAGCGAGTAAAGTAGCAGATATAGATCCTACTGTGTCTTCATGAGATCAACTCTGCAACATCAAGTGCAACAAGAAGCTGCATTGATTTGATGAATGATTTGTTCCAAGTTTCCACCAAACCCATATTTGATTCATTTACAACTGAAATTGCTTAAACAACAACTCTGATACAGGAAAATAAGATCCACTTGGTGCATTAAAATATTCTTTAAATCAGACTACTCATTTCCCTTTCTTTCAGTCATCCTGCTCCCAATTGACATCAAATTATAATCAAGTAAAAAAAAACTACAACTGCACCTGGAAAAGAGTCATTGGGAATGAATGGTGAATTTCCCGTCCTTTGATTTCATCTGGCACCATATTTTTGCTGATTGAAATGTTCAAGTAACTGTAAATCAAAGCTAAAAACTTAGCAATAACCTGCAATAGAAGAGAAAGAGAACATAAGCTGATCTTCGACCTCATGAGCAAAGAGCCTGTAAACTAACAAAAATCATATAATATGCAACAACAGACAATTACCAGAGCCTCATAGCATTCCTTAATCGAGTCTAAGAACATGAAAAATTCTTTGCTTCCCCGGAAATCCAACAAACCCACAAACGAGACAATAGCATATATGGGTGCCATAAGGATGATTATAAGTATGGCCTTTTGCTCCTTTGGTTTCTTCCAGTAAAAGAGATGCTGAGATAGGAGCTGCATTGTGAAATGCATTGTAAGAATTACACAAAACGCGCATCCTAGCAGAGTTATTTCTCCGCAGTTCATTGTAGTAATATCAATCATCTTCTATTGATCTGATAACCCAGAGCTTGATCTGCAAAACAGTGCTAAAAATCTTCAAAATCTATATTTAGTAAGGTTCGAAATATATATTTTATATCAGATGAAAGCACTCGCTTATGGACCCCATGAACTAAGGAGTGTTAAAAGAGTTTACGCCAAGAATGTGTGTCACCTTAACTAGTTTCTCTTTTCTGTGATAAGTATTTAATTAAGCAGCCATTTTCCACAATTTCAAGATTTGAGGATGGGATGAGACAATGCAAGTAGCAATGATATGATTTCATTGCTTTGTGGCTGCCTACATGTTTCTAGGCCAAGGGCAATGTTCACGAAAACAATAGATGAGTACAAAAGTCATGGGTGCCTGTGCCTGTGTAAGCATTAGTCAACTGAGACTTAAAGCATGAAAAACCAATTACTAGTTTCTATCACCATTGCAATAATGATGGGTGAGAGGCTTTTCTAACCGTCCAGCGAATAGTAGTCACCTATATACCCTGCTCAGTTTCTTCAATATAACTCAACATGTTAATAGCTTTTCTGAAAGTTTCAATATTTCATAATTGGAAAAAGTGCCAACCATCAGAATATTTGCGAGTATTGATGTATGATGCACTACCAGGCTTCAGTATTGTTATCCAAAGTTCATCATCCAAGCATCACATACACCGAATCAATGACAATTACCTAATTAAGTGAAAATTTGATTCATATATTCAGCATCATCAACATTTGCAATTGCTTCATACATTTTCTAACTATCCATGTCACATGAGATCTTTTTTTCCCAGTCTTACCATTGAACACCCCCTTAAATTTCGACACTATGTTACCTGGATTGTGGATCATTTTGGTTGGTCCGTTGATTTGAGTCATGGTTGGTTTTCAATAGGATTACTTTCTCTATTATATGAGATTATACATTCATATACATAGAGTTAACTAGCATTTACTTTGGGATTTGAGTATCAATTAGGGGTCAGGAATTTAAGCAATCAAGATAGCAAACCCACCCTAGTTTTGGGTCGAGTTCGTGGAACGATAGTGGTATCTGCGATCCCAGTATCCATGTTTCAGCATCCACCTTCAATTTGCTCGACTAATGATCTGATAGTTCAATTATGTGTCGTTCATTGAGCGATTCTCTTTGCTAATTGATTTAGTAATGACTAAATTGCCACAGCAAAATGCTAATGTAATTCATATATAAAGATCAAGTGTACAGAAACAACTAATTTTACTGTCAAAACACTACAAAGGTGTATATAACAAAACAAAGCATAATTTTCAATCATAAAATCTCAGAAATGAAAAGCAAACTAAATCTTGACCCAAATACACTGTTTGGCAGCTAAGAAACCAGATCAAACAAAAAGAGAAAAACAAGGAGAAAATCAAGACTTCAGACCATTGATTTGCTTGATACCCAGAAAAAGAAAAATTCAATTGTGTACATGCTAGACTCGACTAACTATCAATTTTCAGTTCTTCGGGAAGACAACAACAAAAATAGTAAAACACCATACCGGAGATATATATTTCCCTTCTCTTTTTCTCGCGTTTTCTGAGCAACCAAACACCGCTCGCACTGTTTTTAGAAAAAAAAATGGGGGTTAATTACAAATCGCACAATACAGATATAAAAGATTTCAATTTGTACACCGACGTGAACTAAAACTAAATCAATAAATTATACATAAATTTCCTAATATTTATTATTTAATTATTTAAATTTTTATATTTAAAATATTATTCTTACACCTCCTAATATTTGTGCACGAATAACACATAACTCTTTCTTGTTGATATTTATTAATATTAATATTGGTGGTGTAGATTAGCAAGAATGAGCAGAACACGTAAAGAGGATCAAAGGTGTATGGAAGCTCTTGCTCTTTTTTCCTTTATTCATGGCTTAGAAAATTGTCCCCTAATAATGGAAATGTCATACAATATTTATATAACTGTCTCTTGTTCAGTGGATCTTTGTTGAGATCCTTATCTTTCATGCGTGGAATCTTTCTTAATCTTAGGAGTAGATTTTGGTCGGCTGAGATTTTTATGCCTTGACTTTTGCTTTCTATTGCTTCGGGAGTGTCTGCTGTCATCCAGTTGTTCTCTTATCATTTTTTCTATTGCCTCGCCTAGGAGAGTTCTGATTTTGGTCTTCTGAGCTCTGTATAGGTCTTGCCTGACTTTCTTATCTGACCTCCTGGTCCGAGCTCAAATCCTGACCTAGTATTTAGTTGGAGCTCTTTATGGGTATCATCAAATATAACCATTGAAAAATATGATTTCATTTTAATAAACAATTATAATTTTATATTACCTTTTTATTTTGTGGATCCGTTATACTCTAAAATTTAAAATTAAATTTACCATTTAAATGCCCAATATAATAAATATATTTATATAATATTTTTTATGTTCAATGCAATACATCACTTGAACAGAATTATTTGAATATCCAATTGGATGAACATTTTAGTTATATTTGGATTCTTAAAGAATATAGGTGTAATATTTCAAATGTGAGAAGTCTAAATAATTAAGTGATAAATATGAAGGGATCTAAGTATAATTTAATTTATTTAGTTTTAGCCGTTGACTGTGAGTTTGAGATGCACATTGATATACATTTTTTATCATGGTGCAAATTAAGATTTTTAATCTTTAAAAATATAAATTGAGATTCGAACGATTTTTCGAATGTACAATTTAAAATTAGCTATAAGGAGTATGAAGTTTGTCTTATTTTGGTCCTCAATGTTTCAATTGCATAATTTTAGTCCCTAAAATATTGAATATATTTTTATATGATCCTTCAAGCAGACAACATCCAAATTGTTAATAATTTTTTATTATAAACTTGTAACGTAATAACTAAATATGGACAAAAAATAATTTTAATAGCTTATGATCAAAATTGTGTAATTTAGGTAGGTATTTAACCAAGATTTGAATAAAAATTTGGTCAAGAGTTATCCAAATTATTTTTTTGTCTATATTTAAGTATCATTTGACAAGTTTATGATAAAAATCGTTAACAATCTAGACACTGTCTACTTGTGGTATATTATAGAAACATATTCAATACTTCAAAGACTAAAATGATGCAATTGAAACATTAAAAATCAAAATGAAATAAACTTCATACTTTAGAGACTTCCGGTACAATTAACCCTAAATATGAATTGGTCGCCAGCCTCCCATGATATAGTGGGCCCAATGAAACGGCACCGTACGTGACCAGCGTCTCCCAGGATATGGTGGTGTGCAGCGATGCACTTTATTATTACCGGCCAGGAAAATTTATTCAATTAATTTGAGGGCATATGTAAATTTAATATAAATTAATAAACAATGCACGCTTCAAATGATTTTTTTTTTTCACATAAATTATTGGATTTCAATTAATTTGAGGGCATATGTAAAATTAATATAAATTAATAAATAATATGCACTTAAAATAAAATTTTCCCAAGAATTATTGATTTTTCAATTACTTAAAATAAAATTTTCACTCACGTGTTATTACTTTATTTATGAATTGTTATTATATCGTTGTAATTATTAAATTGTCAATACTTGAGACATGATGTTATTGATAAATACATGTAGATTGAGATTATCTTCATTATATTTTTTTCTCAAATTTTTTAATATAATATCATATATTGTATATGGATGAGGGCCCACGATTAAATGGTGGATCTCGTATATATTAATAATAAATAATCTATCATTAAGTAAAAATATAGTGAAGAAAATATGGATCATTTGATTAGCCAATATAATTTATTTTTACAAATGCCTAAAATTAACGCAAATAATAATAAAGATGAGTGCTTTTATACATTCTATAATTTTTTTTTTTATCATTTTGTGAAAACTTTCCCTATATAGTAAAATTTATATTAATAGATGGGATATACTACCTTTCATTTTATTTGTTAGAAAAATACTTAATTGATAATGTTGGGAAAACGAAAAATTATCCAATGTTTTTATGTCATGTCAACTTTCTTGAAACAAATAAATTATTTGAGATATTGTGATTAAGATCTTAGTGCACTAAGCCAAAAAGTGTGTTTTGGTATAGTGTGTGTATCTATATATTCGCCTTTATAATTGAAAATTTTATTTAGTTAACCCCACCCCCTCCCAAAAAAAATAAAATTTGTTTCACCTACAATTTTTTTTTTGGGTCAAAACGTGTTTTTAATCATATGCAACGGTAAAAAGTGTCCGACTATTCATCAAGGCCCAAGAATTCATTGCACATCTTATCGACGAGATTTGATAATCGCATCTAATCGAAGTTTCATTTGAGTGGACCCATAACATAAATGAGAACTGTTTTTTAAGTGGGTCGTTTTTTGTGCAAGACATTGCTTAAGACCAACGAGTTACATGATACGTGCACAATCAACTTTGTATGTTCCGTCCTTTGGCCCTTTGCCAAATGGCTTGGCAGACAAACTACCTTGATCTGTATTCTGCTTCGATTCATTATGCTTAGTTTTGAATAAGGTTGAATGGACGAATCACTATATTAATTAAGCATATATAGTAACAGATGAATTTTGTAATTGCTTTGAAAGTCTATTTGTAGTGGTTGGAGATTCGACTAGAATTTCCTTCGAAAACATATATTTTAAAAAATATTTAAATTGCTTTGATGTTTTTATAATTTAGTCACCAAGTAATTATATTTTTGTGAATTCTATTAAAGTCATATTAGTTTTTATATTAAGTTAATATTTGCCGTATTTGTCAAGTTTTGACAGACAATAAGTGCAGTAAATTTATGTCAAATACTACATAAAAATGATGTTAGTTTTTGGGATGAAGTGTCTTTACACAGACATTAGAGGTGTGTGGTGTATATAATTTACAATTACTACTGGGGTCTAAATGTAATTTAAGTAGCGGTTCATGGGCCTCACCGCGCGAAAAATTCCAAATTCCAAATTCCAAACAGTTCCTCTCACAATCACTCTCAGCCTCTCTGTCTCTGGCGTTGTCTTGTTCCCCATAACTCCGAATCTCCGATTTTGCAATCATAGCAACAAAATCATCAAAAACACACAAGCCTCGGAGACATCGCCCCAATAATTTCTAAGGTTCTATACTAGATTTTTTAAATTCGATACAGATTCTGCGTTTTGGATAACAACAACTACTCAAAACAATCATAAAACTGTTGTACACACACACACATATATATACATATATTTCTGTTTAAGCTTCAAATTCTGTATATAATTGTATGCGTTTTATGCTACTTTTCGGTGAATCGAATTATGGGAAGAAACGATACGTTATCAATGGTTTTATTGATATTCTTAGGGTTTCTGTGTTATTGTTGTGAAAGAGGGCTTTCAGTTACAGTGACATATGATCATAGGGCACTGGTTATTGATGGGAAGAGGCGGATTTTGCAATCTGGGTCGATACATTATCCGCGAAGCACGCCTGAAGTGAGTTTAAATTGGGGTGCTTTAATTGGTGGTGATATTTTTGATATATTATGTTTGTTGGTGTGATAATGTGGGTTATTATTTTGGTGAATCTTTTAGGTGTGGCCGGAACTTATCAGGAAATCGAAGGAAGGAGGATTGGACGTGATCGAGACGTACGTTTTTTGGAACTATCATGAACCTGTGAGAGGACAGGTACGAAGTTATGCTATAATGTAAATGCTGTATAAAACTTTTGGACAGTGGACTTGCTCATTATCATTACCTTCAACAATATTTTGATTATCATTATTTTTGAAAATATTGTAGTACTACTTCGAGGATAGGTTTGACCTAGTTAGATTCGTGAAGACAGTGCAGGAAGCGGGCCTTTTTGTGCATCTGAGGATTGGGCCATATGTTTGTGCTGAATGGAACTACGGGTCCGTTCGAATTTGTTCAATCTTCTTATCATGCAGTTTCACATCCTCATTATTCTGGGGTTTTAGGAGCATTAGACTTCACATTGTGTCTAAGAAGGCATTTGTATCAGTTTAGTGATTTGGTTTGCTTTGTCCTGTAAACAAGATAGGGTTGTTTGACCACCTTAGCAATTTACCCTAGAAAAATTACAGTTTTCTCCCGTCTACAGCATAATAAATCATAAGATCTTATCTTTCTTCCAAAATGTACTTTGTTCTTAATTCTTTAGTTTTCATTATTTCCTTTCATTATTATTTTTGAACAGGGGATTTCCTATGTGGTTACACTTCATTCCTGGCATCCAGTTCAGGACAACAAATGATCCTTTTAAGGTCTACTTTGAAATCCAAAGCTGTTACGCTTGTTTATGAGAATTGATTTCAAAATAGTTAATTTGTCCATGTTTATTCCACATTGATTGTTTGTGGAAACGGATTGTTAACATTGTTGGCTTGGATATGCGAATTCCATACTGCTGGTAAGTTTGTATTTTGTTCGTGCAGGAAGAAATGGAGCGTTTTCTAGCAAAAATTGTTAACCTAATGAAGGAGGAGAATCTATTTGCGTCGCAAGGAGGGCCAATCATTCTTGCACAGGTGATTTATCCGTCCCTGTTAACCTGTGTTGATATGAAAAATCTTGTTACTAAGTTTTGAATGTTGCCTGTTGATTTCCCAGTGTTTTTTTGTGCTTAAACTCTTGGTGTTGGTGATCTATCAGGGGTGGCCCGAGACATTTTAAGGCCTAAAGCGGAAATAATAAATGAGGCTTTTGATTTTTTATAGTAATAATAAATTTAATTTTTAATTTTTTGAAATGCAAATATATTAATGAAGTTTTTATATTCAAGCTTTTGTTACAATATTTGAACTTCATATATATATATAGAGAGAGAGAGAGTGAGAGGGAAAGAGAGAGAATGATTGAAATATTATGATGGTAAGTTTGAATTTGACTTTTTTTTTAGGGCAATAGCTTTAGTTTTGCTATTAGCTTTTTTCTTTTTTTTTTTCAAAAAATTGAATTTTAGGGCCTTTTAATTTCATGGGCTAAATTAATAGGTCCTATCTACTCAAGTTGAAATCTTGTATTTGGGCTTAAATCTAAATTTTTTGTGGGACCTAGTTCTTATGGATTCAGATTTTTTGCTTGGACTATTATTACACATCTATAAATTATGTGGCCTTTCCTAAATTGGGCCTAAAGCCCAGATTTTATTGGCCTAATGATTGGGCTGGCCCTGCTATCATGTTATCCATACTTAGATTATATACAAAAGTAGTGTTAATTGAGTCATGTCATGTTTAAGCAAGTGTTATTTTAGGTTTGTGTCAGATATTATTCAATCTTAACCCGACATGTTTAATAAACTTTGCCAGACATTAACCTTACTTATTTACTATGAAGCATGGATATTTCGTCAAGATCGACGTACTCGTATCGGATACAATACTCGTTGGATACTTGATGATACGTATCGGATATGCATTATCCGTATCCGATAATTAATAAAATATGTGGATACTTCGCAGATACTTCTAAACATGGTGCAAGATGTACAATTTTTAATTTTAAGTTATACCCCTTTTTTGGAGTTCACATATAATATAAAACATCAACAAAATTTCATCTGATTTTGAAGACACGAGTTTTTTTTTAAGTATTATTTATTATTACATGTTAAGAGAGTATAAAAAAAATGAGTCACTTACACTATGCTTTTAAAAATAAATACTCATAAAACTAACTAGTTAAATGTGGTTATGATTCCTTCAATTAGTTATGCTCATTTTATGAACATATCATAATAAGATTATATTATATCTTTTTTATGGTAAAAATTCTTAATTTTACTTACTAATGTTAAAAAATTATTGAAAAATTATAATTTTTAAGTCGCTAAATAATAGTAAAATATAAATATATTTTATTATAGACATATCCTGGCCGTATCCGTATCCTATTTTTTTAAGTTTTTCCGTATTACCGTATTCGTATCGTATCGTATCCGTATCTGTGCTTCCTAGCTTCTTTACTATTCGTGTCACAAAATTCCACCCCTATTATGAAGAATGGACTTGGATACATGATCTAAGTGAAATGATATAGACCTAATCATTCGTAATTTTTGAAAAGTAAAATGTAGATATGATGGGATTTCTAAAAAACAAAATGTAGATATGATGGGACAAGTAAATGAATATGTGTACATAGGTAATTGTGTGGCTAGCATCACATTTATTCGAATGTCATGACAAGGAATCAACTTATATAACACACGCAATCCAAATCACTTATAAATGTTTATTGTATCAAAAAACTTTTAATTTATCAATGCTGATCTGTTTGAGAGTCCTCTTAATGCATTGGATGGATGATGCTTCTTTGCGCCTCCCTTTTGAGAGGTGATCTACCAAACCTTTTTCATCCCAGGTGTCTTTGGTGGAATGGTTTCGATTGCTATACAGGATCCTTTCAGGCTTCAAATTTTTGTCTTACAAATGCAACATAAACCTATTGTTATAGAGAGGGATATGTAGCAGGTGATAGATTGTCTTTGAAGTTTTAGTTTCTGTGTTTAACAGCTATTCTTCAGGGATTTTAGCTTAGTATTCGATTTGCAAAACTCTCGTTCATTGATGCTCTTCGTCTCTCTATCTCTCTGTCACCCATCCTTCTCCTCCTCGTCCCCCTCCCACCTTTCCCTTTCCTTTCCCTTACTCTTGCACACGCACACACCCACACATCAATCTTTGAGTTTGTGGGCTATGCCTTGTCCTTAATCTAATTTGTTGACTGCATTCCAAGAAAAACACCAATTATAATTTTCCAACTCCAAAATCCTTTAAGATAGCCTTATCATTTTCCACAGCCGTAACCCACATTTCTTTTGTCCTTCCTCTTGTTCTTTGTGATAGCTTGACCAAATGACTCCTCTGCATCGATGCATTAGTCGATTACATTATCTTTGATAACTTTTCTGTTAGAGTACCTTAGTATTAGGGTAGTTTGGCCATTTTCCAGGATTGTTTTGCCCATTTCTATTATGTTATTATTATTATTAGCCTGTAGCACACTTATTGAGTTGCACTAATATATTCTTTCCTTTTCATTTCATTCTCTCTTTTGTAGTCGATATTTACATTTTACTCTTCTTATTGTTACTAAGATCACTCCTAAGTTCTCACAGATGAAACTTTTTTCTTATTCTACGTTTTCTTGTATTTCGAGTTGGTCACTGATTCATCTCAACATTCTTGTTCAGCATGTGTTTGACATTCCATGCCATAAAACTGAGTTGGCCTACTAGCTGTCTTTAAATCCTTTACTTTGCAGGAATTTCACGATAAAACACAGACTGACCATGTACTCCTTTTTCATCATATGGTAGTTCTATTCATGTACTCCAGTCTCATCATACTCTAGTTTTATTTGTATTGACATTTCAGTTACTCTCTCTTCCATTGGAAGCAATTGTTTGAAAATAATTTGAGTGGTTGCTTTTATATATTTCTTGGTCATCTACTTTTATTTTAACATTATTTCTGTTTCTAATTTGCTAAAATGACACTATTTTTAAATCTTTATCTTGGTTAGCATAGAATTCTAGATTCTATTGAATGCTCCATAGTTCTACTACCTTAAACTTAATCATTGACCTAAACTTTAAACCTGTTGGATCTGCTGGTTGATTCAATCACTTGGATGAAGGGATTTACTGTCATGGAAAGTTTAGAATTATTGTAGCATTGCAAAGATACCGGCATATTTGAACAATAATTGATGTTAATGTCCAACTTAGGGAGTGTTATACATGCTTGAGAAAATTTGAATTGGCAGCTTAGTTGTCCTAGCAGTCATTGTCTGACTCATTGTTTTATTTTGAGAGCTTATAGACCTACTCTTGTATAGTCTTATGAGAGCATTGTTTCATTCACTCACCCTGTCAAGGATCTTGTCCTGTAGTCTAGCTTTTTCCCTTTCATAGTATAAGTAGGAATTACGAAACTACGCTATAGATAATGTTAGGGTAAATGCTGAAGGTTTATACAAATTCATAATCAGTTAATCCTGTTTGACTCATCCCTGGTTTATGCTGTAATAGGTTGAGAATGAATATGGAGGTGTTCAATGGGCCTATGGAGTTGGTGGAGAGTTATATGTGAAATGGGCTGCTGAAACTGCTGTCAGTCTAAATACTGGTGTTCCGTGGGTAATGTGTGTGCAGGAAGATGCACCTGACCCAATTGTAAGTATTTATCGATATTTGTGGAACTGAATTATTTCTTTCTGATTTTTATTTTCCTAAATAAAAATGAATCTAATTCATCTCATATCAGAAGCATCACATGTTATGATGCCAAACTCTCTAATCAGGAGGTTCTGGCAGAGAGAAAATAAGATAAATGGAAAGAGAAAGAGAAAGACAAGAAAGAAGAAAAATCACAGGGGAGAAGAAAAAAGAGAGAGACATGAGTTTCAAGAGAGTAAAGAGGAGATGAGAGGAAGAAAAAGACAAATCTTGCAAAAGTTTCCTATAGCTAAACCTAATTCAATCACATCTACTGTTAATAGGTAGCCCCACATTCCGATATCTAACGGTACCTGGAGGAAGACAAATTGTCTTATTAAATTTGTTTTTCGTCATAATCTCTTATCCTTGACAACTGTACTTCTGACATCTTTTAAAAAAAAATATAATTTTGTTCTCTACTTCTCTAATTAGAGATAACATTTAATGTTGTAGATAAATACATGCAATGGGTTTTATTGTGATCGCTTCACTCCAAATTCCCATTCCAAGCCAAAGATGTGGACTGAGAACTACAGTGGATGGTAAAAAATATATTTTGGTTCAGCCTTTGAAAAATAATTCTGGAGCATTAGCATTTACTTCATCAAAGAAATGTGAATTTGTAAAACTGTCTTGTTTGATATTGCAGGTTCCTTGCATTTGGTTATCCAATTCCTTACCGACCAGTTGAGGACCTTGCCTTCGCTGTTGCACGTTTTTTTGAAACAGGTGGCACATTTCAGAACTATTATATGGTGAGCCTTGTGAAGTTTTTCCTTTCACTTATTGCAATTTTAATTTGGTAAACATAATCCCCACGGTTTATTTCTGATATCTCCTTGCAGTATTTTGGTGGCACCAACTTTGGACGAACTATGGGAGGCCCAATGGTTGCAACAAGCTATGACTATGATGCTCCAATAGATGAGTATGGTAAATTTTCCTGACATTTTGTTAACACACCTGCTATTTTAAGGAGAATGGTATGCATGGATATGATGGCACTGCTGTATTTTGAAAACGCACTTTATAGTGAAAAGCATGCGTGGTGTTTTATAAAAACTACATTAGATTGGGAAATACATTTGAAACTCTTTAAAAGGGAATTGAGTTTGAAAATCACGGAAGCTTGGAAATTGATTCGAGATTTGGAGGGTTTCATGGGCACAAAAGGGAGCCCTGTCAATGGGTGACAATACTTTTGAAAAATATGTTCATCCCCATATCCATCTTAGGTTTAGGAATTAGTAGCCACGCTTGTTTTTTATCATCCAAAAACTCCATTCTTTCGTTTTTCTTAACCTAAACTACCATAAAATCTCTCTCTCTCTCTCAAACAATACCCTTGCCCAAATTACCTAGTCACAGCCCGACCTCCACGCCTATCTCCACCACCACCTCCCAAACCCAATTGCGAGTCTAGAACACATCAACCCACTAAAGCCACCATAGCCACCCAACTCTAAAACGAAACCACTCTGGACCCTCTCCACTATTTGTTTCGATGTGTATATATCATCGCGTATCTAACCAAACCTTTTCTCTTCTGTCAAGCAATTTGGTGGGTTCGCTCTCGCCCCCTCTCTCTTTCTTTGTTGTGTGCGCGTGTCTTTTGATTACGTTTGTTTTGATGGGTTTGTGTTTCTTTTTCTCTCACTCTCTATATATAGGTATGCAGTTGTTTGTGATCGGATGGTGCAATGGGTGGAGATGGTGGTTATAGTGGTACCAGTGAAGCTGTTGTGTGGGTAACTTTTTTTGGTTGCTGGGTGGGTGGTGAGTTTTGACGATTTGTGGTGCTAGAGAGAATCAGGAGGGAAGGAGGAATATAAATGTGGGGGTAGGGTTTCTGGGGTATTAGACCTCCGATGTGGGGCAAGGAGTTGTGGTCGGAGGTTGGGAGGAGGGACAATGCTAGGGGTTTGGGTGGGAATCAAATTGTTGAACTCTGGGAAGAGATTCAACATTTCAATTTGAAAACCTTTCCCTAGAGAGGACACATTATCTAATTGACTGGTTGACTTCAAAACTGATGCAAAAATTGATGCCCATCTGATGACCAGAAATATATGCAGGTTTTATAAGACAACCAAAGTGGGGCCACCTCCGAGACTTACACATGGCAATAAAGCAGTGTGAAGAATATTTGGTGAATGCGGACCCGATTCAACAAACACTTGGTGTGAATCTAGAGGTGTGCATGAAGTTTTAACATGTTTTTTTTAATTAACATGTGTATGTTCTGTCTTTGGTGAATGCTCATATTAAGATCTAGCTTTGTGTGGTATTTTTAAAGGAAAAAGTTTGGATGTTTTGTAGGTGGATGAGACCAGATTGTACTTGGTAAAAGATAAAAAATTTATGAAAGGAAGTAAAGATCATTACAGCACAAATTTTTTAATAACAACCTGATACCTCTTACATGTTATCCCCAAACTTGATTTCTGTATCCTCTAATGCAAACATTATCCCACTTCAAACTTTGCACTTTGCTGATTCATTTCTCTGTTTACAGTTATGTTTTAAGACTAACAATTTGGGACCAACATTGATGAATTAGATTGTATCCAACAAGAATAAAATCATCTTTGAAAGTTTAGTTTTGTGCTGAACACCACTTTGGTGTGCCTGCTTTCATTTGGATTATCACATCATGATGGATGCCTAATGTCACCACTTTTGGTCATGGTGATTTGGCTTCAGACTTTTATTTGTGCTAGTTATCAAGTAATAATGTAATTTAATTTGTTCTAAAATAAAAATTCTGGTAGTGCATTTGACTGCTGTTCACTCTCATGGACTATGATAGGTTATCATGGGCATGAAATTAGTAAGTTAGCACTGAGCACCGTACCTGGTAATTTAGTGGCAGTTTTTTTGGGGACTTCCCTCATAGATTCCATCGTTTTGGAGCAATTGCCTTTTCAAAATGCCTAAGAGATTTTTGCTGAAAATACACACTGGATTATAACTCCATGTTGTACTGTGACTACGAATTTTTCAGATTGCAAATGTGCTACTTTTAACATGTTATTGAAGATATTAATTTGCTTATCAGGCACATATCTACTATAAGACCTCCAATGACTGTGCAGCCTTTCTTGCCAACTACGGCAGCAGTTCAGATGCAAATGTCACATTTAATGGAAATTCGTATTTCCTTCCTGCTTGGTCTGTGAGCATTCTTCCAGATTGTAGCAATGTCATATTTAACACAGCAAAGGTATGGTTTGTTATTGCATTTGAATACATGCATAAATGATTTTACTGTCTATTGGCTGCTGAGCTAAGTTTAGAAGTTTGTTTCAATACTTCTGTATTCTCATATTATTGTGAAATCAGAGCATTAAGTTTTCTTCATTGACTGTTAGTTGGCTAAATTTTTGCAAATTGTCTGTTTGCAACTTAAAAGTATCCCTCTTCAGTGTTTTTACAATATCACGGATGTTCTTAAGATCATTTGACAGCTTTATAAGTTCTATAGTTGGTGTGGTAAATTATGGTTTGAAATAAGTTGATGCCAAAGCCAGTAAGACAACAAAGAATATATCAATCATTCTGTGGATCTCTGCGACACTTCAGGGTGGGGCCATTACCTGCATCGAGTTTATCATTGATGCCATAAATGCCATAATGTTCTACTAGTCGTTTATCTGCAGAATCCTAGGCCATAAGCTTCACCTGAAGTGCTAAATGAATGCCAACTAGTTTTGTAATGTACATCTGCTCAAGGTTTTTTTAAAACAGATCCATGATGCATGCACTGTAGATCAAATTAGAACCATTCGTAATTTACCTAACTTTTCTTCACTTAGTGCAATTCATTGAGAAGAATAACTTGTACAAGTGACTGACACAAAATCCACTACATGATGTTATCTACGGATAACAAGCTGCACCTGTCTAAGGAGTTGCTGCAGTTGTTGAATTAACTGTATCAGCTCCTTCTTGTAGGAAATCTTATGGTTGAGGCTGACATTAAAAAGTAGGGCTGGGCATGGGCCTTATTGTGACAGATTCTTCTGGTCCAGGGCTAGCCCATGGATCATTGTTTTACATTTTCTTAAATTGTAATACTTATTTTCTATATTTTTTCCTGCTTTAAAATTCAAATAATTTCTTAAAATGTATCAAATACAGTAGATTTATATGTATACTATTATATGATATGTAGAATGACTGTTCAGGCTCTGCCTGGCTAGCCCATAGGCCAATATTTTTTGGGTCTAGGTTCTGATTTTTCTGGGATGGGCTGGCGTAGGCAGGTGGACTACCCACACATGCTCACCTCAACTAGAAAGTGATATATCATTTTGTCTCTGTGGACCAAGGAGAAAGGGGGCTCAATGATGAACAAGTTGATTTTCACCTGGTACGGTTACTGATGTTATGTTAGTAGTTAGTACCC
>CM042188.1:2120528-2130573 GCA_023539305.1 Ilex asprella
TATTTGGTATCGTAGAACCTTTTAAGAGGGGTTGAATTCTCTTACCCTTTGATCTGCTCATGATATAGTAGATCCATTATTTATATTTCCTGGATTTCTGGGCACCGTGACTTGATTATTTGGGAGCTTTCTGGACCTCCTTTATTTGTCGTTATTATTCGACTTGAGGTATATTGTTCTCCCCTATTTTATTCCTCTATTTATCTTAGAGTTATTTTTCTGTCACGGGTGCCTTAGAATTGTTGTTGATATGATTATTACGGAGGGATTTGAGACCCCTACTGTTGACACATCTACCGTTGAAGCATCTGGTACTTCCACTTTTATGTTTGACCAGTATACAGTACCTACTGGCACAACTGCATTACCAGCACTACCGGGCATGATTTCTCAGAAAGCTACGACACAGTTGTTGAATGGTCGTAACTTCGCTGAGTGGTCTCGCTCATTACAGCTTTTCTTAGGCCGAGTAGGGAAGCTTGGTTGGCTGACGGGATCTAACCCAAAGCCAGCTGATGACGACCCTGGATATTCTGCGTGGTTCTCTGAGAACTGCGCCATTCTTGGATGGTTATTTGGCTCGATGGAGCCATCTGTTTGCAGG
The DNA here is from genome assembly GCA_023539305.1 of Ilex asprella. NCBI lineage: Eukaryota > Viridiplantae > Streptophyta > Magnoliopsida > Aquifoliales > Aquifoliaceae > Ilex > Ilex asprella. The sequence continues at coordinate 2,121,133 of CM042188.1, forward strand.
ATCCATCAGTTCCATAGCTCTGTTCCGAAGCTATGGAGCGCATTATCAGAGATGTATTCCCAGTCCGGACGGGGAGTTCGTGTTTATGAGCTTTCTCAGGAGCTTTCATATGCTCGGCAGGGAGATATGACCGTTCAGGATTATTATGGCTTTTTGACCCAACGATGGCTTGAGTATGAGACTCTACGTCCTCTAGCTGCTATTCCGGGGATAGAGCCCGAGGGAGCAACATTCTTACATGCTCGCGAGCAGGAGGATAGGATTCACAAGTTCCTTATGGGGCTTCGTGAAGAATTTGAGGGACCTCGTTCTCAGATTTTATCGATGTTGAGGCTTCCGTCTCTTTATGAGGTGTATGCGATGATTGAGCAGCATGAGCGCCGCGTCCGTATTACTTCACTTCCAGTTACGGCCTTGAGTTCTCCGGCCGATCAGATGGCCCTTGCTGTTACTATCGGGTTTCGTTCAGGATCCTTAGCCAGAGGTGGACAGCGCTTGGACCAGCGCCGTCACGGTGCCCCAGATCAGCGCAGACAGGGGGATTCTCGTCAGTGTGATTATTGTGGCCGACCAGGACATCTCAAGGCTACTTGTTGGAAGCTCCATCCTGAGCTTAAGCCGCATCCTCGCAGCCGTACTGCTGCTATTGCTAAGGTACCACCTACTACTCCTGCTCCTGCTCCTGCTCCTACTCCTGCTCTCACTGTTCCTCCTTGGTAGAGTGATATGGATGCTATCACTTCCCGATTAGATATACTTATGTCCGCACTCACTTTTCAGGGTCCGACTTCTGCTACTGCCACCATTACAGGTATACCCCGTGTCTTTCATGCTCGCACCAGTCCGTCTCCTCTTTGGATGCTGGACTCGGGTGTGAATGGTCATATGACAGGTGAGGTCCGTCACTTCACCACTTTTGATGAGCAGTTACATACACAGGTTCAGCTAGCAGATGAGACACATGCCCCTATTGTTAGTAGGGAGACAGTCCGTCTCCCAGATGGCTTTACATTACATTCAGTTTTTCATGCGCCAAAGTTGGCCATGAATTTATTATCTGTACATCAGTTAGCCAGAGATTTTCATTGTGCGGTTGTATTCTTATCTGATTCGTGTTATTTGCAGGACTTGAGTACCAAGAGGATTATTATCAGGGGACATGAGAGAGATGAATTGTATTATCTAGGCGATTCACCTCCAGTTTCTCCAATTCCTCCACCTACATTACCTGCACCTACTTTGTCTTTATCTCTTCCCAGCTTGTATGCTAGTATTTTACCTAATACTTGTCGTTATGATTTTTCGTCACAAACTGTTCAGTTGTGGCATGATCGTTTTGGACATACAAATTTTAAATATTTATGTATGTTGTTTCCTGCTTTGAACAATGCTTGTGTTGGTGGTAAACTTGACTATGTTATATGTTCTCTATCGAAACATGTTAGGACCAGCTATATTCCTCGCATGCATCAGTCACCCAAGCCATTTGATCTCATACACTCTGATATTTGGGGACCCTCTCCTGTTACTGCTCTGTCAGGTGTCCGATACTATGTGACATTTATAGATGACCATACACGTTGTACTTGGGTTTACCTTTTGCATAGGAAGTCCGATGTACTCCCTATAATCACTCAGTTTCTCCAGATGATCAAGACACAATTTGATGTCATTATTCGTGCTATTCGATCGGATAATGCCAAAGAATATGTGTCTGATGGCTTAGTGTCTCACCTTTCTTCTCAGGGTATCCTTCAGCAACTCACTTGTCCATATACTCCTGAGCAAAATGGAGTTGCTGAAAGAAAAAATAGGAGTCTGATAGGGATGGTACGTTGTATGCTTAGAGGTATGGGGGTACCAAAATCTTATTGGTATTTTGCTGTTTTGACTTCTACCTTTCTGTGCAATCGTACACCGAGTCGTGTTCTTCAGTATAGGGCTCCCTTCCAGGTCTTATTCCCTGAACGGACACTTTTTTCGGTCCCTCCTCGTGTTTTTGGCTGCATATACTTTGTTCAGGATCGGTCTCCTACTAGTCATAAGCTTGATGATAAAGCAATTCGTTGTGTCTTTGTAGGCTATTGTCATCAGTCTAAGGGGTATCGGTGTTATGATCCTGTCAGGCGACGTATGTATCACAGTCTCGATGTGACCTTTCTTGAGCATATTCCTTATTTTTCTTCTAGTCCTACGTCTGCCCCTCACATTGATGATACTCCCTTTAATTTTCCATTACCCCAGGAGCCAGAGCCATTGGTCACAATCACTACAGAGTCATCTGTCTCTCTTTTTTCAGAGCCACTCATTCCTGTCCGTACAGAGTCACCAGTTTCTCTTCCTTTGCAGGTTTATGTTCGTTGCCCTCGCTCTCATCCCCCTGCTAATATCACCTCTACCTCAGACGATGCAGGTAATACTTCTCAGTCCGTTGAGCATATTAATGCACCTGTTGTTAGTACTGATGAGATTACAGGGATTGAGCCAGCTACTTTATCTGATGATACATTGTCAGTGGGAGGAGGATGATGATTTAGGGCGTCGTATCCGCGGCGTAATCGCCGTCCAGTTGATCGTTATGGTTGGACCGCCAGGGTTTTATATCCGATCTCTGCTTATGTTTCTTATAGTGATTTGTCTCCTACATTTCGAGCTTATAGCATGGCCTTATTAGATACGTCAGTTCCTCGTTCTATTTCAGAAGCTATGCGGGAGCCCCAGTGGGTTCTTGCCATTCAGACGGAGATGGATGCTCTTCAGCGTAATCATACATGGGATCTTGTCTCTTTACCTTCAGGGGTGAAACCTGTTGGCTGTCGCTGGGTTTACACACTGAAGTTTCTTGCGGATGGTACTATTGATCGTCACAAGGCAAGGCTTGTGGCGAAGGGCTTTACTCAGGTACCAGGTCGTGATTTTGGTGCTACATTTGCCCCTGTGGCAAAGTTGACTGCTGTTCGGCTGATTATTTCTTTGGCTGCGGAGTACTCTTGGCCTCTTCATCAGTTAGATGTGAAGAATGCGTTTCTTCACGGTGATCTGGATGAGATTATTTATATGGATGCACCACCGGGCTTTCGTGGTGAGGGAGAGTATGCTGGAAAGGTATGTCAACTGCGTAAGTCCTTTTATGGACTAAAACAGTCACCACGAGCCTAGTTTTCTCGCTTTAGTGATGTAGTCGTACATTTGGGATTCACCAGATGTCATTCTGATCATACCTGCTTTATTCGACGGAATACTTCTGGACAGTGTGTAATTCTTTTGGTATATGTTGATGATATTATTATTACTGGGGATGATATTTCTGGGACTGCACAGGTCAAGGTAGACCTTGGAAAGGCCTTCGATGTGAAGGATCTTGAATTTCTGCGATACTTCCTTGGGATTGAGGTTGCCTGTAGCAGCAGGGGTGTTGTTCTTTCTCAGAGAAAGTATGTTTTGGACCTTCTCTCAGACACTGGGATACTGGGGTGCAAACCGGCATCATCACCCATGATTCCAAACCTGAAGCTTACTGCTGAAGGTGAAGAGTTGAGAGATCCGACTGTCTATCAGAAGTTGGTAGGTAGACTTATCTATCTAGCTAACACTAGGCCAGATATTTCATTCGCTGTTAGCCGAGTTAGTCAGTTTATGCACAGGCCATGTCAGCCTCATCTTGATGCAGTTTATCATATTCTTCGATACCTCAAGTCTTGTCCTGGACTTGGGTTGTCCTAAGCATCAGGATCTCAGACTGATTCTCTAGCTTGTTATTCAGATTCAGATTATGGGGGAGCGTGTGATGGTCGATCTACTACGGGTTTCTGTGCTTTTCGAGGGACACATCTCATCTCTTGGAAGAGCAAGAAGCAGACAGTTGTCTCCCGCTCGTCAGCAGAGGCAGAGTATCGGGCACTGGCACTTGGCACATGTGAGATTATCTGGCTACGCTCGATTCTTGGCGAGTTGGGATTTCTTGTGACTTCTTCATCCACTTTATATTGTGATAATCGGTCTGCCATTCAGCTCGCTTCTGACTCCGTATTACACGAGAGAACGAAGCATATAGGGATTGATGTTCACTTTCTTCGGGAGAAGGTTAGCTGTGGTATTGTTACTCCATTATTTGTGAGGACTAGTGATCAGGTTGCGGATGTCTTCACCAAACCTGTCACTCTATCCATTCCTCGGGACTCTGTTGTCAAGCTTGGCTTGGTCGATATTTTTGCGCCTAGCTTGAGGGTGAGTGTTGGAATTATAGCCTAGTTTATTAGGGTTTTATTTTTTATCTTTGTTTTACCCTTTTATCCTTATTGTACCTTTATTATTTGACTATATATATGGGGGCTCTACACTTAGTTTGTATCCCTTTTACTCTTCAATACATCAAGTGTTTTCCTAGCGAAAAATGTTGAAATAGTTACCACCACCAAATCATGGAGGTAGAATAAGTTAATGTATTTTGTGGGTGGGTGAAAACAAATAAAATAAATAATTGAGTCACTCCTCCAGGGGGGGAGAAAAAGAATTTTTCTGGCTTTGCCCCTGGCTATGGTACAAGTTCTGGCAGCACTTGCTCTTGTCTGTACTAGGGATTTCCACTTATCATTGTATCTGAGGTGCTGCTTGCTTTTTATCTGTAAATGTGCATCATTCATAGGATTGTTCATTTCAATTTCATAAACTAAGCAAGTGGTATATGCTGAGTCTCAATTTTCCATATGCTGTATTGTCTGTCATCTTGAGCTGTTTGCATGTCCCCATTGGATAGATGATTAGACTGTTTGGAATGCCTAGGAGGTGGTTGCTATGTCTATACAAGTCCAGGGTCAACAAAACAAGGATTTCCATTTTGTTTTAGTTTATTCTTGGGAGAATTATTAGTTTGAATACATTTTAGATATCAAAATGTTGAATTGCAACAATTATGAATGACTGACAAGGTTGAAAATACATTGGAAAGAAGGTACAAGCTTTCAATTTGTTCAAACATTTTTTGTGCAGGTCAAGACAAGAATATACTTTATACAGGTCAAAAGTAGAGCCGAATCCCGTCTAGAATCTATGTTTGTATTGGTGTTTATATATCATATGAACTAAAGTGATAATTAAAATAATGAGATGAAATTTTCAATGGTTTAGATTACTTTATGCTAAAATATTAAAGTACCACTATTTTGCTTTGTAAAATGATATGTTTGCTGAGATCATGAGCAACTAACACGCGATGGTGTTTGTGAAACTAGAGCATACAAGGTGGTTCTACTGGATTCCTAGTGAGCCAGATACTTCAAAGCGTCATTTCACTTATTTTAAATGAGTAAACTCCCATTTTTTCAGCATTTGTTTTTTGTCAATTCTGCTTGTATGTTTTTTTCGGAAGGTAATTCTGCTTGTACGTTTTTGACTGGTGATTATAGACTTGGAGAAATTAGAAATCTGTTGGTTCAGGTGGGGATTATGACAACCTTGAATAGACAAGCAGGTGCATGTATGTCAGTGTGCTTGTATGCGTATGTGTCATCTGCTTGATGTACCATATCTTAACTCTAAGGCATGCATGAATATGAGGAGTCACCGTAAGTGAGACTTCCTGGCCGAGGATAGAAATACTGGAAGCTTGTATGCGTATTAGAAGCTTTTGTTTGCATTAGAATCAGATTTAAAGAATCTTTTTACAGGGGGAAATTGTTTTTCTTACTGTAAAACCAAGCAACATCCTTCACCCTATCGGTTTACTTCAAAATCACACTAAGAGTCTGGAATACTAGTAACATTTTCTGTTTGTTGTTAGCTTGACCTGTAACATGTAATTTATCAAAAGTCTGGGACTTTCATGTCTTATAATGCCCTTCAGCTGACAAGTATGGAAACAATTAGATATAAAAGCATAAACTTTAATTCGGACAAGATGCTGTAAATGACCCACAGAGAATCAGATCACTTATTCCTAACGGTGCATTTGATCGCTGATTGACCACACTATACCTACTGAAATTTCAATCCATCTTGTTTAAGGAATGAAGATTTGCCCGTAATCTAAATCTGAAAGTATTTTATCTCACACAGGAATATAACTAGATAAATTAAGAATGAGAAATTATCAGGAGTGACCTTTGTATAGACATATCATAAGAGTGGTAGAAGCAGCAGGGAATAGATTGAATTTGGTTTGCTGGTTTAAATGGTAAATAAATCAAAATGTGTTTTTAACGGTAAGCTTAGACCTGTTTTGTTTAAACATGCAAGGAAGTGGTGTTCTTCAATCTTTCTGAAAATGAACACCTATGTTTCCAAAAAAATTCCTTCAATTAGATTGATGTTTCTGAAAATCTTTCTGGTCAAAGAAACTTTATATGCTCTGCTTATTTGAGTTGCATGGTTTTAAATTCTTCATTTTTTTCTATTATGTCAGCTTTCTAGCATGAGCTTTTTGCTTCAATGCGGATTGATAGTTACTCACTTTATCATGTTCTTCCTCAGAACTATGGGGCATGGTTTGATATCCAAGGGGTAGGGATTTTTTCCGTCATTCTTGGTGATCTGAAGAATGCCAACCAAACTCTCTCTTCTACAGAATGGACGTATCAGGTTCTGACCCAGACTTTGATTCAATAAATTGCAATCAAACATGTTATTCAACTGAACACCATATTTAGACCAAACTGCTATAGGTCCCTATCCACTATCCAGCTTGGTCCCCTTTGACTTAGTGTTGGGAGGGATGGTCTAGCTATAGATATAACCTTCAGCAGTATTGCGCAGATTGGCTACCCTGAGATATGAACATTCAACCATTCAGTTGTTAGCCCAAGGATTTTATTACTTACTAGGAATTTTGATCCCAGATTTAGATGATATCATACTACCTACTACAGTACATCAAATTTACTTCCACCATTTTGAAACTGATCCAAATTTATTTGGTGGCACTTGCCCCTATTTCTTACTTTTTTACCCAGAATGGCTATATAACATGCTTTTATTAATGAGTAACATGTTACAGGAAATAAAGGGAGGAAAGAAAAGAAAATAACTCAATTACCTTGTCTATATCACTGAATATAATTTATTGAAGCTCATGCACATGGTCACCTGGAAATGTGTACTAACATGGCGCCTGTTGAAGTTTGACTAGTGCATAGCCAAAGCATGCACACTCTTTGAAGTTATATGCAGTTCAAGATAGTATGGAAAAATGAAATTGAAACTTGAAATGATATAAACTGGAAACAATAAAAAATTGATGCTCTGTGCAAACCTAAAGGAATAGATTTGTGACCGTGGTAAAGGGAAGGCCAATTGTATTTTCATACAGAAAGGTTAGATGAGGGTTATAGAAATAGTTTTTGAGTTTGGTTGGAGAATCGAGTTTATCAATGGAGTGTATGTGTCATTTAACAATCAGGATTTCAAGCTTAAGAATCCCATGAAAAGGCATTAACGGTGGCTTGTGCTGAGTGGAGATTGCATCAACGAATTCACCTGATCAACCATTGGCGGTACAGAAATTAGAAAATTAAATAAACAAATAAAAACTGAAAGTATCGGGTGTGTCGGGTACTATCTCCCCCAATCTAGATTATTGCATAAGCCATGGGTTTGGGCATCCTTGGAAGTTGAATCTGGGCATATTGTCTTCAATTTACTATTGTGGTACTATATCAGCCTAAGGGCCCACCAAAAGAGAAACTGATTGGACTGCAGAGAATGGGCCGGAGAAAGTGGGACAAGGTCCTTTTCTCTTTAGTCTCCGAAGATTTTCTATTCTGACACCTTATGATTTTAGTTTGACATGGTGTTGTTACATGTTGTGTTGTTTCCAGGTTGGGCTTGAAGGGGAATACCTGGGACTTGATAATATAAGTCTTGCGAACAGTTCTCTATGGACACAGGGGAATGCTGTACCGATCAATCAGAGTTTGACATGGTACAAGGTATGTGGATGCAGCTGGTTCCAGAACACATCCATCTTTTTGTTTCTTTTTTGTTTTGATACAAATTGGAGAGTTAATCTGGATCAGCTATGAAGCACAGATACTTTGTTGAGGTCGGCGTATCTGTATTGAATATCGTATCAAATACAATACTCGTCGGATACTCCAAGATACATATCAGATACACTTTTTATGTATCCAATAATAATTAAATATTAAGATACTTCACGGATACTTTTGTGTGCAAGTAACATATATAATTTTTGAATTGAATTTTTAACATCTCCTTTTGAATTCACATTGCATACAATACATTAACAAAAATTTATACTACTTTAAAGGCATATGAGTGTTTTTTAAGTTTTATCTACAATTACTCTTCAAAAGCGCATAAAATCAATCTATTACACTATAATCTTAGCAAAAATTACTTCTAAATATTAGTTTTAATTCTTTTCATTAGTCACTTCACTTTATGAATATACCATAGTGATACAATAAATATTTTCTTGAAACTAAAAAGAATTACTAATTTTCCTTATTTTGTGTTAAAGAACTACCAAAATATATAAGTATTAAGCTGGTTGAAAATAATAAAAATATTAAATATATTTTATTATAGCCGTACCTGTGTCCTATTTTTTTAGATTTTTTCGTATCGCCGTATCCATATCGTATCATACTTGTATCCCATATCCTTATCCGTCCTTCATAGTGGATTAGTGTATGTCATATTATCATGATATCATGGCCGGACAGCCTGGACAGTTGGCATTTCATAGTTGTTGTTCAGTAAAATTAAATTGGCCAACTAATGCTGAGATTTGACTATATTCGGACGTGTAAAATATTACAACAAATTAGGCAAGAGTACATGTCTTCATTTATTAAAAAGTATAAAATCCTGATAATTATAGTTTTAAAATATAGTTTGTGGTTATACCTGCAGCATGTGCTAGGTATTGAAGCACTGTATCTAGGTTGATGTGAATTCCAGATTAGCATTATCCAATGGCCTTCACTTCACTTGCTTATAGTCATCGTGCTTGAACACATTTTTTTTTAATTTTTTTTAAGGGGGCGGGGGGGAGGGTTTTTGGGACGAAGAGAAGATTATATAGTGACTGCTCCTTGGGTTGGCATCTATTTCGTATCTGCAGGCTACATTCCAAGCTCCTGAAGGGAAGGGTCCATTATCGCTGAATCTTGCTAGCATGGGGAAGGGTCAAGCATGGGTTAATGGGCAGAGTATAGGGCGATATTGGCCTGCATGTCTCTCGCCATCAACTGGTTGCACTGATAAATGTGACTACAGGGGATCCTATGATGCATCTAAATGTCAAAAGAAGTGTGGTCAACCTGCTCAAACACTGTAAGTGAATGCAACACAGGCCGTTCTATTCTGTTTCTCAGGTGCTGCATTAACATGCAGTTTATTTTCATCAAACTTGTTTATTCAAGCACTTGAATAATATTTTCCTTCTTCTTAACTGGACTACAACTCGATGACATCATTGTT
>CM042188.1:2130583-2161771 GCA_023539305.1 Ilex asprella
ATTACTTACGTATGAGTAAGCATTTTTAGTGCTTAACTTTCCAAGTAGTGATCTTCAAAATACAATTTCTCATTACTTGTGCAAAGTTTTTGTATTTTATTGCTCATGTATGTACTTATGAAGAAATAAATCATGCCCAGGTATCATATACCACGCACTTGGGTACATCCTGGTGAGAACCTACTTGTTCTCCATGAGGAGCTGGGTGGTGACCCTTCAAAGATTTCTATACTGACAAAAACTGGGCAAGAAATATGTGCACATGTATCCGAGGCCGATCCTCCACCTTGTGATTCTTGGAGACCACAATTGGGTTTCATGTCTCAAAGTCCTGAAGTTCGATTGGCCTGTGAACAAGAGTGGCACATTACTTCCATTCATTTTGCGAGCTTCGGAACTCCTAAAGGCAATTGTGGCACACTCAGTCCAGGCAGTTGCCATACCAATGTGCTATCCACCGTTCAGCAGGTAACATATGTCTTTCATTGCTCAATTTCATGTGAAACAGCAGGCACATCCATATATGTGGTTTGACTTTTATTGCAAGCACATATTTTTTTAATTTCAGTTTGGCTCAAAATCAACTTGTGCCTGGCTCCTAATAAGCTGAGTTCATAAGCAGTGCATTTGGCTTATAACTGCCCTGTCCTTATACACATTTCCTCTATTAAATGTCAACTAAAACCATGATAAAATTAAAATGGAAATAAAATATAACGCGAACCATAGTGTGTGCAATTTTATTATCTAATGGTGATTGTTCATCATAGAGAGAGTTACCCAGTCCCTTCCCTAGTGAGATAACATCAACTAATAAAAAATAAAAAAGAAAAACGAGAATAGAATCCCGATTGAAGTGGAAATATGAAAGTGACCACATGTAGAAAGGTTAGGTTTGAACCCAATAAATTTTTTACCACATGTAGAAGGAATAGTGGAGTCCCACAGTCTGACTATAAAGTTTGGGGGAATGATGATTAACCAATGCACGTTCGGCTTTGCATGGTGAACTTCAATCTGTAACTGCTGCTATCTGTTCAACTGGGAAATCGCAGCAGAATAAGAAGCATCTGTTTGTCCTTTGTTCTAAGGTTAACTCTTCCTACAAATTTGAAAAACAAAATGTCAAGGCTTCGAATCATTAGATCTCGGCTCAGAGCATGTATGGATTGATTTCTTCCAAAACTGACACAACTACCTTTGCACACCTTCAAACATGCATAACATAGAGTGATCTGAAGGATACATACAACAACTATATCCACTCACCTTATTAATTATTAGCTGCCCCTACCCTATCATAAGTACTTTCTAAATCATCATATATCTTCACCTATTTGTGACACAAAAACCAAATCTACTTAGGCTCTACTATCGTTTTCTTTGTACACAATATGTTTCAAACCAGACTATATTCTTTCTGCAACTATCTTCCATACATTTCATGTCTATATCTAATATCCACAACTTGGTAAAGTCACATTTCTTCTGCCTCCTCAAGCCTCCACATTGAGGTTTGTACAGAATCTTTGCTCCAGCTCACTTGGTCATATTTTGTGGGATCTTTTTTTACCGTTGCTAGTGAAGTTTCTTCCAAAACTTTATCTTCATCCTAGTGCACCAATAACGGGCAGAATACACATGTCCTTTGTTAGATGGGGCCGTCCAACCCCATCCTCTCACTGAATATGTGTGACTAAAACAATTACCCACACACATACTAATACCTTTCTACCTTAATTGTCATATACGAGACCCCATGATCAGAATGAAAGCGTTACCAATGGGCTGGATGAGAGAATTCTGCAATAATCATCTATATGTATACCAAGGATGAATCCTTCTCCTCAAGGCAATCTTGAGAGTAATATGATTCCATTTTGGAGGGTTTTGTATGAGATCACAGATGTTGCAAGCACTTGAGATAGTGAAATAGTTCCAATGAATTTGTTCAACTGCAGTTAAACTGCTTTTTGGTCCTAGAGTTTTCATCGCATTTTGGTGGTACACGCATTAAGGATACCACTTATGAGCGTGTAAAAGATCTAATGCATCTGCATCCTTGCATGTAAATTCCTGCATATGTTTGATCATTAGTTCATCAAAGGCATGGGGTTTTACGTCTTAAAAATTTTGTTTTGGTAACATTACTTCCTATCATTGAAGGTTACATTTTGTGGTTGTAGTAGTTAAGTCTAGGACAAGCTGATTACAGGAAATTCTTAAATGGGCTTTAGTATTAATTGATAGTAACTTGTTTTTTCTTTTCTTCGTACCTATGATTACATGATGTCCTGATTTATACCCCGGAGTACTCCTATGGCTGATCTGTCACCCAACCTACTTAAACAACCAAAAGGCTTGGCCCGTCCTGTTTGGAGAATGACCCCTTCCTCCTTTTGATCTCAAAAGAAGTCCTAGATAATTTTTGCTTTGTTCTTTTCCGTACCATTTTTGACATTACAATTTTCTAGTGAGTTCCATTGCCTAATAGGGAACTTGCTCGTGGCATGTTTGCATGACACTGCAGGCCTGTATTGGCAAGCAAGGATGTTCAATTCCAGTATCTACAGCTAACCTTGGAGACCCATGTCCTGGAGTCGTGAAAAGCTTGGCAATTCAAGCTCTCTGTAGTGGGTGAAATTCCTCTACTGTTTTCTGGTTGGAGGACTTGGATTGATTGATTGGTGTTGGCTATTTCGTGCAACTCTTCGAAGGGTTTCATGTCCTCTTCTACCATTTGTGGGGTGGTCCTTTTAACCACTATCTAGTGCTACTTGTAATTAGTGCAATATATAGCTTATTGTTCTTAAAATGGGGTTTTTATATCCTTGCCTCCATTTGTCTTTTGAATTGTTCAAATCCAACTGTTGTCCACTATAACTGGAACTATGAATACTCACAGTAAATCCCAGGTAAAGCTTTGTTCCACCTATTTACGGTTGACTGTCCCTATTTCTCCGATTTATATCAAATATCCGAATCCGCTTAAAAAAAAATAAAATTAGATCATAATCAAAATAGATATTAGTATATTTAAATTCATATTCGTGAAATATTTTATAAAAAAATTTGAATTTAGATAATCATTCATTTAAAATTTGGCTTTGATTCGGATCAAAATCCCAACTCTAGACATGTCTAACTTCTTGAATCCTGTTCTAAAATAGTAAATTTTTTCCGAGATATTTACATTAATTTTTTTTAATTAGAACCAAACATTAAATTACTTGTAGCAAAAAGTCTTTATGGCATGATCCCCATTCTAATTTGTGTAATAAAACAAGAAACTCCTCATTCAAACATAAATTATAATGAATTTTTAATTATAAAAAAATATTTATTTATATTTTGATTTTTAAAATATAGTTCATCTATTCATGTACACTCTAACCACCTACTTTTAAATAGAAGTGTTGTAATGTCTCTGGTCAAAAATTTTTTACAGTTGCTTTTATCGGCATGTGTGTGTCCCAGAGGCGGTACCCATGTGGGCCAGCTGCTTCCACTGGGACCTGCCAAAGAGTAGGGTAGCCTTCGGGCCTAGAAGGTGATGGGCTGGGGTAAACCCACATCAGTTTACCTTTAGGTGTGTGTGTATTTTATAGGTCTGTCAAAATTCAACACGACACGATTAACCGTTGATTAAACGGGTTTGGGTGAGACCTTAACAGATTCGAGTAATAAACGGGTCAACCCGTTTAATAAATGAGTAGTGTTCGGGTGAGACATGCTAACCCGTTTATCACCCATTTAAATAAATTTAATATAATAATAAATTAATAATTATTTTAAAAAAATAATCAAACTCAAAATTTATTAAAATTAACTATCCACAATATTTATATTTTCTTAATTAAAAGATTTGCAATTAGCGAACACTTGTAAAAACAAATAAAAAAGTTGAATGATGAAAGTAATGAGTTTCAACTTTTTATAGGCAAGGGAGGAGGTTTCCTTCTTTTTAATCTACCGATATGGGATTCAAGTCAAGAAGCTTGCGAGAGAAGTGTTTACTCTGCAAGTTTCTTGACTTGAATACCACATCGGTAGGTTCAAGGGAAGGAGATCTCCTTCCCTGCCTATAAAAAGTTGAAGCTCATTCCTTTCATCATTCAACTTTTTTCACGTATTTTTGCAAGTGTCTACTAACTAAAAATCTTTTAATTAAGAGAGTACAAATATTGTAAATAATTAATAGTTAATGGAGTTTAAAATTTTAAAAGAATAATTTTTTGGTGTGGGTTAAAGTTTTAATAAAATAATTTAAATAAAATTAAACGTGTTAAACGAATCGTATCGTGTTAACCGTTTATTAAACGATTCATATCCGTGTTTAAATTTTTTATCCATTTATTAAATGTGTCGTGTACGAGTTTACATGTTTTTCACTTGTCACCCGTTTAACCCGACACGTTTGACATCCCTAGTATTTTATAAGACCCTACCCTCACTTCTACTTTTAAGTAGATGTAGTGTCTCTGGTAGTAAAAAAAAAAAAAAAAAACCACCTACTTATGTTTTAACCTAAAAGAAAAAGTACCCACCTACCCCTTTTTTTTCACAAATTACGTTCGTGAGTTTGACAGCAGCCTTAAGCTGGATTACAGCATGTTCCTGTTAAACAAAGATGACTGACCATTAAGGGGTGTAAGAAGAGATTATATTTGAGACCTTTGAATTATCAAATACCAGACTCAACCATTGAACTACTTACAGTGTAATCACGAGTAACACTAGCATATAATAATATCAATACTCGGAAGAACAGAGAGTTTAACAGATTATTTATAGAACAGTCCAGCAAGTGACTTCCTTTTGTTCTCAAGGTAATAGACATTAACAAAGAACATAATCTGTCCTTGATCACCTGCTTAACACAAGGTTCAAAATCACATCATCCTCTTCAGACATTACCAACCGGAGTGTCATGGAACAAGGAGTATCTTTCCAATATGGTTGCTGCTTTCCATTAACCGGTGAGCCTCTGCTGCTTCGGCTAATGGAAGATACTTATAGACCACAGGTTTTACCTTGCCCGCTTGTATTGCCGCCCAAACGTGTTTCTCCACATCAGTTACAATCTCAGCTTTGTTCTCTGGACTTCTATTTCGCAATCCAGCCGCTGCATCCAAAGTCACGGTTATAAAAGTAGACAATACAGTCTGAAAGGATACAGATTCAGCAGACTGCAATAATTCTCCAATAGAAAAAAATTAGAGGGATTACACCAAACACAATACTGATTATCCATATAAATTATAAAAGATCAATTCTACGGTGAATTTTATTATAATGCACGCAAAATCATCAGATGTGTTTCCTCAAGGTCATCGGTTTATGTGGTTTTATGCTGAGAGATGTAATGGGATCATTATTTGCAGCCTCATGTCAAGGAATATAAGACACTAGATAAATTTAACAATCCACTGGCAGCCGAAAGAATACAAGAGAAACTAATGAGAAGCAATGTTAAGATAGATACATAGGGAAGGAGATGTGGTCTAATTGATGTGCAAATTTAGAATCATAACCTGTAGAGCTTAATAAATTAGCTAAATGATCCTTCAGTGTTTAGTAATTATGATACGAGAAATAAATGCTCAAGAAGAACGAGAAACTCTGGCCTGTTTGGTTTGCATCTCAAAAACTATTTTTTTTAAATTTTCGGAACTAATTTATGGGAAAATAGTTGTTTGAATAGCTGTTTTTTGTTTTTGTTTTTGTTTTTTGAAAGCTAATAACAAAAAGTGGGTAGATTTAGAGAACATGTTAGGGCTGTTTTGTATATTTTTGAAAACAATCTTTCCAAAATTTTAGAAAACACCACCACCATCACCACCACACTTCCTCCACCGCTACATTTCTATCTTCATTGTTTTCTGGGTTACTGCCCAAACAAATTTTACTGTTTTTGGAATCAAACAAGTTTTACTGTTTTTTATTCTGTAGAACTATTTTTGGAATTATATAACCAAACAAGTTTTATGACATAAAAAACATTAAAACGGTTTTCTAAAACTCTTACCAAAAATAATTTTCGGATTATGTTTTTTGAGACGCAAACCAAATAGGGCCTCAGTTTTCAATTTAACTTTCCTGTCATACCAAACTGGGTTCTCAAAAGCAGATTATTCCTCTAGCAAGAAGTAACAAAGAATCAATGATACTATAGTTTTCATCAAAATTATTAGATGGCTCTTTGCTAATCAATATATCACCCGTCAACAGAAAATCAGTACAGTTCGTTGAGTATTCTTTGGTGTCATTATTCGATGTGTAAGGGCTATCACACTCTCTACATATGAACAAAAACCTATGACTGTCAAGTTATGCTCAAACCTGCACTGATATAACAAATGATACATCTCTACGCAAATAGGTGTACAATGCAAAGTTGCAGACAGAAAGTATCCTTCATCTGGTAATACAATTGTCCTATTGCTAAATTGGGTTTAAGGATATTGCTATATTGTATCAGACGCCATATAGAAATATTTTGGAAAAAGATAATTATATCAGCTATACTCCATCACCCAAGAACGAAAGAAAATGTATTGGTAAAGGGCATGAGTACATACCCTGCACTGTGAGGCGTCTTGCAAGCAAACCTACAAGATTTGCTTCTGTAACTGTTCCACCCATAAAGCCGATAATGAAAAGCCTCCCACCAATATTTAGGCTGTCAAGATTCCGCTGAAAGTATGCTGCCCCAATATTATCTAGAATAACATCAACACCTGTCGTTGAATAGTATGACCTTAGATTTTCCTAAAACGAATTAATGTAATACAACTGCAAACAAAAGCCAATGCCCTTCATGACTAAGCTGATCTTGCAATGAGAACAGTTATTTCAACAAAATCAAAATAATGAAATGAATTGTGTAACCTTTCCCCTCTGTTTCTTCCTTCACTCGTGCAACAAAATCTTCAGTCTTGTAATTGATGCAAACATCGGCCCCAAGATCCTTGCAAGCAGCCAATTTTTCCTCACTTCCTGAGAAACATTATTGTTATATGTCCACATGACAAGATGAGATCTAAATTGACATAGCGACTCAAATATGTTTGCTATTAAACCTGCAGTGATGAATACTTTGATTCCTAGGTATTTAGCCATCTGAATTGCAAATGTACCAATCCCACTAGAGCCTCCATGTATCTGAAATGACATTACTCCTCACTTAATAGGTTTTTGTGAACATCAAGTTATAGGAGTGGAAAGTTAAAGTGACATATTGAAGGGGAGAAGAATGCATTTAATATCAACAATTACAGCCAAACATCCCATATTTATACACACTACACCTTTACACTACTACCTCAGCAGTCAGCACCATATCACTATAAGTTCTATTTCCAACTGAACATCTTCAAGTAAATGTCTCAAGTTCTTAATTTATTCCCCAGCCATCTTTTGAAAATCAGAGGAAGAAATCAATTTTTTAACTCCAAGATCTGACATTTTCCGAGGATTTAAGAAAGTTACAAGACCCCTGGAGAGCCAACTCAACTGCATAAAGTATGACGGATTTGCCTAATAAACATCCACCTATCTCTTTCAAATAAAAAACATTGCACTAGCTAATGTAGGCACTAGACTAAGGTTGCACTTCAAGATTTGCTATTCATAAGAATTAAGAGGTGGAAAATCATGCTTTTGAAAGGTAGTTATAAGTTACCAAGAATGTTTCTCCAGCAGCTAGACGGCTCATCATAAACACAGTAGACCAAACAGTGCATGCCACCTCAGGGAAACTAGCGGCATCTTTCAGAGAAACACCAGGTGGAACAGGAAGAACTTGTCCAGCTGGTACTGCTACTTTCTCAGCATAACCTCCTCCACTAAGAAGAGCACATACCTGCGTACCACAATAATTCAAATCCTCCACAGCCAGCTTACCTAATTTTTGTTCTAAACATTTTTTTACATAGCAGTGCACACAAGAAAAGAAGGGGAGGAAAAGTTAGAACTTAGAAGCCAGTAAAATAAAAGGAGGAGGTTTCATGCTTTCCAGTTTCAAGTCTCTAATTGAGAGAGAGGATTTACAATACAATGTTGATACGTAATGTGAATTGCCTTAACTCTATCAAGTATAGCTTGTCAAAATGGCTGATCCATTAAGAAGTTAGTATTGCAGCAACTGAGGATTGATTCATAACATCATATCATACACCAGGGGGAGAAAGATACAAAGAAATTAAAAACTAAAGAAAGAAAGAAACAGGAACTAGAAAATAGAGATGTGAAAGATTCTTAACTATATTATCAATTAAGCCACAAAATTAACTTCACAAAGAAAGACACAGGAGAGTTTCCAGTCTAGTGAGCAAAAACTCCTTTTAGAATTGTTTTATTCAACTTAATTTAATGAAGTTTTTATCCCAACTATTCTAGGGTCACCACCGAAGCTGATAGTCTAGTGGCAAATCGTATTCGTTTAGGGTTGTCCTGACTGTCATGTGGTTATCAATCAAGGTTCAATTCGCTGGATTAGTGCAGTTTACTAGGATTTGGTGGTGCTGTGGCAACGGTCACCGAACTTCCGGGTTGGTAGCTATGGCTCAAGTCAAACATTCCACTGGGTACCCTCATGGTCACGCCAGGGATTTGCTATCTACTAGTCACTCCTTCCCCCCTTTTACCTAGCAAAAAAAAAAAAACTAGTCTAGGTCGGCTACATGAAACTTTTCTCCATTGTGCTCAATAGTCATATTTTCGGTTAAATCATGAACTACCATATCCTTTTAGAATTGTTTTGGCATCAATAAATGACCAATTATGAATAACTTCTTCTGATATTACAGAAAGAAGGAAAATGTCTCATTCTCTATTATAAAATCAAACACTTACCCCAGTGAACTTAATATACCCAATCCAAAATTTCAATCACATCCTCTTTCTCTACCCTTATCTCAGCAACCAAACACAGATACACAGCATCAGAATTTACAATAATGTACTGTGGTAACATCGAAAAACAAAAGTTTTTTTCGGAAAAAAAAAAGTTGGGTCCCAAGAAATAGTTTACTTTGGTTTAGATTAAAAAATCCAATCTTTTTACATTCGCTTTTGCTTGTTTTCTTGACCAATCAAAAACACTTTAAAACAACAAAGCAATGACACTTGGCAGAAAAAAGAGCACAACAAATATTTCGCTATACAATTTTCAAATGTCCCCAGCAATGATTTTCCGCTGAATTTTGAATTACCTCGTCGCCGATTTTCCATCGAGTGACATTTTTACCAACGGCTTCGATGGTTCCGGAACATTCAAGACCTGGGTATGAACTAGCACCCTTGGGAGGTGGGTACGAGCCTTTGCGTTGAAGGGTATCGGCTCGATTAAGAGCGGTAGCCGCAACTCTGATCAACACTTCGTCGTCTCTGATTTCTGGGTCTGAGACTTCTTGAAGTTGCAGGACTTCTGGGCCGCCGGGGCTTGTGATCACTACGGCCTTCATGGTTAAAGTTGGTGTTGGTGGTGGTGGGAAAGATGTTGTGTTGGTGATGACGGGTTGTAGGAGAGACAAGAAGGGGTTGGACAACTCAACACGACTGTGCTAGTATCAACTGTACCAGCGCTACTGTTAAATATGCAATGTTGTCGGGTCAGAGGATCCACTCACGTCCAATCCAAATTATAAAATTTTAACCCTAATTTGATTCAGACCCGACATTTAAACTACGATACTGATTTCGAGTATTGCTCAAATTAATTTTGAACTCAACTTAGGTTGAGTTCGAATTAACTAATTTAAGCTAAAAATTAAGTTCGTAATTCGAGTTGAATTAGGATTCACAATTTAGATTTAATTTTAGGTATAACAGAATGGTCCGACTAACATAAATTCAATAGAAACCTAAAATACAATTAAATTTTGGTTGTACATATATTAATATCCAGTTGAACCCGTATTGTGATTTTTGGGCTGAACCCAAATTTAATTATTCGGGTCAAATTTAGGTTAAAATTTGTAAAACCGAAGTCTTAACTCGAATATAACTCAAATTCAATTCAAATTGAGATTTTTTAGCTCAACTCCAAGTATGTTATTCAAACTAATTTGCACTGGCAGGACAAACCCAATGAACCGATAAACAGGTGCCTTAGCTGGTCCGGTTCTAAAATCGAATTACTTAAGTACTCCAACCACCAAGAAACCAATCAAATCGGACGGTTTTTTACGAAATTGGTTCAAACCGGACGGTTCATCTAATCCAAGCGGGTCACTTTATGGCGTGATTCTCATTCTAGTATATAATAAATACATCACCATGGGGAAGAACACAACTTCCAGCAGATTATAAACAAAACAGTCCAACAAAGATACTGCCTTTTGTTCTCATTGTACACTGCCATACAAAGACAAGAATTATTGACTTAATAAATTTGAACAACGAACGTAACTTGTCTTTGATCAACATCATCCTCTTCAGACATGACCAACTGAAGTGTCATGGAACAAGGAGTATCTTTCCAATATGGTTGCTGCTTTCCATGAGCCGGTGAGCCTCTGCTGCTTCGGCTAATGGAAGATATTTATAGACGACGGGTTTCACTTTGCCTTCCAATATTGCGGGCCAAACGTTCTTCTCCACATCATTTACAATCTCGGCTTTGTTTTCTGGACTTCTACTCCGCAATCCACCCGCTACATATAATGTCACAGTTTGATAAAAAACAAGATAAGATAGTTTGAATATTTCAGCCCAAGGTTACTCTACACACGACGTTGATAATGCATATAACTGACTAAATCTATACTGAATCTCAACATAATGTGACAACTAAATATAGAATAAAGCGAGTCCTCATCGTCGGTTTTTGTAGCAAAAATGATGATTTGGAATTGGGATCCAAAAGGAATATAAGAAGCATAGATGAACTTAAAAATTAGCTGTCAGTCCAAAGAATACAAGAGAAACTACCGAGAAGCAATCTTAGGATGGATCCAAGGGGAAAGAGATGTGGCATAATTGATGTGCAAAGTTGGTGAATGACTTGCCGAGCACAATTATACTTATGTAGTTTCCTTCAATGTCTACAACTTATGATGATGGAAATGCTCGAGGAAAGAGAGAATCAGTTTCCAAACGTACCAAAACTAGGTTCTAGAAATCAGTTATTTCCCTAGCAAGAAACAATAATACCACAGTTTTCCTTAAAGCTATTGGAAATTTTGAATGCTCCTAAATGCATTAATCAATATCCTTTTTGTTAAATGATGCATTAATCAATATCATCACCCCTCAATACATAATCAATGCAGTTCAACAGAATCAATACCACATTGTAGCTGAGTATTTGTCGTTTTAATTGTTCAATCTGAAAGGACTATTGTAACTTCTACCCATAAACTCAAACCTATGAGTCAAGTTTTCTTAAACTGCATTGACATCAATCATCCTCCTGACTTAAGTTATTTTAAGGATATTGCTACATTGTATCTGTGAACCAAAAAGAAACACCTTGGAAAAGTACAATTGCTTTAGTCATACTCCATAACCCAAGAACAAAATGAAACCATGTATCACTAAAGGCATCAGGACATACCCTGCACCGTGAGGCGTCTTGCAAGCAAACCTGTAAGATTTACTTCTGTAACCATTCCGCCCATTAAGCCAATAATGAAAAGCCTCCCACCAATATTTAGGCTGTCAAGGTTTCGCTGGAAGTATGCTGCTCCAATATTATCTAGAATAACATCAACACCTGTCATTGAGTAGTCTGAGGTTAGATTTCCTTAATATGAATTAATGTTATACAAGAGAAAAGGAAGGTTAATGTCTCTTTGGAGAAGATGAGGCTGCAACAAGAGCAGCTATGTCAGCCAAAATTAAAATTGAGATAAATTAAGAGGATTGTGTGACCTTTCCCTCCTGTTTCTTCCTTCACTCTTGCAACAAAATCTTCGGCCTTGTAATTAATACAGACATCGGCCCCAAGATCCTTGCAAGCAGCCAATTTTTCCTCACTTCCTGATAAAAGAAAAACTGTTGAACAACTGCAAGATGAGATCTAAATTGGTATCACAACACAAATATGCCGGCAGATAAGTTTTTGCTAGTAAACCTGCAGTGACAAACACTTTGATTCCTAGATATTTAGACATCTGAATTGCAAATGTACCAATTCCACTAGTGCCTCCATGTACCTGAAATTTCATTACTCCACGGTGAATAGCTTTTATTGGAACATAAGGTGATAGGATTTGAAAAAAAGAGTGACGTGTCAAAGGGGAGAAGAAATCATTCATAGCGAACAAGTACTGTGAAAGATTCCATATTTGATGAATATGTATATATACACACTATTTCAGCACCATAGTATTATCTAGTTTTATTTCCATTTGAACAATTTAACATAAATATATCAAGCTTTTAATTTATCCACAGTCCATCTTTTGAAAATCAGAGTCAGACAAGAACTTGGCAACTCCAAGCCATAACCTCACAAATTAGCGTATAAAAAATTTCATACAATCACATTGCTAGTTATTAATGTGGTGTTCAAGTCAGTATAATATCCACTTCTCTTCCACAAATATCAAACATACTAGCTAATGGTTGCATTTCAACATTTATCATGCATAAGAAAAATGTGGTAGAAAATAACACTTCTGGAAGATAGTTAGATTCTTGGTTACCAGGAATGTCTCTCCTGCAGATAAACGGCTCATCAGAAAGACAGTTGACCAAACAGTGCATGCCACCTCAGGGAAACTAGCGGCATCTTTCAGAGAAACACCGGGTGGAACAGGAAGAACTTGTCCCACTGGTACAGCTACTTTCTCAGCATACCCTCCTCCACTGAGAAGAGCACACACCTGTGTACCACAATTTCTCAAATCAATACAAAGCCAGGTCACATAATTCTGGTTCTGAGCATTTCAACAAACTAGTACCCAAAATAAAAGAAGAGGGGAAAAGTCTGAAGCCATTAAGATGAAAAAAAGGACACTCCTTGCTTATTCCCTAGTTTCAAGTCTCCATTTCAGAGGGCAGATGGAACTTACAACATTGACAAAGACTGTTAATTGCTTTAATTCTCAGGCTTAGCTTAGCCAACTAGATATTATAAACGTGGAAGTTTCTAAAACTATATTGTTCATCAAACAAATGAAATAGATTTCACATACCAACAATACATGACAATATTTCCAGTTTAGTGAACAAAAGACTCCTTTTAGCATTGGTTCATCAAATGCAAATTCAAGCTTAAATTCAGGATTTTTTTTGAAAGCAAGCATCAACTTATAACATTGATAAATGACCACTTATAACAAATATCTATCTAATATTACAATTAAGAAGTTGAATTTTCAAATTACAAAAACACAATAAACGTTAAGATTGATTTAATTTTCATCCACTTAATTCAAAGTTTTTTCCCTCTTATCTGAACGATCCCCAATATCAGACAACTCAACAACAACACTCCTCAATGTCAACCAAGTCAATTAATCCATACCTATCTCTCGTCTCTCTCCCCTACTTCTCTTATTTTCTCTCTTCTCTCCCTCCACTTTAATTTTAAATTGTCTAATAAAAAAATTAAAAAATTATTATTTAAAATACAAATATTACTAGATTAATTTTAATTTTTGGTATTGTATAGTGTATTTATACATGGGTATTGCTAGTCTTTGATATTACAAAAAAAAAAATATTATGTAACTCAAATTTACATCCTAAACGAAGGGAGACCATTGGATGAGTGAGTCCCATCAATTTTTTTAAATGGGACCCACTCATCCAATGGTCCCTTCATTTGGATACAAATTTGAGTTACATAACAAGTGCGCATTCCTCATATACTCCCCCGAGGATATACATCATTGAGGGACAAGTTTACAAAATTATGCTTTAGCCCTCTAAAATTATGTTTACCCAACTCCAATTTTCAAAATAAGCTTTATACCTCTATAGTTTTAAATTTATATTTTATAACATGTAAAAAAAAGATAAATTTAGTTGTACTCCAACAATTATGAGATAAAAAAAATTAGCTTAAATTATCGATTGTTTGATGAATTGATGTCAAATTTTATATCCAATCATGACAAGGTTTGAATTATTTTTTGAAATTTTATTAAAATATATCACCTTGTCATGATTGGATTTCAAAAAATATTCAAAAAGAAATATAATTGATAATGAGATGTGTGTTACATCGTGTGATATGAGTGTGCTATGGAATGGGGACATGATAGATAGTTTTCGGCAATCTAGGGGTATCCGTCAGGGTGATCCCCTATCTTCGTATTTGTTTGTTCTATGTGTAGAAAGATTGGGTCACCTGATTGAAGCAAAAATTCTGGAAAAAGCTTGAAAACCAGTTGTACTTGTGAAGGATGGGCCACCGTTGTCTCACCTTTTTTTCGCGGATGATATTGTTCTATTTACGGAAGCCACGCTGGAGCAAGCTCGGGTGATCAAGGAATGCCTGTCCATCTTTTGTTCGTTTTCAGGCCAGAAGGTGAGTTCTAATAAAACTAAGTTGTTTGTGTCTAAAAATGTTTCAAGCGATCTAGCTAGAGCTATCAGTAATGAGTTGCATTTTCGTCTTACTACGAATTTGGGAAAATATCTTGGTGTCCCATTGATTCATGCTAGAGTTACTTATGGGGAAGTGGTTGACAGAGTCCACTCTAAACTTGCAACATGGAAAGCTGATACCTTGTCCTTAGCGGGAAGAAGAACACTTGTTCAAACGGTGGTTACGGCGATGCCCAATTATGCCATGCAAACTGTTAAACTTCCTTTGTCAATATGCTCGGAAATTGATAAGTGCAGTAGACGTTTCTTGTGGGAATCTTCGGCTAGTAAAAAGAGAATCTTCTTAGTTTCTTGGGATTATGTTTGTCAACCTAAGATAAATGGTGGCTTAGCAATTAGGAGGATGGAGGATTTCAATGATGCTTTCTTAATGAAGTTAGTTTGTGCCATTTTGACGGCTTCCTTGGAGTTATGGGTGCAGGTGCTGTTATCTAAATATTGTAGGAACACCAATGTATTAATGGAGGTTCCAAGAGCTGTTAACTGCTCGTATTTATGGAGGGGTGTTTGTAATATTTGAAGTAGTGTCCTAAAAGGGGTGAGATAGTGTCTGGGTGATGGCCGAACTGCTAGGGTTCGTTTGGTTAGAAAGAAAAAGATGATGGAAAGTAAAAGTGATAGAAAGTGAAGTGAAAGAAAGGAAAGTGAAAAAATATATTTTCTTGTATGTGTTTGATTATGATGAAAATTTTGTAAGAAAGTTTTAAGAAAAATTCATTCTGTAGTTTGGAAAGCAAGAAAGTTACAAGAAATTTTATTTAATTGTCTGAATTACCCTTATGTATAATTATTCAAAAGTGGTTGAGAAGATGAGGGCTGAGAGGAGTTGTGGTGTGTTAAAATAGGGGCAAGGTGGTAAACAGTGAAACAGATTGGTAAGTTTCACGGGAAAAAAAAATTTTCATGCAGATTTTGTAGAAAATTAAAGACCATCAGATACAGGAAAATTTGATCATGCGGAAAATTTTTTTTTCTCGAGAAACATTCGTTTCCTGCTAAACAAACGACAAATTAATTTTTTTTTTCTCTTTCCCCCTTTTTCCACCATTCTCTCGCTAACCAAACAAAGCCCTAGATTTTGGAGAGATTGGTGGGTGTCAGATGTGGGGCCTCTAAAGCACCATAGACTTATAGACTATGCTGACGAAAGTGTGGATATGAGGGTGGCAGACCTGGTGTGTGAAGATGGCTCGTGGGATTGGTATTATATTGAGGGGTTTCCACCACCTGAGGTGTGCTCGCAGATTGCAGCTATTCCTCCACCAATTTCTAGTTTAGGTCATGATCGGATTGTATGGGGAGAGAGTACTAATGGTCGTTTCTTTGTTCGGTCAACGTATAAGTTTCAAGTGTCGCCTTATTTTCAGCCCCAAGATGACGATTGGCGGTCAGTATGAAGGTGGCAAGGTCCGGAGAGAGTGAGGTTATTTTTATAGCTTGCTTTGCATGGTAAATTGTTGACTAATGAGGAGAGGGTTAGACGCCATCTAAGTGTGTCAGCTGGGTGTTCTCATTGCATGGTAGTGACTGAGAGTACATTGCATGTTCTACGAGATTGTATTGTGGCTCGGAAGGTATGACGATCGCTTGTTCCTGTAGAGTTGGTGCATGCCTTTTTCAGCAGTCCGGTACATACATAGCTGAGGAACAATCTGGCCTCATCACATGTGATCGATAATCGGCCTTGGACTTTAGTCTTTGGCGTGTGCTGCTGGCTATTATGGCAATGGCAAAATCAGTCCATTTTTTATAGTGAGTTTGTGAGGCCGGTTTGGCCTGAGCTGGTGGTCTGGGAGAGAGTTAGTGCAATTCAGGTGGCTCAAGATATGAGGTTGCATAATAATGGAGACGGTAGAGATAAGGTTTGGGCAGAAGTTGGATGGTTTCCCCCAAAGAATGGTTGGGTCAAATTGAATACAGATGACTCATTTTGGAAGCATACGGGGCACGCAAGGGCTGGGGTCCTCATTGGGGATGCTACGGGTAAATGGCTTGGAGGTTTTGCTCGGAATATTGGAGTTTGCTCTATTGTGTCTGCTGAATTATGGGCTGTTCTTGATGGGCTGCGAATGGCTTGGGAGTTGGGGTTTAAGCATATTGAGTTGGAGATTGATTCCAAAATGGTGGTTGCTATTCTGCGCGAGGAAGGGAAAAATGATCATCGTTCTTTGTTCTTACAAATCCGAACACTGTTACGACGTGAGTGGCATGTTCAGATTCAACATGTTTATCGGGAAACAAATGCTTTTGCAGACTGGTTAGCCAACTTGACTCATCAGTTGGCTTTGAAGAACACTGTTTTTCAAAGACCTCCTATAAGGATCCTTTCTGATGGGACATTCCTTAGAAATAATTAGATCATGACGCGTGTGCTCGATGCCGAGGGACATGCATTACAAAAACGTTACAAGCACCCCAGAAACCATGTCCTCGGCGTCTGAAGGAACCAACCCCTCGGCGTAAGGACCTCCCCTCCAAAAGGTGTCTTGTATCTCGACGACGGGTCCCCTACTCTAGGATTACGTTTCCTCGGTCCCGAGGGTACCCCGAAGTGACTACTGACTACTGCAATTGCAACTGTCACCCTCTGAGAAGAGCTTCGCCAAATGATTATGTTGGTTTTCCAAAAAGTCAGAATGAATGACTTCCCTCCAATGGTAGACAGACAGGTAGCCAAGGCACAGTTTATTGGCTACCTACGAAAAAACTCATCTATTAATTGAAAGTTGTCCCAGTCACGTGTATTTAAGAAAATCCCAGTGATGGGACGTGAATGGGGACTGTGAAAACCGAGAGCAAGGAGCATTAAATGTTCTGAAGGCCGATCATTTAATTACATCCCTTCGAATGATTAGCATTAACTGTTCGGTGGTTTGTGGAGGGCCGAACACTTAATGTAGGGGGATTACCTAGGCGAACTGGACGGAATGCTGTCACCTATTCTGACAGCTATGCTCTACCTAGGCCAACAACAATGATGAGTTCTCAAAGGTATAAATAGTCTTCAAAAAGAACATTGCGAGGTAAGCAAAAGATTCTACACCATAGCTCGAGTGTTTCCTTCTCCTCCCTTCCCAAACTGACTTAATACGCCCGAGAACACTCCGGCACCCTTCTAATCCGTTTATTTCTGTGCCAGGAAACCTCTTCATCCACTTGAACCGATCGAGCAGCCCCTGAAACAATTCATCACCACTCCTTAGGCCTCCTTTGACTCTCTCCTCCTATTTGAGGCGGAGAGGATTTCCGCAAGACCCAGGGACGAACCATTGAGGGAGATCCATCATCATCCGGTCAGATTCGATACTCGATCCTTCTCCACGATTAATCGCCACACCCTCTTGTTCTGTGTTCATCACGGGATAAATCCACTCCAAAAAAATACTGTGCAGAAATTTGTCCCCACACTTTCCCTGATTGATTCGGATGCGTATGGTGTCTATTTTTATAGATTGATTGTTAGTTAGTTTTGGCTTGGCCATCTTTTGTAACCAAAAAAAAAAAAAGTTGATTTTAGTAAATTCAAAACAATTAAGAAAGAATCAATGATAATTCACAGAAAAAGAGAGTTCAAACAATACTTCACTTTGTACTCTTCAAATTTCCCAAGAAATGATTTTACCTCGTCGCCGATTTTCCATCGAGTGACATTTTTGCCGACGGCTTCGATCGTTCCAGAACATTCGAGACCTGGGTATGGATTAGCACCCTTCGGAGGTGGGTATAAGCCTTTGCGTTGTTGGGTATCGGCTTGATTGAGAGCAGTGGCCACAACTTTGATCAAGACTTCGTCGTCTCCGATTTCTGGGTCTGAGACTTCTTGAAGTTGCAGGACTTCTGGACCACCTGGGCTTGTGATCACTACGGCCTTCATGATTGAAAGAGGTGGTGGTGATCGGAATGAGGTTCATCAGGGGCGGAATTAGAAATATAATTTAGGGTGGGGCCTCACAGCGAAGTATAATTTATTTTAAATTGGCATATAATTGGTTTATGTCTTTTGGCGGCGTTTGTAAATTTATATAAAACGTACCTGTCTTTTGTCAAAATGTTTGAACATTTCTGTTATTACCCTGTTGTTAAAGATATTTTCAAAATGATATAGTATTTTATTACAATTCTATTTTTATCTTTCAAAATGATATAGTATTTTATTACAATTCTATTTTTTTATATAATCACAAAGGAATTATATATTTTTATTAAAAATATTATAAAATATAAGAGAAAAAAAGCCGTTAAGGCTCTAGGTATTTTTGGGTAGGGTATGTTCATGCCGCTTAAATTGTGTTGTCAAAATTTGTTCATTTTATATCTTAATTATTTATAGTCGTATCTAGTGTGATTCATATAGGTTATAGTCAATTTTGTATCGACTCATCTATTAAATAAGTTCAATTGAAATCAGTTATCGCACAAAACGATTGAAACGATATGCATGTCCGATCTTTCTAAAATCATGTTTAAATTTTGTTATTCTCTTCATACCCGCTTGAATATTTTCCAAACCACTTGCTAGACAAAAAAAAAAAAAAAAAATTGAAACCATATAATTTTGAGCCTTATGCAAATCTGCCTTTCTGCACAAGTGAGTCTTATCAAAGTCACCATGTTGTGATCCAATACAGGCTTATAGTTTGACCACTTACCCCAAGAAGTCTTCAAATACCAAACTCAACCAAACATGATCTTAAATATGTTTGCTAGATCTCCACTCACTTGTAGTTGTAGACTGCAGATCAAAGAGAACCTGTTTTCAAAATCAACTAGACAATTCACTGATTAAAACCTATATAAATTCATGAGTCTGAGCTAATCTATTGTATCTTCATACTTTGTCTCGTATTTCGAGTTTTCGAATTTTCTTCGAAGTAAAATGGCGAAGACATTAATCATTGAATTCGTCGCAATTCTTACGCTCTTATATGCTTCCTTAATGGTGACAGAAGCAAAAACCAAAGCAGTAAAACCGCAGAGTGTTACTTGTTACAATCGTGGGAGCAAATGTTTTCTGAAATATGTGACATGCCCAATGGAATGTCCCAAGGTTCAACCTGCTGATCCAAATTCTAAAGGATGTTTTCTTGATTGTTACTCACCCAAATGCGAGGCAGTTTGTTGAAGTAAGATTGTCTATCCTTAATATATTCTATATTTATCGATTTCGAGTGTGACAGTTTTTGATCCGACATACTAAAATATATGAATCTAATATGCAAACTAAAATATATGAATCTAATATGCAATTAGTGAGTTATGCTAAAAAAATAACACAATGTGGTTGTACAAATAATAAATACAAGTCAAGTTAATGTCAAGCATAATTAATTTGATTTTGATCCAATAAACTAGTTTAAAAAGTATTAACTATATGAAGAAAAAATATGTTCTTTTTCATTTTTTTTTCTATTTATGTACAAGATATTGTATAAATGAGTTTGTAGAATTGCAAGATTGTTTTATTTGATATAGTGCACGTCTAAAGTTAGTTTATGTGGATATGTGGGTGGTGAGTTTAGTTAAGAAGGGGTCTATCCACTACAAGAATTAGGGTTTTTTAAACAAGTTTTTGGCGATAGTTATGTTCACTATCACAAAAAAAACATGTTTTGAAGATTTTTTTTTTTTTTGTGATAGTGTTGTCATAAAATGTTTATTTGTTGTCGTAAATATTATTTGAAATGGGTCGTTATCACCATAAAGACTTTTTGAGGCTCCAATTATTACGGTGACTCATATTGATAGCATTGTTCACCAAAGTAGAGCTTCAATTTTTTTTTTTATGGTGGCAATAATCCATCTCAAAATAATATTTGAGACAGCAAATAAACATTTTATGATGGTGGGTACGTTCGGGGCAAAAAAAATTCTTGAAAAGACCCTAATTCTTGTACTGGTCGGTTCTTGGTTTATCGATTGTGCGAGTCAACTTGAACCAATATTATTAATATCCAGATCAATTTAGTGTCGATACATGCTTTTAGTTGAAGAATCGGATTATAATTGACTAGTATTCAACACACCAACGACATAACTCGGTTGTTGACCCTAGCAGCTTGAAGTTCTAGTAATGGATAATGGCTTTTGGTCATGCTTATTTAGTTTTTGGGACTATTTATATAAGTTATTAACGTTCTAATTGACGAGAGTTTCGTATACTGAGTACGTTTTTTTATTGACATTCCAATTGAATCTTGTGTATATAACAGCTCGGAAACCAAATAGCAATGGCCCTGGAGCAACATGTTATGATCCTCGGTTCATAGGAGGAGATGACATTGTCTTCTATTTCCATGGCAAGATCAATGACCATTTCACCTTGATATCCGACTATAATCTACAAATCAATGCCCACTTCATTGGCGTTAGGCCCTCGGGTAGAACGCGAGAGTACACATGGATCCAAGCCTTAGGTCTCATGTTCGACTCACACGTTCACCCTCGAGGCCACGAGAGCAGAAACATGGGACAAGAACATTGATGACCTCGAATTCTTGTGCAATGGGAAGGCTTTGATGATCCGAGAAGGCCATTCGTCTGATTGGAATTCAATTGATGGTAATCTTAAGGTGGAGAGGACTACTACCCGAAACAGTGTAACTGTCATAGTGTACTAGAACTTGTTGAGATTTCTAGTAGATACTTTGAACAGAAATTTTCTACTAGTGTGGTTCCAATAACTAAAGAAGATAGCAAAATACACAACTATCAAGTACCTTGTAATGATAGTTTTGCTCACTTGGAGGTACAATTCAGATTCTTCAACTTATCACCTAAAGTTGAGGGAGTTCTTGGGAGGACTTACCAGCCTGATTTTTGAGAATCCGGCTAAGCAAGGCGTGGCAATGCAGGTGGTTGGTGGTGAGGAAAGGTACAGGACTAGTTCACTTCTATATGCAGATTGTAATGATTGTGTGTTTTCTGCCGGTGGAGGCGTGGCCGGAGAGAGATCGCCGGAGAAGAAGTATAGCAGACTAGACTGCAGCAGTGGAAATGGTGGTGGAAATGGAATAATATGCAGGAAATGATCATTGAACTTGCTTGATTTTGTAATGAATAATGTGATGGTTTTGTAGGGAATCAGTTGGTTCCTTTCAATAATGTGTAAATAAATGTGTCTAAAACTATGTAGTCTTTGATGCAAAACTATCTTAATGTATCGAAAACCTATGTTTTTAAGATGTAAGTTAATGTTTTGTACTCTGCTAGCTTTTGCTTTTGGTTCTCCTTGTATTGGAAAAAAATATCCAGTGCTTAGCACGTACCACATGGTAGTGTCTTGCGATTTTTACACCCAACAAAATTTTTGTCACAACAATTACTCGTCAGAAACATAAATTGATTTTTTTTTTAAAAAAAAATTATAACAACTTTACAAATAACAACAATTGATTTAAAATGTACAATAATGTATAAGTGATCGCATGTGGTGTCTGATGAATATTGAAAATTTGCTCCATTTTCTCATTCAGATGTTGCAAGAGATAAAAAAAAAAAAACAAACAAACCTCTGACACGTCTGACGAACTAAATCTCTCAGTTTTTTTCTTTCTGCAAAATGAATAAACAACTTAAAATCGAAGTACTTCGATCAAAGACACTCCGATGTTTAAGTCAGGAGCGAGTCCGAATCAAGAAGATAAGGGGAGTTCAATGTACATTTCACTCTGACTCTTTGTGCCTTTTATAGATCCCTATTCAGTTAGGGTTTTCATGATTTGTGATTCAAGGTGATACACCTTCCTTCGATTAAGCGGCTCTGTTTGGGAAGTTGTTGAGATCTTTCCGGCAATTCCTCCTGTCGGGCCCATAATTACTCCTAATTCGTTTAATCAGAATGTCTGAATTATAGGCATCCCCCTGTTTCTTTGTTTACTATTTAAAACAACTCGGTAACAATAAGTACCAAACTCTTTCCTTACTCACCCAACTCATTCCTTACTCATCGAACTCATTGAACATCTCAGTTTTGGTCTATTGATGGAGTGATTGATGTTCTCATCACGTGCGTTGTCTTGTCATTCTCACGTAAGCTCATTTAATGTCATAATATGTGTAATAAAGAGAGTCATCCCCTTCAGATGCAAAGTTTAATGAAAAATATAATGTAAACATTTTAATTTTTTAATATATAAATTACGAATATAAAGATCTTCTAGGTTACATAGTCATGGTGTTCGTAGATTTTATTCTCTTTGCCTAGCATTATTCAAAATTCTATTTGCCTAGAATTAAGAAATTGTTTTGTGTTATTTTAAAATTAGCACTTTTCATTATCACTGTCACCCCTACTTTCTACTCACGTCACTGTCACCGCCACCATCACTCATACACCCAAAAATCCGAAAGTTAAGTAGTTATCAAGAAGTTTAAAGTGGTTACATAGACTAATCCATAATTTTTTTGAATCATCTTTTTTCTAGATTGATTTTTTTAAGTATATGGTGAATTTCACTTTTTTCACCATTTTTTTTTTCATTTTATGACTTAAAAAAATAAATTTATTACATTATACTTTCAATATATTAAAAATATGTCAATGTAATCCTTCTACTAATTTTTGTTGTTTATTCTATCAACGTTACTGGGTAATTTTAAATAGAATAAGCAAAAGAAAATAATAAAAGGTTCACATTGTAATATTTATAAAAAAATTAATACAAAATAAAAATGCTTAAATTTTTTTTGCGGATAAAAGTGTAATTCCCTCTTTAGTATATACTATATATAAGTTACCGCGAATATACTAGGGGCGCGTTCCCCCTGTAGTCCATGGACTTCATCACAGACAGGCAACTACAAAACCGTTAACGGCTTGCGAAGTTGCGATCGAGGGTTTTCGAAACACCTAAAGCTTCAGGTACATCTGTTTTCACTTTTGGCAGTTCATAACTAGTGAGGCTTGTTTGTATGTGTAATAGATGGACTGTGTTTTCTAAAATATATTTGTTCATAATTAGCAGATATGATAGGGTTTGATCTCTGTTGGATTGGGAGGGCACTTGTTTTTCTGCTATTGATTCCAAGAATTCTTGGATGGGGAAAGGAAGGACACTACGCTATTTGTAAAATTGCTGAGGTGAACAACTTCACATGATTCTTTGATAAAATTGGGTTTTTGAAATTGAGTGCTCTGGTTTTACTTTATACTGTGTTAAGGGTCATAGTTACTTAGATCATTGTATGTATGTGTGTTACATTCAAATAGTTATGGGTTCTAATCCGTACAAGTCTTGGGGCTTTTGAATTGATGGTTGGGTTGATAACAATTGGTTTCACGCACCATGTCATGAGTTTTAGTCATGGAAGTGGCGACTTATAAGTTGGATTAAAATGTTTTAGTATTATGAATGGGCTTAGTGTTATCGCATTGAATACTGGTAAGCCGCCAAAGAGAAAGGGCTACCATTGGGGATGTCGGTCTGGGCGTTGTGGAATATTACGTTCAAATAGTTATGAGCTCTAACTCCGCACAAATCCTGGGGCTTTTGGATCAACTGTTGTGTTCATAACAGTGTTTGTGGATAGAAGTCCTGAAGAATAATATTAATTGAACCTATTTAAAAAAACACCCCAACTCGACTCACCATAATAAAAAATACTGAATTTCAGAAATACCCAATTTCTGAAATGAACCATTTTCCCCAAACATTGTCAATGTATTGACATTTAGTTATTG
Organism: Ilex asprella; assembly: GCA_023539305.1. NCBI lineage: Eukaryota > Viridiplantae > Streptophyta > Magnoliopsida > Aquifoliales > Aquifoliaceae > Ilex > Ilex asprella. Next base: position 2,154,828 of record CM042188.1, read on the forward strand.
GTAATGCATGTTTGTTTTTTTGAAGTTTTTGTTATGGGAATATCAATACGGGGAGTGTTGTTTGTGAGTGAAACTTTGTCTGGGTCAACTCAACTAAATATCTGAATGTGGAAATAAAATGTTTCGGCAGCTAGTTGCACAAGTCAAAAAATTATGTTGTTGGGAGTTTATTAACATTGTGTTCTATTTCAGGGTTGCGTTCTTTATTTCTTCTCTATTTACGGCTTTGTCTAGTAAGCGACTTATGGGAAGATCTTTTGGATTTATAAGCATAAATTGATAGCCAAATTTGGCAGGGACAAAAGACAGATATTGGTGTGGTGAGTATCATAATAGTTGGGCTGTAGGATTCAGGACTATTGGATTGCTATTATCTGTCTTGTAATTTAGACAGATAGAGTGCAGGAACTCTCCATTTACCTTGGATTACCAATGAGAGCTTCGAGGGTATATTTTACTCTTTATTTTGTATATTTTGATCTTGTGTGTATGGATCTGGGAGATGTGTAATCTACTGAGAGCTAAATGTCACCTCTTTTTCCTCATGTCTGTGCCATGGATTACTAAAGAGAGATGGTACTTTCTTTACATTCTTTATCTCACACTTGTGCTTCTATTGCCCATGAAGAGAGGTGTTAATAACATGTCCTCTTGAGAAAAGAACATGTAGATTGAAAACCTTTCTTGGAAATTGATTTTAAATTCTATGAATGTTTTAGGGATATCTTACTGAAGATACTGTGACTGCGGTGAAGGCATTGCTCCCAGATCATGCTGAAGGTGATCTTGCCGCTGTTTGCTCCTGGCCCGATGAGGTTCGGTTCCACTACCGCTGGAGTAGTCCTTTACATTACGTTGACACACCTGATTTTAGGTGTAACTATACTTACTGCAGTAAGTTCCATTGATGCTTTTTAAACATGTGTCCTCTAGTGCTATCCCTTACATAGAGGTCGTTATAATGGTCTCTGGATCTCGTTATATCTGTTACCTTCACAATTAGTCAAAGGATCTTCCATTGCTTTATATATGCCATACTTACTTTATGAATCTTTGTTCTCTTCAAATGAGCAATATTATTGCTCTCATTTGTGAGCTTTATGATCTGCAGATCCTATGTGTATGTGCAATCATGTGCTGCTCGAATGTCTGTATATTCTTCTTGCTTTGGGTGTTCTTAACTGTCAATAAATCTAAAAAATTATTGTGTAGCAGCAGAAAAGCCAACATTGTTCAAGTTTCTTTAGCTATACTGCCACAATCTTCATTTTGTTTCTTTTTAATGGCAGAGACTTGTGGTTATGTTACTTCTATTCCCTCACTGACTCTAATTTCATGGCTACATTGCAAGACTTCTGTTTCTAAAATATGCCTTCAATGGATTGGGTAGTAAACTAGTAATTATTGTGCTGGCAATGACATTTTTGGTTTTTGTTCATTTTATCAACTACTGAGTGGGATAAGTATCAAACGAATTCGGACAGTTTTACATATTCAGTTCTGACTGTTGGCTAAAGTAGAGTGTTTTGGTCATATTATGTAATATACGAATACCAGTTGCAAAGGGCTATGCAGATATGAAATTTTTAAATACAATATACTACAATCTAGAGCTTTCTATTCACTTCACTATGTTTTTGAAAAATATGCTTATTGCCTTTTTTTTTGGATAGGAGATTGCCACGACTCTGCTGAACGAAAGGATAGATGTGTTACTGGAGCAATTTACAACTATACAATGCAACTTATGTATGGTTACAACTCAAATTCAGAGATAAAATGTAAGCACATGTAAATGGCTGGTTTGCTAGTGGCTTAAATATGGAGGACTCATCCTTTGTTGACTACAGACAATTTGACGGAAGCACTGATGTTCTTATCGCATTTTGTGGGGGATGTCCATCAGGTTTGCTCTTCCTTCTGGATCCCACAAATTTTAAAAACCAATACAAATTTTTCGGACTTGTTGAGGATTTAAGGATTTCCGCTTAGTACTTGTTCTCTGGTTTACTTATGAGCAATGTGTCTGGGATGAGATTAGAGATGCACTTTCCCTTGACAATACATCTTGTATATGTTGATTATGAAATCATTGCTCCAAAATGTGTAAGTCATGTTGGCATGTAACATGGAGGTTCATATTTTTTGGAAAATTTGGATTCATGTTCTGTAATATTCGAAATTCAAGTTATTGGAAGGTTGATAAATGTAGTTTTTCGGATCTGCTCATATTTCAGTTGAGATACAACTGTATAGGTCTCTTACGATGTTTGGAAAGAGTATATTGCTGAGATGAACTGGCATTAAAAAGGAAAGCACCAAGATCTCTTATGATGTCTGGAAAGACTAAATCCCAGAGATGAACTTGCATTAAAAAAGGAGAGGACCTTGGCTATTGTGTTGGCAGTAGAATAAGATAGATAATTAATTGATGCCTGGATGACAATATTGGGATTTCTTTTCAAATGATTATTTAATTTTATGACTTCTTTTTAGGATGCCACTATCCTGTAAATAGGCGGGATAGATCTGTCGTAGATTTGTATATATCAGACCTTAAAAATTTTGCATTGAGATGTGCAATGCAGCCTTACTAAGCAGCATTGGTTAAGCTTTCTGCAATTTAGCCTTTTCTTTAGAGCATCTATCCACGTGTTAAGCATCTATTTGGTATAGTGAACCGGATGGTGATTATTTCGTGATTTGTAGCACACAAAGCCTAATCCTGCAGTTTTGCACTTAAGTTCTTTTAATCTTAATGTTCTACTTACAGGAAAATAGGTAAATGATTTTATATTGCATTAATGGACCTCATCAATATATGAAATGCATAATCCATATGGACATATAGCATTTACTGGCTATGTTGCTGTAATAGTGCATTCATGAGGGGAATTGCTTCGGATATTGTGGATGGGGTAGTTGTCCATCTCCTGCAATGGTCAGACATATCAATTTAATGGCTGATGTATGTCACAATTGTTCATCTGGATTTTGCTTCTTTTGTTCTCATCTGTCTACTGCCAAAACCAACTCCATATCCAAAAAGTTGCTGGAAGAAAGTTCAAACAACAAAAGAGAAATGCAAAAGAGAAATGCAAGTTTAGTCTAACATATCCCTCATACTTTTTGACAGCCCCTACATGCTGGTTTCCTTGGAGACGAAGGCGGAAACACGATAACAGTCCGTTGGTATCACAGGAAGACAAATTTGCACCATGTAGGTACTTGGAAACTTGTTACGCTAAGTTTTTACTTTTTCTCTGTTGTCTTTTTTCATTTTTTCCTTTTCTTTTTTCGTTTTTTGGGAGGTGGGGGTTAGGGGAGTAGGAGGGGTTCTTAGAATAAAAAGCAGACATTGTACAACCAAAGTATAACATTAGTAGCTGTAGGCTATAGATTAATGTTTCGTTTACTGAAAAGAAAGGGACAGTGTAAGTACAAGAAGCTAAGCAGGGGGAGATGTGGTATCTATTCAGACCAAGCGTAGCATTAATCGCATCCTGAATTGTAAAGCCCTAGAACATGGCCATTGGCTGCTGATTTTAATTTTCTGTTTATCATTATGCCATTATGATGTAGCTGGTCATTTATCTAGTTTCTGTGTCATCCTGTTCAACTGTGTTTATTTTAGGTTTGGGACACCATGATCATTGATTCTGCTCTGAAGACATTTTATAACAAGGACCTTGCAACCATGATACAAGCTATTCAAAGCAACATTACGGTATATTTTTGCGTTGTGATTCCAATTACATTTTTGAGTAGAGGGAGTTAGAGTGTTACACATAATCGAGAGGCTTTGACGTATTCAATGCTACTAGACCCATATTAAGTAATTTCTTGTGTACAAATTGGGTATATCCATATATGCAGTTGCATACAGATTTGGCTGAGATTTCTGTCTTAATTTCTTTTGATACAAGTAGGCGAGAGATATACACTGTGGCACTTTGTTTTCTTGCAGAAAGGATGCATTCATCATAGCAAGGAAAAGTAATGTCTGAATCAGACATGTTTACATGGAAGCTGTTTTAGTATTCAATTTCCAAAGTTTGACTTATTTGATCTCCCAGTTTTTATGGACTTCCAGTCTGAACAATCTTATTCGGCAATTTTTTTGGCTTCTTGTTCACTGGTTCTTTTCTAGAGGTTGATGCAAACTTTTATCTTTTCAATGAGAAGAATAAAAGTAGGATAATGTATTGGGCATTTAAACTGAATCTAATTATGCCCTTTCAAGGAAATCCAGGAAACTTTTCCAGGGACCTTTGATTTTGAGAGCCTTTCAACAGTCAAGTTTCTCATCCTCCCTGTTGGCCATGTTTCTCTGTGTTTCTAAATGTCCTTTCAGTGTTGATTTAATTTACACCAAAAGTTTAGCATTTTGCACCTTGCAACACAGTGGAGTTCATTCTCTTGGTGGTAATTCTTTTATGTGTGCACTAAAACACCTGAAACAGATCATTTTACAATTTCTTATTATGCGTTACAAAATCTTAATTATTATTTTTTTATTATTGTTTTATGGAAATAGAATGGCTGGTTTAGAGGCGTCTCATCATGGGCAAATTGCGCATCTGATCACACAGTTTGTCCAGACCCGTAAGTATACGTCCTTTCTCATCCCTTTCCTTCGCGACAACCCCCTCCCCCAACCCACCTCTCATTGTGAGTGAGGGAGTGTTTGTGTGTGTGTGAGCGCAAGTGGTGATAAAGGTTCTGAGGTACTTGATCTATGTAGACACTCTCAAAAGAAGCATGGAATTTTGTGACTTATATTTTATGGCTTGATGTGGCTTTAATTTGTCGTCATGCTGAAAAATCGGTTTAAGTAGTTGTGTTTGATCACTATGAGAAGTAGAAACAGATCAACGTACTACTCTGCCATGTTGACATGCACATCCAGGTCGGTGAAATGAGCTATTGAAGAACTTCTGTTTGTTCCCTTGGGATGAAATTGCTTGGCAGAATATGTAGGAGATGTGCTTGGCATAGAAAATATGCATGGAACCTTGGCACACCAGTTCCCAAATCTGATAACAAATGTCCTCTTACCAGTCGTATGATGGAGAACCAAATGTGAGTGGATTTGACTGGACTAGTAAATTTTGCAGGTATGCTTCTGAAAGCATTGATCTAGCTTGCAAGTTTGCCTACAGAAACGCCACACCAGGAAGCACTTTAGGAGGTACATAATTGATTGTTTATATTTTTTGCTGTTTTTCCCAAAAAAAAAAAAAATTTGGCCTGCCATGATATACCTCTTCATTTCTTCTCATGTGTATAGATGTGATATCATCTATATTGGAACAAAAGCTTTTGAGAATTCTGGTTTCTGAAATTGTGTAGTTGGCTTATTTCTCCCAATTTTATAATTGTGTGAAGTGAAGCACAACTTCTAAGTTTACTGAGACGTCATTGAAGCTATTGATCAATTTTAGTAAGCTTCTCAGAAGATATCCATTGAGAGCCAAGGAAAAAAATATTATGAAGATTTTTTCCTGGACCTTCCTTTATTCAAAAAACAAGACCAATTTTGAGTGAGAATTTGTTTTCTCCGAAGAAAATCAGAGTGGAAAGGAAGAATATAGTTCAATCAAACAAAAAGAATAATGGTGTAACCTATTGCATCAGTGATGAGAAACATGGGAAAGGAACTACGAAAATGCAGGGGATAACCATTTTCTGCTGATGCTCAAATTCTGGAATGTAAAGCCTGTCTATTTCATGCTCTAGAGTGGTTGGCCGGTTGCTATCTCTCAGGGTAGTGGACTATATTTCTTATGGCTGCTTAAACTGTCTCTGAGTAATTCTAGCTCCACCACATGGCGAGTTCAATCCAGCTTTCGTTCTGTGGGTCACAATCATTCCTTGTAGCTCGTTTACTTGCTTACAGGCCTTTTTCTAGTGGTAACTTTCCAATCACTCATTTTGCTTTTGTGCTTACAGATGACTACTTCTTCTCTCGTCTGCCTGTGGTTGAGACGAGACTAGCCCAAAGTGGGGTCCGTTTGGCTGCCACGCTCAACCGTATCTTCACTTCACATGCATCAATTGCACAAGAATGAAGATAAAGGGAGGATAGAGAACCAACTACATGATTTCACAGAGTGGCACCACTGACTGCACCATTTCGCTTCGCATGAAATTCCCTACATGTCAAGACCTCTACCTAACCAACTGCCTAATTCTATTTGAAGTCAACTTTTTAAGGAAGTCAAGCAAATCTACTTTATTGTTCCCACATGCCCCATTCTTTTTTTTCATTGCTGGGATGCCACTATAATTCTGGAATATGCCAATCTTGCTTGTGTTGGTGGACAAGTTTAGGAGTGTACCCATAAGGGGGAACTTTCATGACTTGTACTCAACTAGAACCCTTCTATTATTTGTATATATAGGGGAAGCCTAACATGGTGGGTCATTGCTCATGTATTTCCATGTGTGAGGAGCAAAGATAAGAACAAAGACATTGGTTGGAATGGCAGTGTTTGGCGGTTTTTTGCGATTGTTGCTATTATGCTTTATTCTCTTTCTGTGTTCTGCTTTCATTACTCTGCCTGCTGTGCAAGCTTGGAGCAAGGAAGGCCATGTCATGACATGCCGAATTGCACAGGTACAGTCCTTTTTTTTTTGCTCTCAATCATTCAACTCATATACTCATTATAAAATCGCAGGACGTGCGAAAGCATGAATAGTAATCCATTCTTTGAAGCTAGAGTACCTAGTCAGGGGTGTTGGTGCTATCGATTGGATTTGCTAAAAAGGGATTATTCGAACTCCTTTTTGTTTGCCCCTTAACCATATTTTAATTTGCACCAACCAATTATTGTCACCAAGCGCTGATTTTTAGCACTGTGGTTGCGCTTGCGCCCACCATTATGGGAGATGGCAGCAGGCTATATGATACCTTTGGGAGAAACTGACACCCCCCCCCCCCC
>CM042188.1:2174038-2186911 GCA_023539305.1 Ilex asprella
ATTTGTAAGAAGATTAAAAATTATAGAATATTACTTCTAATTGTGTCAAATAAATTATAAAATTTGATTCTTAATGTATAAATGTTATCATATTAATTTTTTTTCAAATAAACCCCTTTTATGTTTAATAAATTTTTAAGTATTAAATTCGATATAAAAATATATTACATTATTTTTATCTATTATACTTAAAGTGTATTTACCCTATATCATATTTTTGCTCCGCCACTGTTATAAGAGATCTTTACTCCTCATTTCTCCAAATTAATCGGTTGATTTACGTTGCACTGTACCTTCAGGCACGAGATATCCTAATAATTGAATAACGACTGAAGTTTCGATACATGGTAACCTTTCATTTTCCCTACCTTCAACCCCTTTCCCCAGATTGATTCTTTCTCATCTTCTCTGCTCTTCCCCAAACCATTTACTCTGTTCATCTCACTTAGTCTACTAAGGAAAACCCCCATGGAAACTCACTCTGCGTGACTCCCTCTTCTTAGCCTACTACGGTAAAAGCTTTATCACATTCTACCTCTAAAACCCAAACCCACCTTTTAGACATTGTCAATCGCAACCCTCATTCACCAAACCTTAAACCCTAGCCTTTTCACTTCCTGCCCCAGAAACCTTTTAAATCTCGAGTGGCAGAAAACATCTTACTACTGGCTCGTTTGTTCTGAGTAATAGCATACCCCCATCTCTAAACAACCCATTGCCCAACAACCCAGATCTATTCTTCTCTTTTCTATCCATTTTCAAGCCCCTAAATACAACCTTAAACTCTGGCCTATCTAACCCTTGCTTCTCTGATACATTAAAATGTCAAGAGAAGACGAAACAAACTCTCAATCTCTAAATATCCTTCGCTATTCTCTCTATACGAATCCGTCAAATTCAAAAGAAGTCCATCTATCATGTATGGTGGGGAAAATCCTTATTGAAACACCTCTCAACAAACAAGGGGTGTCCATAGTGATACAAGAGGCGTGGAAAACTGCAAATGGATTCTCCATTACTTATTGAGAGAAAAATACTTATATGTTTATGTTCAAGAGTGAGGAGGATAGGGAGATGATCTATAGAGATGGCCCCTGGTTTGTTATGGGAGCGATAATGGTGCACAAAAAATGCTCCCCACGAAGTTCAATGAGAGATTATGAATTTAATAAGACAGAATTTTGGGTACAGATCTCAGGATTACCCCTGGACATGATGACAAATAATACCTCCTGGCGTATTAAGATGATCATTGGAGAGCCCTCTCAACTTGAGGAATTTGTTGGGGGAGTTGTTGCCCCATAGATGTTTCCTTCGTGTCAAATGTTCTTATTGATTTAAATGAACTGCTAAAGAAAGGTTTCTTCCTTGCCCGAGAGGATCAAGATGACATGTGGATAAGTTTTAGATATGAGAGATTGTCTAATTTTTGTTACCACTGTGGAAGGATTGGTCATACCCAGAACCAATGCACTGAAAGGAAGTTGAATGAGAAGGCAAGTTTTGGCCTTAAAATCAGAGCCCAAAGCATTCAATCAACTAGTTTCTTTAGAGAAAAGTGGAGAACGGATTCCCAAGGAGTGAAAGGAAATAGTGGGAAACAACGATGGAAGGGTAATAGCTGGTCCCTTGCCAGAGAAGACAAAGGATCATCGATGACCAATTTCCCTTCAGCACCAACAGAGACGTGGCAACCGAGAGTGGAAATGCAACAAACAAGGAGGAAAATATATGTTTCCACCTTGCGCAGAATCAGAACAAGCCATCCCCCACCAGACATGTGGAAAAACGATTTTCACAGATATAACAAAATTACTGCTCATTGAAGGTTGAGAAACGACAAGAATTTCCCTATAAGAAAGCTGATCTGGATTTGATTACTCTAAATGCCCCAGAGAATCAAAAGAGTGCAAAGGGCAAGAGAATTCTTGACCATGAAGGAATATGCAGAGATCCAACTTTGGAGAAAGCCCAAAATGCCCAACTGAAGCAAAGCCCAAGGAGGGAGGACTATTATGTTATGGAACCTGCAAAATGCCCAAGTAACAACTCGACAACTAGTCTAGAAGAAGCCCAGATCGAAAAGGGGGATACACTTTGGATCCAACTTTTGACCTTGGGTGCTAATGAGGTAATCGATGATGAGAAATTGCAGAGGAATTTCCAAAACATGTCGCTCAAAAGGAAAACCTACTTGGAGGATGAAGAACCGAATGAGGACCACACAGCCAGAAAGAGAAGTAAAAAGGAACAACCATCAGAGCTGGAGTTGAAAATCAATCAAGTTATCCAAATAGGGCCAAAGTATCCTCCAACTAGTAGACGTAGTATGTGCAGAATTAAAGGAAAGGATAAAACAAGGCAAAGAACTAGTATTAAAGGTTTATGGAGGAAACCTAGAGAATTAACACGCTCTAAGTTATTTTTTGCGTCATTGGTAATGCAGGAGGAACAGACAATAAATGGGATTCAAGAAGAGCAAGGGGAGAATAACCTTAATATTGGCATGACGCAGTGGGCATTCCAGATTCCAGAGACTCCAGAGCAAGAGTCTAATGCTAATTTGAAACCAAAAAAGGCGGCGGTGGCTAGCCCCAAATAGCCACACCCTCCATGTTAGTCTTATCTTGGAATTGTAAGGGAGTGGGGCGACCCCGGACAGTTCGAACCTTAAGAGGGTTAATTAGTACCCATCGCACAGCTATAGTCTTCTTAATGGAGACTAAGAATGGAACAAATAACTTGAAACACTGAGGAGGTTATTGCACTATCCCAATGGTGAGTATGTGGACCCAAGGGGTATATTTGAAGGCTTAGCACTATGGTAGAAGGAAGAAGTATATCTACAAATCATAACAAAGCACAAGAATATGTTCAATGTTACTGGTAAGTTGCAGAATCAAACAGAAGAGTAGCATGATACTTTTATCTATGCTGATAATGACTTTGATAGAAGACAAAGGATATGGCAAGAGTTGAAGGTGATGTCCAGACATACCAATAGGCCTTGGATGGTCACTAGTGATTTCAATGTTAATGGTTCAATCTGGGAAAAGGAGGGGGGAAGATCAGCCAATTTAAAAAAGATGGAAGAGTTGCAAGACTTTATCCTTGAATGCAATTTTCTAGAAACAGATTTCAAAGGACCAAAATTTACTTGGTTTAACAATAGGCTTGGAAGGGCGAATGTCCAACAACGAATTGACAGGGTCTTGGTGAACTCGGAATGGAGCTTCAAATTCCCCCACATACAGGTTATTCATGAAACCAGAATGGGCTCGGACTATTGTCCAATTATCATCAACCTAGAGCTAGATAGAAATTTGGGAATTACAGGAAGTTATTATTTGAGCTTAACTTGAGATTACGTGAAGTCCAAATGAAGGATGCCACAGAGGAAAACCTCATATTGGAGGCTATATTGCTGTTGAAATTGATACTATAAGAGTAAGAGAAAAGAAATTTTGGAAGTAGAGGTCGCGAATCAACTGGCTAGAATCTAGTGATCAAAACACAAGGTTTTTTCATCAAACAAAAATTCAAAGGAGTCAAAGAAATAAGATTTTAAGACTCAAAACAGATGGGCAGTGTGGCTTGAGGGGGAAGAAGAGATAAACAATCACATAACAAACTACTTTCAAAGCCTGTTTGCTACTACATGCCAAAGAAAATTTGAAGGAGTATTGAAGGTAGTTGAATGCAAAGTCACTGACCAAATGAACTAACAACTAATGAAAGAGATCAAGGACGAGGAAGTTTATACGGCAGCAAAGCAACTGGGGGCCCTCAAGGCACCTAGCCCTGATGATTTTCTAGGTGTTTTCTTTCTTTCCTATTGGCACACAATTGGCAAAGAAGTTTGCAGTGCGGTAAGGAGTTTCTTTGAGGGGGCTTCATGTTAAGGGAGCTGAATAGAATCAATCTTGTCCTTATCCCTAAGGAAGCTAATTCGGAATCCATTGTATAGTTCAGACCAATTGTACTTAGCAATTTCCTGTACAGGGTCATTTCTAAAGTTATGGCCTATAGAATGAAAGGAATGTTGCACTATATCATCTCCCCCCCGCAACAAGCTGCTTTTGTCCTCAAAAGGCAGATCCAAGATAGTATAATTGTAGCAAATGAAGTCCTCCATCATCTGAAGTTAAAGAAGAAAGGAAAGATCCCAGAACTAGCCATCAAAATGGATATCAGCAAGGCGTATGATAGGATTGAATGGGATTTTCTCGAAACTACGATGCTTAAGCTAGGCTTTTGTCCCAGATGGTTGCACCTCATTTGCCAATGTGTCTACACAATGAGCTTCCAAATCGTGGTGAATAGAGAAAGAAGGGGAGTGGTTCATCCCCAAAGGAGTATTCTATAGGGGGATCCAATTTCCCCTATCTCTTCATTTTAGTAGCAGACGTGCTCTATAATTTGCTTCAAAAAGGATTGGAAGTTAATAGTTTCCAAGATGTCAAAGTTCGTAGAAGGATCCCAATAGTTTCACACCTTTTATTCGTAGACGATTCCCTATTCCTTATAAAGGCAAAGAAACAGGGGATTAGGAACTTACTAAGACTCCTTGGGGATTACTGTTTGGCTTTAGGACAATGCATGAACTACCAGAAATCAGGTATTCTTTTTTCATCCAACACATCACCCGAACAAAAAGAGCACCTTATTAATCTCCTGGGCATGCAACCTTTGGCTCTTGAGTCAAAATACTTGGGGCTCCCTGCCTTTTGGGGAAGATCAAAGAATGAAATTTTTGGCTTCCTATTAGAAAGGGTCTTGAAAAAAATGCAGGTTGGAAAGGGCTCTTGTTTACACAGGGGGAAAGAAAACTTTGATCAAGGCAGTGATTCAAGCAATCCCTACCTATGCTATGTTTGTCCTCTTCTTCCCAAAGAACTTATGTGATAAGCTAGATAGGTATGTAAGAAACATCTGGTGGGACAATGGAGTGGAGAAGAGGGGAATTAATTGGAAGAAATGGGTGAAAATAATTGAGCCTAAGATGAGAGGGGGAATGGGTTTCAGAGAGTTTTCCTCCTTCAATCAAGCTCTCCTCGCATAACAAGGGTGGAGGATCCTCCAAAATCCAAACTCCTTTTGGGCCAAGTTCATTAAGTCTATTTATTTCCCGGAGTGTGACTTCATGGAGGCAAAGAAGGAAGTTAGGCCTTCTTGGGTCTGGAGTAGCCTTTTGAAGGGGACAGAATTGCTAGAGAAAGGGTTGTTGTGGTAAGTAATGAGGGCAATGAGATTAGAATAGATGGAAGATAGATGGATACTTTGAGCTTGTATACCTAAGGTAGTTATTAACTCCTCTAGACCACATTCATGTAACTTTGAGCTTGTATGCCAGCTCATTATCAGGCCATTCAAGATGTGGAACGCAAAGCTCCTGAAATGAACTTTTTAATGAAGAAGAATGCAAAGCCATTGCGACCATTCCAATCCCAAGACAGCTGGGGTTGACAGAAGGATATGTCAACCAATTCCAAATGGAATCTACATGGTTAAATCAGGGTACTCAGTGGTGTTAAGTCTCAATTATCCTTGTAATACGAAAGTTGGCTCCTCCTTCTCACCTCATTCGAAGCTATGGCATGTTATATGGCATACGAAGGCCCTTCCAAAAGTAAGGCATTTCTGGTGAAAAGTCTACAATAATGCTCTGGCTTCTTGAGAAAATTTGTTCAAAATAAAATGTGGAGATTCACCATCGTGTCAAATTTGCAAGGACAAGGTTGAATCCATAGAACATCTATTGTTCGGTTGCGAATGGACAAATAAGGTGTGGTTTGGCTCAGAACTTGGCTCTAGATTTGAGGAGGAACTAAGTGGTATAGGTATGCAATAGGTCTCATCTGTTTTGGAAGTTATTAGTGATACAAATAGTTCACTAGAAAGGGAGAAACCAAATGGTCTTTAATCATGAAGAGTTGAATGCGTTAGTTACACTGTTAAAAGCAAGACATCTATGGAGTGAGGTTCTTTTAGTTGGAAAAAGAGGAAGAGAAAGTAACTCAACTGCCCCAACTGAGCCTGAGATCCCTACTAACCATATGCGCCAAGGTTTCAAAGTCAGTAATGATGGGGCTTATAAAAAGGGAAGGGTTGTTATTGGAATTGTTTTAAGAGACTCTAATGACAATTTTATGGATGGGATTGGGAAAGATATTCCGGCTGCTTCAAGTCTCCAAGCAGATGCAGCAGCAGTGAGAGAAGTATGTATGCTGGTGAATGCCTCACAGTTAAAGAATTCTAGAATTGAGAGTGACTGTCAAGAAGTTATCAAGCTTTGCTCTACTGAAGGTGTTCCCCCTTGGGAAATTAGTGCCTTAGTGGATGTGCGGGCGATTTTTAGCACAATATATTTGAGAACAGATCCCTTCCATGGCGAACGCGATTCCGTCGAGGTACCGTGAAAATCCCCACCACCTGGAATAGGTTGAGAGGGCCAATGGAGGCCTAAGGAGTGGTGATGAATTGTCTCCAAGGTCTCCTGAACGGACCTGGAAGGATACCGAGGGTCCCTGATGCATAGAGGAAACAAGTTAAAAGGGGGGGCGGAGTGTTTTCCGGCGTATCCCCTCCGACGATCAAGTTAGTTGGCTGAAAACGAGGGGATATGCAAAAACACTATATGGCTCTTGTTAGGAGATTTTGCGTACCTTTGCATTGCGTTTCTAAGGGCTATTTATACCTTCGAAACTCATCATTACTTACAGTCTAGGTAGTAGGTATTTTTCAGATGTAGGACAGTGCTTCCTCGAAAAGTAAGGGGAATGTCTTTCATTATTAATGCTCGAGCTTGCCAAGCATTAATTAACTTTCCCTTGATTTGCCGAGCATTTACTACCCCTTCCTCGGTGAGGGTGCATTAAATGCTCCGCCAGTGGGGGCCATTTAATGTTGTTCACTCCTCGTCCTTCATGCTTTTATTAAATGCTAGCTTGAGCCAGTTCGCATGTACAGAGGCAATCATACCCCCACTTTTTTATTCTGACACCACCTACCACGCGTCTATCCCCCTTTGGCTGAGTACTCAGCGTCTTCTGTCCTTCTGTCACTATTAAGCAGAGTACCTTCATAATGGCTAGCTTATCCTAGACTAGGCTAACTATCAGTCAATCGATATACTGCAGAAATTGCAGTGCATGACACATACTCGGGGCCGATGGCTTAGCTCATCTCGGTAGAGGGTCCCATGATCCGAGGGTTACGTGTTTGTCTTTGCAGATCAGGGGTCCCTTGGCGCCTAGTATCGTGCCCCTCGACAATGTGAAATACTAGACGCCGAGGACACGTGGCGCTATGTAGTTGATGTCTCGCTTATGCCGAGGATACATGTCGTTCATTTATCATACCCCAGAGATGTCCCATCAACTGTCCCCAGCCCTTTGATCTTCAGACGCAGGGGAGACGTGTCGTCAGAAGGCGAAGGGTTTGGTAACTGCCCCCAACCACCTCATCATTGCCTCTAGCCGTCATCCATTTCTTGTGGAATGTGCGCATTAACTGCGCATTTTTGTGCTTCGTGCGAAATGATTGGGGATGGGCACAACATAAACAAAGCCTCCCCCTTATTTCCTCATTTTTTTCATCCTTGCAAATCCAGAGAACCTTCCACCGAAGACTTCATCGGAGAAAACACTGCATTTCCACCACCAGAAGCTTCTCAGTCACCACCAGAACGAAGCCGTTATCCGCCTTGATCTTCAACTCCCTTTGACGAAGAACCCAACCTTTCCCAAGTTCTTTCAGCCTCGTTCATCGTTCTGGTGAGTCAGTTCAATCCCTCATCTGTCATTTCTCTTTCGTTTCTTTGTTTGCCTTCAGTTTCCAGTGACCGGCGGTCCTTGACCCTTACAGCCTCCTATTTAGTTTTTAGGAGACCCTTAGGATTTGTACGCAACCATTCTTGTAGAGAAGAAAATGGTTAGACGCCGACTAGGCACCGAGGCCGGAGGCACTAATCCCCGTTGCCGAACTGCTGCTGGGGCCGAGGAGGCGAGCACCTCTAAATAGAGGAAGTTTATGGTGAAAGGGGGCCAACAAATTAGGAATTTCAGGACCCTTTATGACATACCTCCCAACGTCGGCATCGTCGACTTTAAGTGGGATGCCCACCACCATAACGTTGGTACCGAGGACGCGATGCCTTTCTACACCAAAGCGATCGTGGAAGGTGGCATCAGGTTTCCCCTCCACCCGCAGTTAGTCCAGTTTCTCTCTAGGTTCCAACTCTTCCCCAACCAATGTTGTCTCAACGTCTTTAGGATCATAATGGGGGTACTAGAGCTTAATCGGTGTTTTGATGTCCGTCTCGGCCTCGAGGACATCTTTTTTTGTTATTCGTTAATGAGGGTGATGCCTCAACAGAACTTCTATCTCAAGGCAAGGGATCCCTCCATGTATCTCGTTACCCATCTCCCTAACTCCGACAAGGGATATAGGGACGACCTGCTGATCTTCAGTGGCGCCTGAGAAAGGGGAGCAGGACCCAAGTACGACGAACGACTAGTACGTCGGCATCCCTCCCTTTTTTATTGTTTTCACTGAGTGCTTGTTCCAAGCGCTAACCCCTTGTTTCCTCTTATGTAGACGTTTCCAATATTGAAGCTGCACAACCCTCTCGGCACCTTGTGAACTTCGCGGATCTAAAAACCATCTGGGGGTACACCGGTGACCATCTCGCCCGAGCCACACATAGACTCTTGGACTACACGCCGGGATACAAGAAGTTTTCTCAGCTTCCCCAACCTTTTGATCCCATCATATGGTCTGAGATTTTTTAGCAGACTGAAGTGGGTGACGTGGAGCTAAATTTAGAGGCGGACCCCGACAGAGCTATTGTTGCTGAAGTAGAGGGTATCGTCGAGGGGATTGAAGAATCAGCGGAGGTGGGGACCTCAAGATGAGATCTGTGGCCCGACTTTGACATTCTTCGAAACTTGGACACAAAAGACGCGCTCGAAGTTGTGATGGGTCCTCGGATTGACCTTGCTTTTCTGAGGCAACGAAAAGCCTTGAGAGAAGCCGAGACCTCTGGAAGGGGCAAGGGAACAGGCAACACTCCACCCCCCCCAAGAGGTGGTTCCACTTCCATTCCTGCACCAAGGCCCGTTGGTCTGGGCCTAGTTCGCGATCTGGGCTCTCTTCCTGAGGAACAAGAAAGGAGGGTCAAGCAGCGCCATGACGGCCTTGGCCGAGGGGCGGTGCCTGTCCCTTCACAGGGAACAAGGGGTCGAGGTGCGGGTTCCCCTCAACCACGACAACAAATCCCCCCTCCCCCGGTGTCGGCGGGGGTTGTGGCAGAATGGCGTCTTCGCGCCATTGACAATATGAACAGGGTGGTCCGAGTGGACGCAGCCCTAGTCGATGATGTTCACGTGGCCTTTGCCGTGAGTGAAACTCTTCACTTTGACACCGACATGGCGACTCATCGGGAGAGGTCAACAAACAGGCTCTGTCGCTCCATCATCCAGAATGCCCTAGTGGTAAGTGCAGCTCATCCATTTTTTCCCTCGCTTTTCCATTTCGGGTTCTTAGTAATAGCAAAGTCTCTTTCTTCTGCAGGCTACCCAGCAGGTGTCAATGATAAACTCTCGTTATCACACCGAGAGGCAAAAACACCAGGAGGCGGTGGTGACTACCTTGGCTACCGCTAGGGAGGAAGTGATCGTCGGAGGGGATACGCCGGAAAACACTCCAGCTCCCCCTTCTAACTTGCTTCCTCTGTGCATCAGGGACCCTCGGTATCCTTCCAGGTCCGTTCAGGAGACCCTGGAGACAATTCATCACCACTCCTTAAGCCTCCGTTGGCCCTCTCAACCTATTCCAGGTGGTGGGGATTTCCATGATACCTCGATAGAATCGCGTTCGCCACGAAAGGGATATGTTCTCAAATATATTGTGCTAAAAATCGCCCGCACAGTGGAGGACATTATTTTTTTGCTAAACATCTTGAACTTAGTTTTGACACAAGCCAAGAGCCCTTAACAAGTCAGCTCATTGGGTGGCAACAGCAACGTTGTCTGGTCCGTTTGTTGTGAATCGGGTCAGCTGTCCCTCGAACGAGCTTAAGACTTTTTTTTCTAATGACTGTAATCAACATTTTCTTACTTGAATGAAATCACACTTTACTTTTTTATATATATATATAAAAAAAAGATACCCTTAGGAGTTTATTTTTCCTATTAAATTTGAATTGTCAATATTAGCCGTCGAATTAACCTTAAAATAAATTTAAAAAGATCTCAATCGCGAAAAGTAAAAGTCACTTTATTTATTTTTTAAAATTTGAATTGTATTGTATTTTATTATATGAATTTGTAACAATTTCACGTCTGAAGACATTTTGCAATATTAGACATCGAATATTTAGTTGTGTAATTTTTATATTATTAATAATAAATTATTTTATTCTTTAATTATGCAATTTAAAATTCAAATAAATAGAGAAAAAATTAGAGATAGGTAGAAGAAATAGAAGAATAGAGTTGTTTAATATTGAGGAGTGTATTGATTGAGTTGTCTGACAATAGAAACCTTATATATAAGTTGATATTTTTTTAGTAGAAAATAAAAATTGAGATAAATTTTATACCATTAGATCAAAATAAATAAAAATTAGATAAATTTTTGTTATTATTACGGTATTTTTAAAAGTTTAAAATTTAACTTCTTAATTCTAATATTAGATAGATTATGTCGGTACGTATTCGATGTTTATGGCCAATGGCTCAACCTCAGTGTGACTAATCATCCACTCACACTATCTATTGATAATTGCTTGACAAGTTGATATCTCACCAACTAACTTGATAAGTAGAGATCGCACCAACTAGCTAAGAAGACGTGAACCCTTCCTCTACCAAATTATTTTTTTTAATCATTGGCTTACATATTAGTAATTGTTTTTAATTGTACTCCCCCTCCCCGCCCCCTCCCCCACATATAGTAAAATCATACATTCCTTTTGAACATTACAGCATTTATCAAATTATTAATATATATATTTGGAATGTTCTGCTTTATTCACCTTTTCTTTTCCTGTCATACTAAAAGTTTTGGAAGACTTCTTCAAGATAATTGACATTTAAATTTATGGTTTGAAAGTAACTTACAATTCTTCTCGGAGCAATACTATATAATTCAAATCTGCAATCTAAATTTACATTCTAAATGCAGGGGATCATTGGATCAGTGAGTCTCATTTAAAAAAATTAATGAAACTTACTCATCCAATGACCACCCTTCATTCGGAATACAAAATTGAATTACAAATTTAGAATACATAGTATTTCTCTTCTTCTTGATCATCCTTTTTGTCATGAATGAATTGGTCATTTTCATCTTAATTAGGACAACATTTGAGAAAATTTATTCATTGAACCTTTAACTATAGGAGGAAAAAATGTGAAGTCTTGGTACATTGTATCCAACAACATTCCCACAAACGCAAGCAGCCTTATTTTATTTGAAAGAAAAAGACAAAGGAATGCACACAAAGCCACCATGGTCCAAGGTCATTATCATGACTATTTTCAATAATGGAACCACTAATACCACGTGATCCTTATGTGAGAATAGCCAAGAGATAGATGCTTTGTGCTTCTCCCACAAAATCATTTCTTTCACTTAACTTTATATTGGAACAGGCATCATCACTTCAAGGACTCATCGGTTCTTAAAAACTTAAAATGCCCATGAATTATAAGTATTTTTCTTTCTTTTTTAATTTTTTTCTTGGTATTTGATAAGAGAAAAAAAATAGTACTAAATGCATAGGAAAATATAAGTAATAAATACGTTTACCTCGTTTTAGAGCTGTCATTTGAACAGTTGGTGCTCGTTATCTCAACAATAAAAGAGTACAATATCAGGAGATAGCTCAAATGATAATGGAGATAAATTGTTAACTTAGGTCATAAGAAATATATTTTTCATGAATTCTATAGTTTTGATGTAGATGGACTACCTTAAATTTGATCGATGATTAGTTGAGGTGCACGTAAACTAATCTAAATATTCCTAACCGTTGAAAAAAAAAAAAGAATGAGAGAGTACCGCCACATATAATTCCTCCATTATAATAGTTATTTGCACATAGTGGAGTAACTACTTCCCTTGAGGGATTCAGAGAGGTAGAACACGTGTATATGTTACTGTAAATTTTGTCCAATTTGTGTTCAACCTAGTTATAGTCATGTAATGGAGTTTGTATCATGATCTCATAACAAAAAAATAATCACTATAATATTTTAAAATTAGCTCCTATTAAATAATTTCATTTATATTCATATTGAACCGAGCCATTTCGTATATGAGACTCTTTAAACAAGGCTTATTGCTATTGAGTCGATGATTCCTATAGGATGCGATCAAAGAGAATTAATTATTGGGGACCAACATATCAGTAAAACAGCAGGAGCCACGAATGCGATTTTCAATCAACAAGGTCAAATTATAATGTGTTTATTTAGCTATTGATTATTTTGATGTAGATGACCTATTTTTTATCAGACCTAGAATTAGTCGAGGTACACATAAACTTACATAAACACTCCTAATCGTTAGAATAAAATAAAATAAAAAAATAAGAGAGTACCACCACATATAATTTCCTCCACTGTAACAGATATTTGCACAAAGTGGAGTAACTACTTCCCTAGAATGAGGGATTCATAGAAGTCGAACACGTGCATATGTTATCGTGTTATGTCATTGGATATTTTGTCTAATTTATTTTCAATCTAGTTATAGTCATGTAATTGAGTTTGTACCATGATCCCAGAATAAAAAGAAAATCACTATAATCTTTTTAAATTAACTGTATTAAATAATTTTTATTTATATTCATATTGAACTGACATG
>CM042188.1:2187011-2197733 GCA_023539305.1 Ilex asprella
AGTCAAGAAAATCACCTAATATTTCGCTAGGCCTGACGACCGAGATAGGAGATGGAGATTCTATTGTTACCTCGGGAGGACTAAGTCCCCTTGCAACTAGGACTTGAAATTGGATGAGCTCAGAATACCTTCTAGGAGCACACTCGGACAGTCTCAGCTTTGCCTCCTCGTCCTCTCTGCTGAGCTCAAGCCTGGTACCTAAAAAGTGACAGCAACAAGATTCAGAAACCTGTCATTCCCAGAGCAAAACTCGATTGATTCAAGCAGATGACTCACCCAAATTCTCGGGATAGGACCAAGCTCTAGGGACACCAAGGGTATCCGACCTATCAGTGGGGTCGTATTCCCAGCCTGTACCCCCAACGAAGAAGAAATACTCCTTCCAGTGTTTGTAGGAGGTAGGAATGCTAGATATAAGTTGCTTAGAATTGGTTCGCTTCGAGGCGTACAAAAAGCCTTCCGATGAGGTCAGCTTTACATTGAAATAGTCCAAGAATAAGGGGAGAGAAGGAACCCCAAGCTTCAAGTCCTTAAAAAGAACCAGAAGGCCGACCAAGACACCTCAAAAGTTAGGGGAAAGCTGAGAGGGACACACGTTAAAATATTGAAGAATAACCTTCAGAAAAGGATGCAGAGGGAAGCGAAGACCATTTTCAAAGGCTGCCTCAAAGAAGCAGACCTTTTTGTGAACTTCGGCGACGTAAGGAGTAGAGCTCTCAGGACAAGAAGGCTGGACACCAGAGGGGAAACCATAGCGGGCACTAAAAATCCTAAGGAGAGAGGGGTCAACCTTACTAGGTCCTACGAGCTCGGCCTGCTTAAGAGCAGCTCCCAAATACGAAGAGCCGCTAGACAGCCCAGCCCTACTGACCTTCCCCTTACCTTTGCTAAGCTTGGAGGGGATGGAGGCAGATGAGGAAGGGGGCTCTTCAGCCCCAGCCTCAGGATTGAGGGCGTCTACGCCTGGAAAGTTATCAATTTCCACCCCCACTTCCCCTAATTCGACATCCTCATCGGCGGACCTACCACCTAGGGGGGATGCAGAGGACTGGGCAGCTCTGGAAGAAGTAGACATGAGGGGGCAAGAAAAGGGGAGATTATAGAGTCGATAAAGAAGAGGAACACAAACCAAATACTCCCTAATCACTAGGGGATTAGCACAGTAACTGCCGATGCTAAGGATCCTCACAATGGAACCCCAGGTAACGAAATGAGGCAGAGGGGACAAACAAAGATCACGGTTCCAAAAATAGAAAAACCTATAGGCCCAGAATTGCAGCAACCACCTCGGATTCGAGGGATCCAGAGCGAGTAAAGATGAAAAGAGGAAGGGAGACGTACCTAGCTATGAGGAAGCAACGAACAAAGACCCGAAAGTCAAATCGAGAGAAGGAAGCACGACGAGCGATCAAATCAAGCGCAGAAGATACGAACTGGTGAGAAGGGTTAGAGAGTGTACAGTCGCAGAAGGGTCAAAAATCGTGTAGAGGAAAGGAAATCAGAGAACGAACAGAGAAGATGAACAGTGAGAAAGTTTTTTTAGCCGTTCGAGCATTTAAAGGCTGGGGAACACGAACTGAAACGCGCGCGAGAATCGAGGGACTCATGATTGCCTGGAACCGTCAAAAAAAAAATGCCACACACAGGCAAGCCAAAGTCCCCCCACGTGCGAGCTTAATTTGGTCTAAAACAGCTCAGCCCTCGCCCAGGCTCGCCTAAGGCAAGGGCTGGGGGGCAACTGATGATACCGAAAGATATCCTAAGTATGAGCTCAGACCAAAGAGATCAACCCAGGATGGAGGACGGATAAGCGTTTCCGAGCTAAGGGGAGCCGGCCCAGAGCTCGATCCAGACAAGGGGATAGAAGGGTTAGGAAATGAATGACCGACCCATGACAAACGTTCCCGAAGCAGTAGGAAACGAGAATCAAGGCATGAAACCTCAATGGACCACGATCCATTCCTAATTGGAAGGAGAATCCCACGAGAAAAGGGAGGATATCTCGCCGGGTATCCCTTAGAAATAGGGATCATGCTATAAATATGAGATTGGACCTTCATGGAAAGGGGATTCAGAAAAAACAACCTTAGAGGCGAGAGAGCCAGACCAAGAAAAACCCTATTGATTCTTCATATTGTATCTAAGAACAGGAGAGTGATAAATAAAGAAAAAGGAGCAAAGGCCTCCATTGAAGAGTGGACTAGCCGAGCTCCAGGGCCGATGAACCACTATAGTTCTTGCTGTTTACATTCCTCATAATCCCTTTGAATATTCTATTATCAATTAAGGAGACCATTACTGTTCAGATCCACTATTTCCACCACCAAGTCACACCCCATCATTACTCATAAGCGACGAAAAGCACCATCACTTTGAATTCTAAAATAGTCGATTTTTCACGTTTTACGAAAAGATTGGGTGACGAATGACCTCACAAAGGTCCCTAAAAATGAAAATTATAAAATTTTCTTATAATTGAATAAAATTTCAAATAAAATTAATTTAAACTTAAATCGGGATAAAAACGGACCCCGACAAATGGAAAACGTGTGGCGCGATCGGAGTCAAGCCTCAAAAATTATAAATAGAGTTAACAGTCAGATATTTCAACAGAAACATCTCTGCAATTCTGATCTCCAAACGTGAGAGAGTTAGAGGGGGGAGAAAAGGAAATTTTTCATTTTTCTTTCTTCGAATCTCGAAGTTCGGTCGGTTGGATTCCGTCGAGCCAAGAGTTAAAGTCAATTACGTCGACGAGGGCTACACATTCATATCAATAACAAGTGATTTCACCGAAGATACAAAGAGGAGATTTGAGAAAATAAAGATTTTTGGGCTTGGTATTCTTGAAGTTCTACACTTTATCTTACGTTCCAAGAGGTATGGTTCTTCCTACTTTAATTTTATTCCTACCATATGATGTCCAAGGGACAAGGGTTGAGTGTATGTATATACTAACCTTTGTATATATGTTTATGAAAATGAGAAATGAGTCTAGAAATGATTTAAACCAAATTCTAGTTTGAATTTTATATGTGGAAGTTCTTATGTGATCTCTTGGAACTTGGGATTGTGTGGGCATGTTATATGTTATATTGTGCCTTGAAGTTGTTTAATTAAATGCCTTGGATAATTGAATGTTGTTATTTTGATGTAATTGAAATAACATGTTTGAGTTTGTTGTGATATATAGACATATGCTTATTGATATATTAAGCATACTGGTGATTTATGAAAGTAATATGCATATGATATAAATTTTCATGGAATATGTTGATATGTGGTTTAAATTGTCTATATAACATTCATTACATATGGGACATGACATTGACATATAATGGTTCATTACATTGCATTTGCACGGAGACATCGCATCATGAGAGTGTGTGTGCATGGTGGTCGTCATCGCCTTACTTGGTAGATGATGGGTAGACTCGGAAGATGTGAATCGAAGATCCTGTTGAGTCGCATGGTTGCACGAAAGAAAATTGGGTCGGGGTAGCAAGAAGGGGATAGAAGATCCCTCAGGTGCAAGACTTGGTAGTTGGGGTACGCACTCCATTGGTTCGGTCCATAAAGTGTGTAAGTGTACGCAGAACTTTCAGTGGAAGTTCGTAAATTCCATGTAGGTTGGGTGACCTTTGGTGTAAGTCCATGAATATCCACCCCAACAAAAACCCTAAATTGGTAATCGTCGTTTGATGTATAACATAGATGGCGGATTCATACACACTGACACTTGCATGTGTTGAAGAGCCGAGAAGGGCTCGACTTGAGTTGCATGAGTGAGTCTCATCTCATTCCATGACATGTCATAATAAATTCTATCATGGAATTGCATATTCTTGATTGAAATTGTTATGAATGGTTATGTATTACATGTGAACATTGCAAATGCATCTAGGGGGAGTAGTCTCTGTAGGGGATACTTTATTGAGCATGATTCATCTTATATGGAAAAAATATTTCAGATGTGGGATCTACACAAGCGGATGACTTCCATTTCGAGCCTCAAGGATGAAGGAGGTCGACTTGTGACTTTATTTTGAGATTTTGTAAAACCATTGCGAACACTTAATTTTTGACATGTAAATTTATGCAAATGATTGTAATAGAACTTATATTAACTATGTTTGAGATTCAAATGTATGTTATATAAGTTTTGGATGATTTTAGGAAGGTTTGGAACGAATTTGAAGTGAAAAACAGGTGAAATAGACAAAATTGGACAGAGAGTACCGGTACTGTGTACCGGTACTCTGCTGTCCAGAAGGCAGACAGTACCAATATAGTTTAACCGTACTGGTACGCTCAACTCCAGTGGACAAACCGTACTGGTACACAATACCGGTACACTTTTCAAAAATCTCAAATTTTAAATGTGTTTTGTCATGCTTTTGACCTATGCTTTTCTTCCTTCCAATGATGTAAATGAACCGTAATGAAGTATAAACCATGGTCTATTGGACATTGGTTGGATCCAATGTATAATTGAACTCGAATTATATTGTGGGTTATAATCCCGATTAAGGGGATGTTATCACGTGGTGTCGGGTTATGCGACATTCACGAGTAGTTTCGTGGGTTGATGGGTTATCAACGGTCAATAAAAGACCCCCGATTTTTGGGGGGGTTTTACTACCTCAGTGTTTGATTTTTTCAACCCAACCCAAAGATCCCAAGTTGTGATCACGAATTTGAGAACCACCGACTGTGAAGAGTTCTTAAGTTGAGACGATGAAGTTTTTGTGTGAGAAAGAGAGAGACAGCCTACCAGATGATGGAGTTTTTGTGATGAAGACGATGCTATGGACTGAACTTGGTGATGAAGACGATGCCTTCTATTGAGAAATAGCTAACCACAATCAGTCGCCAGATCCAGTGAGCCAATATTGGGGAATGAGTAATACCAAGTGAGATAGGCAGTCCGTTGGAGCAAAAATTTATGAATTGACTCTCTAAAATAGCTAATAGGTATCCTTTAGCAATCCCGTTGGAGTTGTTCTAAGTGACCTAGACCAAGCCTTCTTAGGCTGGTCCTTGGAACCATCAAAAGGCAAAACGTCTGGAGATGTCATGGTTGAGATCGAACAGTAATGATATGACATGAGGTCTCATTGACTTCACCTAGAATGACTGATATGACAAGTGACAGGAAATGATTAGTCACATAAAGACCCGCATCGAATCTTGTAATTATTGATTAAAGATATGACCCTTGCTTATATGAATTGGTTGACAAATGTCCCTTGGTGCATCAGCTAATGCTTGGCATTCTCTTCATAATTTCTTTAGTCCAACCATTAAATGCCAAAGAGGCTTTAATAAACAGTGAGCGATTACGATCCTCCCTAGACCAAATAAATTCATGACTTGAGAATGGGAATAGTCATTGACGTGATAATTACACCAGTGTCATACTCATCGACTGGATGTGACCTCCAAAACTCCATGCCATCACTTTTTGAGGTATAAATAACCAAAGGTTTGGGCCTTAGGTAGACACACATAGAATTGAGCTCTAATTGTAGAACGTATATCTTCTCATTGTGCAATGACTGACTTAGGTATCAGATGGGATATACCAGTTTCATATCCGACCCTTCCTCTGGAAAAACTAGTTCAAACTGAAGAATTTCCTAACTGAAGAGATTTTCTCTAATGAAGATTTTGAGAAGACTTGATCTTGAGAATATCGGGAATGAGATGTTATTAGCTGTGTATACTTAGAGTTTTGAATTTGGTTGTATTTCATAGCCATAGTTTTTGAGTATCAGTTAGACAAGCCTTCTATAAAAAATTGAAGGCAGTGTACTCACTTTGTGATATGAAAAACAGAGAGCAAGAGTTCACATAATCCTTAATCTCTT
Source organism: Ilex asprella (assembly GCA_023539305.1). Taxonomy (NCBI): domain Eukaryota; kingdom Viridiplantae; phylum Streptophyta; class Magnoliopsida; order Aquifoliales; family Aquifoliaceae; genus Ilex; species Ilex asprella. Next base: position 2,192,882 of record CM042188.1, read on the forward strand.
TATTTTACATGGTATTAGCTAGATAAGTGACCAACCTGAACCCGCCCTCAACGCAAAATATCTCAACCTGAGTATTGCCCTCTTAGGCTCAAGTTGAACTTAGGTTGAGCCCGAGTTATTAAATCAGAATCAATTTTTGGGTTGCATTTGGGTTCTTAAATGTTGATAGCTTTACCAACAAGCGTTAGATCAGTTGGTAAGGGACTGTTCTAATTTAACCAAGGTCTTGAGTTCGAGTCTTGGGAACGCAGCTGCGCTCGGTAGGGAGAGCTTTGCAACCCTTGTGGTCTTACCCGGAGCCCATAACTGCTTTCGGATACCAGATGGTCTGACAAAAAAAAAATGTTGATAGCTTTAATTTTTTTTTTATCAAACTCACATATGCTCAATAAAAATCAAGCCCATTAAAGACACAAACACATGGAGTTTGCCTTCTTTATATACAAGAGGAGGGATATACATTTTTTGTTTGAAGCTGATGTGAGATTTTAACTTATACATGTTCTTTTATTCTTTATTCAACATCACACATCGATTCAACAAGAGAGTTTGTACTCTATCTAGTTCTATAAAAACTTCTTGATGACGGGTTGAACCTGAAGTCTCAACCTAGGGATGTTAATAGAGCCGAATATTGTGAATTTGAGCCAAGCCTGATGAGTTTATTTTTCTAAAGGAGCCTAAAAATTGTTCAAGCTTAGTTCGTTTAGAACTCGAGCTGATCCTGAGCCCGAGCCGAGTCCGAGTAGTTCGACTATTTTATATATAAACAAGTTGAGTTTTATGAGCTTGAATCAAGTTTTTTAGGCTTATTTTTATAAACGAATTTAAAAAATATGAGCTCGAGCTCGAATTGAGTTTTATTTGAGTCGAGCACGAGTAGCTCGTCTCGATTAACATCCCTACCTCAACATGAGCCAAGTACAAATTTAAGTCCAACCTAAGTTTTAAAACACGCAACGTAAATACTATTTTGTTTGGGCTGGGTTCGGGTTAACCAACCCAAATAAAGTCGGAGTTTGCCTGCTGCTTTCTATCTGTCTAAGAAAGTCAAACAAAGCCGTTAAATGAGTGTTTGGAAAGAGCACCAAGGATGAGGAAGAAGTAATCGGAGAAAGACAATTTGAAAAATCTTATGCAAGTGCTAACTAGCAGTGACCAGGACCCGTCAAGCGAACAAGCCCAGTTGAACAAAGAAAAGTAGGCCTGTCAAGAAGACAAGCTCCACACTCAAGCTCAAGTTGTATCTCTTTCCTTCCCAACCCTGCCCTTTTAGCTCTTAGGTAAGTAAGCTCTTTACTCTTTCTCTGGGAAGATTCAAATTACTTACAATACACGGCTTTACCAAGGAGTTAGGTTATGAGCGTTTTTAATAGAATTCTTTTCTTGTATTTATCTGATGATAAATTCGAGACGAAAAAGGAATCCATCTTTTCGATTGGGAAATACGAGTTTGTTTTGTCCACTTTCTTCATCTCCCTCTATAAAAATGATCAAAAATGAAGGCGAGCTTGCTTTTTATTTCCATGTTTGATCTCTTTCATCTCTGTCTCGCTCGTTGTCACCTCTGTTGATGAAAGGTTTGAAACCCTATAGAGAGTGAAGAGAGGCCAAGGGTCTTCCTCTCAATAGGGCTTCTATAGGCTCCACTCTCCCCCCCTAAATAAGGAAGGCCCCCTTAGCTCTGCCTCACACTGGACAAGGGTTAGCTCTATAACTGTGTAGAGCCAAGTGTAACATTTTCCAGTATGATTTTCGGTCGGACATATTTTTTTCCAACGTTGCTAATATGAAATATAGCATGAGCAATACAAGTTTCCGGTCGCCATAGCTATGGCCAGCCATCTCAACAGATTAGACACCCTTTTCCAGTATGCATTTGTGATCCAAAGAGCACAAAAAAAAAAACTCCTATCATAGTAGAAAGCTCACACAATACACACACAACTAACATATACAATTAGCAATAATCCTGAGTCTGAAGACAGTCTACAATACTAAAAAACCAACATTAGTTGTGCAATATTTATATTTTAAATAGTAAGAGATAAGTAGGGTAGAGAGAGATAAGTGTAGATTAATAGTATTGTTTGACATTGGAGAGTGTGTTAATTGAATTGTCTGACATTTGAGATTGTGTAGAGAAATTGATGTTTTTAAGCAGGGAAAAAACTTTTAGGATGAATTTTGTACCATTTGATCAAAGTCAATAAAAAATGGATCAATCTTTGGCTGTTGTTTTGCTTTTATAAATGGAGAATTCAATTTCCTAGTTGTAATATTAGATAGATGGGAGACCAAGAAAGCAAAATAAGCAATTGAGACCCTTGAACTACTTGGATCTCATGAAGAGACTGTCAGTCCTCAGGCATTGTAAGACAGTCCACCAAAGCAATTCTCATCAGTAGAGCAATAATGCCCTTAAATACTCTTTCAATAGGTTCATCTAGGATTGAAATGTCCTCGATAACAATTACTTTTGAGCACACAACACATTAACCCACATTAAATTAAACTGAAAAACCTAAAAATAATGTATTTAGATTCTCTACAATACACTTTCCTTCATTTCCTCTCATGGTCACCCACCGTGTATTGATGGGCCGGGACTCACTTTGACACGGTGGATCCCTTTTTAATTCATAGCTGGTGATCGAGAAATTGAGGGAAAATATACGAGAGTTGATCTAAATCCATAGATAACAAAGTACGTAGTTTCAGAACTTCTTAATGAAATCATGAATGTGAAAGTTAATTTCCTCTGCTCTTTCTTGGTTGATGAAGTGACCAACCTCTTCCATCACAACAATTTCCTCCAGCATAGGCACATCTTTTTTGAAAGTATCACTGTGTACATATTCCTTCCCTCCTCGAGTAGTATACACCATGTCTTGATCCCCAACAATAAATTTCACAGGCACTTTCACCTGTACTCCAGTCCAAGGGGCTGTGAGTTCCCAATTCCTGCAAATTTTTTGAACAAACGAAAAACATTTACGAAACGTTTCTGTTAAATACGAGACATATAAGATAATAACCAAGTTTTAGAGGGTGTTTATACAAATCCAATGCTCGGTAGTAGTTCAATGCTCCAGTAAAGCCCTTGAGCTCATATTTATCGGTATAAATTTTAAGGTCGTCTTCCGAAAACCAAGAGGGTAACGTCGGAGGAGGAGAATTGGGACGGATTCCGAATGGATTATCTTTAGGCAGGCAGGGTGGACCTGGTTTGCGATCTGTTATAATTTTCCTGAGTACTTGTGCAGAACCGTAGTGTGCAATTGCAGCTTCAATCTCTCCAGGTTCCTGTAACATAACAAAACAGCCGCCATGGGCGGAGCCATGAATCTTTCTAAGGGCGGCAAAATGTGACTATAGATAATTCACCAACTCATATAAAAAAAGTTTTAAGTTTAAACACAATTTTTTTTATTAAAATTCAAGACTAAATTAATATATGAAACACCAAAACTAGTTTTTATTTAGTCTAAACAAAATCGGAATAAAAAAAATATGACTAAATATATAATATTTTTAAAAATTAGGGGGGCATATTTTAAATTTTGAACAAAATTATGGTTCAATAACATTGCATAATTGAGGAAAATCCAAAATAGAGGGAGGACAAGTACACTTTGTCAATGAAACAAACTTTAATTTGAATTCAAATCTATTTAATCGGATATGAATTTAATATTTTAATCTATTTATCAAAATCTGATTAAGTTTCTTTAAATGAATTTGAATTTAAATACATATAAATCTGATCCAATAAAAATCCGATCCAATAAATACAATAGGAATAATCCGTGCTGAAAGACATAATGCAATGTGAATGATTTTGAGAGAGATGTTTGTGATTGTTAGATGAATTTATTTCAGATCGTCAAATAAATTTATTAAAACTTGTCATATTGCATATATATATATATATATATTTATATTTATATTTATATTTATATCATGAATGCACCAACACTGTGTTAGTTTTGACAAGATCAAGTCCAAGGCAATCCATCAACATAATTTGGACGACAAAGTTTTGAGGTCAATACATTGACGTCTGAGTTGACATAATATGTATAGTTTGCAAATGATTGTATGCATCCCAAGTTTACCCATCACACAAATCAAAAGAATGATTGGGATGATCCTCGGGTATTACCAAAAAAAAAAAAAAAACATAATCTAAAAAAATGAACTCCAATTCTGTAAATGTGATAAGGTTTCTGAGCAATGAAATCTGATGTAGATGAAGAAAAATGTTACACTGATCAAATTTTGGGACCAAATTTAGAGCCCAAATGACATGACAACATATTATTTGATGTTTTTATTGGGACCCAAATGACTTTGCACCAAACAAAGAAGCCCAACTCAACTGACATGTCATTTGAACTCAAAATTTAGTCAGTGTAGCATTACTCGTAGATGAATTCTCCTCTTCAATGTAACAGAGTAGTAGGGTTGGTGGATGGTGAAGAGATGTCATTTATAGTCAATAAATTATGTTCAAATTACCTTAACATTTGACTTACAATAGAAGGTGATGGTAGCACACATTTAAACATTAATATTGTATGTCCGAAACAGGCAATACCATTCAATTTAAGCATGCAGGGTTGGTGGAGGGTGGATAATCCATTTAAACCAACAAAGAATCTGGAGAAAATAAAAAAAACGTGGTACAATTAAGTACAACGCTGAATGATATTGGTTGGTTGGAATCTCTCTCTCTCTCTCTCACACACACACACACACAATTATTAAGTGGCATGTTGGGTTATTTTTTTTGAAAAAGGTATATATATATATATATATATATATATATATATATTAGCAAAAATGGAAT
>CM042188.1:2212225-2222625 GCA_023539305.1 Ilex asprella
TTGCATCTTCTATTTCTCTTTAGTCTTTTTCCCCCAAACCATGCATACTCAACATATGCATATATATATATATATATATATATATATATATATTGTTATAAAATATTTAAATTTGTATTGATTATTCTCTCGAATTCCGTAATTAATCAGAATGACTTGAGCAAGTCTAGATCATGTTACCGAAGGGACGATAACTAGTCTCAAAAGATAAATTCAACAATTAGATTATCCCCAAGAATTAATATATATATATATATATATTCTTTGCATTATATTCACTCGATCGAATCATTTACTATTTATGATTAAAGGTCAACCTCTAAATAATGAATCTTGTTTGAATTTATAATAGATGATATATCACTAAATACAAATTAAGTTAAAGTATAATGTAGATAATTTCAATCCCACCGGATAACATAATAGTAATTTCCACTCCTTTTTAGAACAAGAGATTCATTAAGACCCCAAACCAAACAAAATGTTGCGACAGTAATTGATCTCCTACAAATAAATAGACTTCATTGACCCAAAAACCATTGGAATCATCATTCACCAGTCACCTCTCTCAACATAACCATTCCACCCTCTTTGTCCCCTCAAGTCTTCTTCAACCTCCGGTCCTCCTCCTCCTCCTCTTCTACTTGTACCCTACACCCACCACTCTCTCATCCCAATTCCCACACACCAACTAACACCGCCTGGAACCACTACATCCCAACGCACCACCACCAAACATCTTGCATCTTCACCACATAACAATGTTAGCTTAAAGCTCAGTCCTTGTACTATTTGAAGCTTAATCATTGTGACTCAAATGGGTTGTTGCGTTAGCACCAACGGAGCAGCCTCAGGTTCTCACGCTAAACCCAAACCAAACAGAGTGCCACCACCAACACATCCATTGCTCGAAGAAGAAACAGTGAAAGAAGTCCTCTCAGAAACTCCAACTCCCAAACCCAGTTTCCGAAAGATCGAACAAGATCCAAAGAAACCCACACTGAAATCATCATCACTCCCCAGAATCGGAGAAGAAGATCTGTACAAGAACAATGTTCAAAAGAAACCCACAATGGCGTTCAAATCTGGAGAAATTTCTGATGTCTCTGAAATCTGTAGTGCGGTAAGCGAGAGTGTCTCAACGGTCACTACCGAGAGGAGAGATGACGATGATGCTGAGGTTCGTCAAAGATCGCCGGCAAAGTTTAGAAACCGGTCATTTTCCGGCGACTTGAAGAGAGAGAGGACGGTGGGTAAGTCACCAGGAAGAACTTCAGAGCAGTCTCCGGGTCGGGTCAAGATTGTACCCGGAAAAGAGAGGCCCGGGCTTGCGTCTAGTGGGTTGAGAGGGAGCTTCGGCAATGGTTCACTTCGGAGGTCAAAGTCGCCGGCGACTCGGACTGACGGTGGTGGCGCGAGATCGGGTTTGGGCAGGAGCCCGTCGGCGAGGAAATTCGGAAAGTCTCCGGGTCGAGTCAGGTCCGAATCGGCTGAAAAGAACCGGAAAGTTGAGGAGGGTAACAGAGAGAACAAGTGGCCACCGACAACAAATGATTCACTTGAAAATCCACTTGTGTCCTTGGAATGTTTCATCTTTCTTTAGTAGAACATTATTGTTGGGATTGTAATTTTTGAAAATCTGATGGGTGAATTTGATATTTTGTAAGGTAAAATTGCAATTAAAAGGAAGTTTCCAATTTGCATATTACATTATTACCCTCCTCTGTGCTGTCTGTTCTCTGCTCCAAATGAATATATTTGCAATTTTGCACACGCAATGCCATTAATTGACCTTTGTAACAGGGCCTCTGTAATCGGGTTAAATTATCGTACAAAAAAACTATTTTTTGATATTATAACTTTTATTTTGCACCTATGAGAATATGACACGTGTATTAATACATTTCTTGCTGTGATGGCCAAAGTTGTACCTTCTAGTTGTAGTTCAAGACAAGAACAGTTTGAGACTTGTTGCTTAGGGTTTCCGAAGCAAGCAAGCAAGCAACCAACCAACTAGATAGAAGTAGATTGAAACTTTCCTGTTAGGAAATTTGGCCTTGGTCAAGTGGTGGAAGGAGGGACGCTCTCTTTTTTATAAGTTCTTACCCTGCTTAACTACTTATAAATCACATATTTATTGTCTATATTGAAGACGTTTTTTTCCCGAAACTCAAATTTAGATTCTCGAAACTCAAATTTAAATTCTCGAAACTCATACTAAGAATGTTAAAAAAAAAAGGATCGAGCAAGCAAATCTTCGTATCTATATCTCATGTGACCATTGAGTACAAATTAAAGAAACGATGTGAAAGGTGACTATGAGTGGGTGGGTGGATGTGTGATGGGTAGGTGTATTTACTATATATTAATGTATCAACATGACAATTGCATATGATTCTATTGAATTATTGCTTCCAATGGGTTGACATAGTATAAACATTAGCTTGTTTACTTACTTATTATTATTATTATTTTTTGATTTAATTATCATAAGTGTTTGAATCAACGTATACAAGACTTAGGTCACTATTTGATAAAATATAATAAAAAAATTAATATTTTATTCTTGTAATACTATTTAAACCTGTTAATTATATCAATTTCATATTATTCGAATTTGACACTAACTTAACTCATTTATTATTCGTGTTAACAAGTCGTGTTATATACAAATTCATGTCGAGAAATAATCAATCCTAACCCGCTAATTTTATGTCAATTTTGAATCGTGTTTTCGTATTGTGTCAAAATTATCATCCCAAAGTTTTTGTTACTACAAAAAAATGTATTTTTTGGTTGCTCATTGCATATTGCTTATGGAAAAGTTTGACAGGGATCGGATTTAGATTAGGTTTTGATCAATTTGAGTTTGATCTGATCTGAATTCTTATAGAATTCATATAAACTAATTTGGACATTCCTTGCTATAATAAACAGCCAGCCGGTAAAAGAGAGGAACCGGAAAGATTGACCAGGTCTACATTTGAACGAATAACAGCAAAAAGGCAAATGCGTTCACAAGAACTATCATGCAAAACGTTGATTACAAAATTAGGGTATTCTTTTATCGGTTTTATCACGTGAATTGTACTCACTTCAATATATTTTCTCTTAATGCTCGTAATGATAAATCACTCGGCGTGTATTAATAGGTTTTGCTTCAAAATAAGGTAGATAATTTACGACTGAGAAAATTTGAGATAAAATATGTTAAAAAATATCGGATCCCCTATGAATTTTGAAGTTAAGGATATCGCTTAAGACAACACGAACAATTTAATTTCAATCAACAAAATATTTATCTCAATTATTCGAGATCGTCTATATGAATCTTATTTTTCCATTATACTCAAGTGTCTTATGTACTTAGGTTAATAGGCATGGTCCCTTTGGGTAGTGCCTGTTTATTTTCGAAACTTATGGTGAAGTTGTATTTTTGAAAAGAAAAGTTATAACTATTCAAGATAAGTTCATGATCTATCACAGACACTCTTCCTTATGAGTTGTAATTTGACTTTTAAAAAATGTAACTTAACTTTTGAAAATTAGAATTTCTATTATAAATTATAACTTACACTTCAAAAAATTATACCTCAAAAAGTATCGTAGACTTTCTTTTCAAAGTGTAATAATGTGTTTGATTTCTTGATTGACGCAAAAAATATTATGCCTAAAACTACACTCTTAGATCATCTTCAATGGAAACTCAAATTTTTACTCAAATTTAAAAAAACAAAAGATAAAAAGTTTGATTTGGTATAGATCTCTCCAATATAGAAATTTAAATTTAAAAGAAAAAAAATCCAAATTTAAATGAGGACAAACCCAAATTTAAAAGATGGCAAAATATGAGCATTACATCTTTAAAAGATGGTGAAATCTCACCATTAAAAATTTGGGTATATATTTGAGTCTCCCTTGATTTAAATAAAAAAACGAGTCTCCATTCATTTGATATGGATATGAGTCTAGCATTAAAGAAAATTTTTAAGTATTTTTTACACAAATTAGTCATATTCTATCATTGTTTAAATTTGAGTTTATTCATTGAAGTCATTTGTAACAAATCAAGATTTCTACTCAAATGTTAACTCATATTTGAGTAAAAATTTGAGTCAAGGTTGAAGATGCTCTAATATTGATTCAATATCACATGAAAAGGGTATTTTAGGCATTATGCTTTTGGTTGTGGATTAGGCCCAGCAATCATGTTCGTTTTTAACAGGTTCGTATCCAAAATTACTTAACCCGTGTATGACTCGTTTATTAAATGGATATAAATTATAAAATTCAAATATGATCCATTTATTAAATTAGTTACACGACGTGACTTATGTTACCCATTTATTTTACAACACAAAAAAAATCTTAATTTTGCAAAAAATTGGGTCATATAGTAAAACATTAATTAGGTGATAAATAGATAGTCGAGCAATCGTATGATAACCAAATAATCGAGTAATAGATCAATTTACTAAACAATAATCGGGTGATAAATGAGTTAAAATATTATATTCAAACACGACTCATTTATTATGCGGGTTAAATGAGTCTATTCATTTACCACCCAAATATGTTAAAAGATCTAACCCAAATTCATTAATTTTATATCAAATAAGCCGATTGTGCGGAATTTTGTCAAGCCTATGGTGGATTTAAGGTTTGGATCATGGTGGAGGGAAACCTTTCTTTTAGACATTAGGGGTCAGAATTTGGCAGTGGTCCTGTTCTCACATATAGAGCCGTTAATGGTATTTCTTGGTGGCTTCCATCTAGAAACCAATTGTGCCTTTTATAGGCAAAATGTCTTTTTCTTTGGACTGTTTCTCTTGGCAGACAAATGAAATCTTCTCAACCCAATCCTGAAACTGAGTGAGAATAATTTCATATTTCAAGGGGTTCAAAGTTCAAAATTTAAGTATAAATAACTTGAATACATTACATTATCACATATTCTACAATTTTTTTCCACTCTCTTTCTCTCTAGATTGTAAGATGTTGACTTATGAGGGCCAATGAATTGTTGAGAAGTGCAGAGATTTGAAGCCATTTTGGAGGGAACCAACTTCTGCCGACCCAAATAAGCCCCCACTCCAACCTTCCAAGTTTGCTATGGGTTAATGCATTCACATTATTTCTTTGTTGCCCTTTCTCTTTTATTTTTTCAAGTTTTTTCGTTGGTTTAACTTTAATTGAATTACAATTAGTTGTTGACTCGACAAAGATGAGGTTACTAAAAAGTAGAGTGAGAATCACTTCTCATCACTTACCATCATGCTTCAAGATCACGGTATCGACTATTAACTCGAAAAGCTTGGTCACAGCGTCGTGGTACAGTATCAGACGATACAACTTATAAACAATTGTTAAACATGACTAAAAATTCAAATCATATCACGGCATTGTGACACTGTATCAAACGATTCAGTAATAATAATTCAACGACTCGAGATTAACTCAGATACAACTCGGCCAACTTAGCTGAGTGGTGCCAAACTTGAAATTTATACGCTTCCTGTAACAGTATGCTTTCTTTCAACTCCAGATTATGTACTTTTGCTATTGCAAATTCATTATCCAATTCAGTCTATGTTAAACAAGAATGCTAAGAGGGATTGATCAGATATAAACCTAAACTTAGACATTTTTTGCATAAAATGACTGCCATCAAATTCAAAGCTACAAGCTCAGGGTTGTAGCTATTTTGCTTAACAATTGTATCAGGCAATGGCACTTAATTCAGTGCTATTAACACATCAGAAAGTGTTGAAAAAACAAGATTTACAAGCAAATTGATGAAATTCCAGAGGTACCCAACTTCAATTATATTCTTCACTATATAAAATCTCTCAAAGAAGATCAATCCATTTAGTGTGCAATCTTATCTGTCTATATAGGTCCACCATACAAATGAAAATCTGAATATTAAGGCACATGTTCAAAATATAGGTGAATGAAAGGGTAAACCTCGCCAGCGTTCCTTTGATGATGCTTCGATAATCTGAAGCCAGCTTGCCCACCATGACTTTGTGCTATGTACACAATTTTCAGGGCCAATGGGAAAAAAAAAGGGCCAACTTTTCGATTCAAATACTTGCCAGTTTGCTTGGCATCTTCGACAGTGTATGTCTTTCGCTCCAGTTGAATAAATGATAAATAGATTGATTGTATGTATCTTGTTCAAGAAATAGTGACTTACAAAGCAGGCACTTATGGTGTTTGGTTCTTTTAGGTTGAGCTTGAGGATGTGTTGGAGTTGGAGTTGTGGGCAGACTTGGGCAATGCATTATGTTGATGGGAAGGCCAAGGCATGCGTTCTGGAAGGCAAGGCACGGGAGCTGGGTGGGCGATGAAGGTAGGGATGTCCTCTCCAGGCATCAACACTGAAACTTCTCTGGCATTCACAGTAATCTGAAGGAACAGATAGGTATGTTTATTAGAACTTGTAAAGCATAATATCGGAGTTTGGATTACACAGCATAAAATTCAGAAGTTTGTTAGCAATAAAGGTACTTGAATAAAAGTTACAGCTTATAAGAAATTTATTTAACACAGATCAAGTAGACATACTGAAAAGTGTCTCACATATGCTTCTGCTAACAGAGACAACCCCAATGGGAAGAAATTGAAAACTACGCAGCTATTGTTTTATAATAAAGCAGAAATCGAAAAACATTAACCTATTAATTTCATATGGGTCAACTTCATGGAACTCAGCAAAAAGATACAACAATGTCAAATGCAGAGGAGATCAAGTCCTCTATAATGCTTTGCTACCTGTAAAGACCAGCCTTATTTCTATGGTGGTCCTTGTACATCGAATACAATGTGTTGCATGCAGCGAAGGATTAAGTATATTATTGGACAAGCTTAAAACTACAACTAAAATAACTACCGAAAGACTATTGAAGGAGTTGATAGGGAAATTGATAACAAAAATAGCATCCACGTTAACAAATTCTACAGGAGGAGGTATTGAATAATAAGAACTGTCACAAAATCACGGGTGAAGAGAAGAAAAAGGGAAGCCGATCTAAGGTTGCCAAGCCCTGACTCAACCTAAATAAAATCTATATTAGGTTAAGTCGCCACACCCAAAACGAGGGCAGCAAAAATTACAAAAAAAATCCATGTTATTGAATCGGTCACATGTGGACCATTTCCTTTCACTTAAAGAGTAAAAAATTGCAAAAATAAAACTCTATGTTTTGTAAGTTAAAGCATATCAAGGACCAATACTATATGTACCCAAAAAATTAAAAAAAAAAATATACTACATGTACCCAGTCTAATGCATCATGTATAAATGATCATCAAGTTCAAAAACCACGAAGTACATAGACAAGCATAAAGGCAAGAAATATGAGGCTGAAAGGGAAAAAAACTTCCCTGGGAAGTATCGGTACCATCTGATAAGTGCAGGGGTGGAGCTAGACTTTTCATGTAGAGGGGGCAATCTAAAATCATAATATTGACATTATTTTTGCAAACACAATAATTAACGATAATTTTATAGGTTTAATTTCATTAAAAAAACAACAATTAGAGGCGAAATTCATATAAATAAGCAACATACAAGACATGCCTAAAACAAAAAACTTAATATAAAAATATCCAAAAAGTGCCGAGATTCAGGACTGTTTGGATAAACTACTTCTATAAAATCGAACTCCTTTGTCATTTTTACCATCCAATTTTCAAGAATGTTAATTTTTTCAACGAAATTGATATACAACCAATCAGTTGATCTTTTAATTCAAATTTGGTAATCAAAACTTTATTATCTATTATAGCAAAAGAAAATGGGCAACAATAACCAAAAAGCCCTACTAACTGTGTACTAATAAAAAAAATAACAAAAGTTATCAAAATCGAAAAAATAATTTTTGAAATTTTACCTAGGTCCCAAATGTTTTTAAAATTCCAGCACTGGGTAAGTGTTTTGCTTCAACAGCTAGATAAATTTACAGCTTATTGAGCTTTAGATGCACTAATTGATTTATAATCTTGCGTGACCTATATAGTTCTCGAAAATATAGCCGCAAAATCCAGACACTGATCTCTTGGTTTGCTAATGCCATCAACTTTAATTTCTAATTTCATTTCATTTTTGGGGTAATGAATCAATTTAAAGTCATATTCAACAAATTATGTAGTGAATGATTAGTGACGACCCTCTTTGTATAGGACACGGAACAGCAACATTAACACAACAGATGACAGTATTTGACATGGCATAATCTGCTTTTATTATTCTTTTCTACCGAAAAGATAACAATATCTTGACTAGTGACGGAACAAAAGTTGACTTTTTCTTTCTTATATATTAGTTGGTGAGATATGGGATGGATGATTATTTATGATATAAATACAAACATTGCAATAGTGCTAGCCAATGCATAAATTGTCCTCATCACCTCAAATAAGGGAAATGGTTATGAACTGTTGACATCACCCACATGGGTCTGGTTTTGCTCATAAAATATGCATATCTTGTTAAATTATTAAGCTTCTTTATAGAGGTTTTTGGGCTAGAGACCATCAGGAAATTTGTAGTTACTGTTGATATTAACTCATCTAATATACCACATATGCACTCGCACGCAATCATATGGAAATTCTAGGATGACCATAGGGGACAGACATTCAATTGGATGGCGTGGTTACACTGTGAACGACAAGTGTTTCATCATTTAATATCTCCTCAAGGTAGTTTAATTTTCAAAAATCAATCCTTTTTAGGTTTCCTTGCAAAGACCGAACTACCAAGTGGGTCATAAAGAGTAAAACCTCCATTGGAGGTTGTTGCACTTCATCAGGAGCTTAAACTGAAAAGCAAGGTCAGAATGGTTGGTGACCCATTTGTATTTTAAAAAGTTTCAGAGTACTGGGTAACTTGTAAAGCAATGTCCCTCATATTATTGTCACTATCCCTTGAATGAATCATGTCTTGTGTTTTAACCCCTGACTACACACTTGTATGAGGCTGTCTAGTGTGATGTGCCCTGCACTTCATCCCCTTTGTCAAAAGGTAAAATATTTTTTACACTCTTATTATTTAAACCAGTGATGTTTACCATCCTATATTTAACGAACCTATACTTTATCCCTTCAAAACTTGGTTCCAGAGAATAACAACTGATGGGGTTACCAAGTTAGTATAAAAATAAAAAAACCCCTTTCATGCTACAAATTTTACAGGTTTACAAATTGGAAAATACTTCAAATGCCAAGTAAAAGGGACACAAATATGGGGTTTTTAGTGAGAAAGAAAACAAGAGATATATTATGTTTACGACTATTAAAGTCATTTTAACATGACATATTATTCATAATTCTGACTTTTGATTTTGACCATCAATTGTGACAGAAATTCTAACGTGGTGTTTTGATCCGAAACCATAAGATGACAAGAGTGTCAAGTGTAGGTCTTCAAACCGTAGGTAAGTAAGGTATAACTTGTTTAAACCACAATCGAGGAAAAAACAATAGTTTACTTAAATGGAAATAGCTACATAGTAAACCATCCTACACATCCCCCCCATATGCACCTCATCAAATACTTCAAAATAATTAATCCCTAGATATAAATTTCATCCCCATCAAACAACAAACTAATATTTATCTAGACATAGATTAAAAAAATCACACATAACAGGTCACACAAACTCACATCGATAAGTCAATGGTGATGTTAGTTTAATGGAGCTAGTTGGATACATTTAAAGCTGCTGAGAAGACTATAAACTAAGTCTTGCCAACAAAGAAATTGAAAGGTCGTCCTGTCTCCAACCTTTGTGCTTGCTGTGAGGGGTATCATAAAGGTCACTAGTGATGGGCCTAATGGTTACAATGTACAGTGGTGGGGCTCTAGAATGAAAGAACTACATGTCGGCATAAAGTCCCTCAAGCATTCAAATGGGACCAATAAAACAGCTAGTTGGTTCTTGGATGGGGCATTGGACAAGTATCATAATCAAGGAGGCACTGTCCCTTGATAATACATCGAAATTTTAGGGAACATGCACATGCTTGTATTATAATAAATTCTTGACTAGTTAATGCCATGCTCTGTTTTTATCAAAATGTCCTTTTATTAATTCACCCAATGTTTATAACAAAGTTATAGATTTAGGCCACAGAGGTAGTGGAACCCATTCCTAAAGTTTTGTGGAAGTGTATAGGGTACAAAAGCCGTTTGCACATTTACACACACACATGCATAGTAATGCTGGACCGATCAAAATTAGACCAAAGACAAGGACCCAATAATAGGCACTGCCGCGCTGATATGAAGGTGCTTTGGTCCCACTTTACCCGTGTAAAAATGCAAATGTTAGCGCACCTATTTAGCGCCACATTATTTGGTACCTATCTTTCGTCAATATAGTATTCTCCAT
>CM042188.1:2222725-2239913 GCA_023539305.1 Ilex asprella
TCGATGCAGAGCCGCCATTTGCCATTGGTCTTTTTGACAAGTACCACCGTTGCTAGCCAGGCGGGATAGTCCACTTCCTTGATTGCCTTGGCATGGAGAAGTTTGCCGACCTCCGCATTGATTGCCTTCTATCTTTCTGAGGCGAAGCTCCTCCTTTTTTGCTTTACGGGCTTGTAAGTGGGATTCACATTCAATTTGTGCGTGATAACCGAAGGGTCGATGCCCTCCATATCCTTCTGTTTCCATGCGAATACCTCATAGCTTTCCCTCAGGAATAGTATAAGTCGATCCTTAATTTCCTTGCTTAACTTAGATCCGACGTAGACCAGGTGTTCTGGCTCCTCGTCGAGCTGGATGGGTTCGAGTTCTTTTGATGGTGTTGGTCTGGTTCCTAGCTCATCCCTCATATCGAGCTTGTCCAGTTGTATGTTTTTCACCTCTTTCCGCTTCATAGAAGCCATGTAGCATTCTCTAGCCACGCGCTGATCTCCTCTGACCATTCCGATCCCATTTTCTGTAGAGAATTTCATGACGAGGTGGTATGCCGAGGGGATGGCTCTCAATGCATTTAGGGAAGGTCTCCCTAACAGCATGTTATATGCTGAAGGGGCATCAACCACCAGGAATCTTACGGTTGTGGTGGCCTGACAGGGAGAGTTTTCAATGGTGAGTACGAGCTGAATTGATCCCAAGGGTAATACCCTTTCTCCCAAAAATTCTAACAGATGGGCACTCATTGACTCCAGTTTCTACCTTCCTATGTCCATCTTGTCGAATGCAGATGCGAAGATGATGTCTGCCGAGCTCCCATTGTCTATCAAAACCCGATGTACTGTCCTGTTAGCCACAATGGCTCTCACTACCAACGGGTCATCATGGGGATGGTGATAGCCCTCCAAATCTGAGTCTGAAAAAGTTATGGTAGTGTCTAGCCGGGATACCTTAGTTGTAGTGCATACCTCATGTATCTCATCACCTTGGATCCTGCACAAATGTGCTTTTCTGGCAGCATTGGACTCCCCTCCTCCTGCAAATCCTCCTGATATCACCTTGATTTCTCCCAGGGGTTGTTGGTGTTGTGCAGGGGCCTGCTGCTGAGATGGGGGAGGTGGAAGAGCTCGATTTGGGTACTCTTGGGCCACGAAGCGACGTAATTGCCCCCGCTGGATCAGAAACTCTATTTCCCTCTTTAGCTTAATGCAATCATCTGTGTGATGGACGTGGTCTCGGTGAAATTCACAGTACTTGGTGGGATCCCTCTTCGCTGGATCTGCCTTCATCCGAGGCGGCCATCTGATAAACTTCTCGTTCTGTACCTCATACAGGACTTGCGATATAGAGGCAGTAAGGGGAGTTGGCTGTCGAAGTGGATACCTTGGTTGCAGTTCTGGCTGTGGGGGCCCCAGGCGATCTCTCACATTGCCTCTCCTTTTTGGGGAACGGTCTCTATCCCGTCTTGGAGACCTGCCCCGTTCCTTATCTTTCCTGGGACTTCTCTCCCTCTTCTTTTCTTCCTTTCCCTTCTCTTTTCGTGACGAAGAACTCCCTATCTTCGAAAGGAGTGCTTCCTCCCCATTTATATACTTCTCTGCTTTGGCTAACACCTCGGCCTTACTTGCTTGAGGGTTCTTCGATATAGAGAACATCAGGTCTTTTGATTGCACCCCGAGCCCCGCAATGAAGGCGGTTACGGCAAACTTTTCGTCAGGGACGTCCACTTTCAAAGATTCTGAGTTGAACCTCTGAACGTATGATCTGAGGTTCTCGTCTGATCCTTGCTTCACATTCAGGAGATGGTAGCTCGGCTTCCTATAGATTCGAGCTCCTATGAAGTGAGATACGAAAGCTATGGAGAGCTCTTTGAAGGACGAGATGGAGGCTGGGGGAAGTCTATTGAACCATGCCAGGGCTGAGCCTTTCAAGGTGATAGCAAAGGCCCTGTAGCGCACTGGATTCTGGTATTCGTGCAACTCTATCTGATTCTTGTAAGTGTTGAGATGATCTACGAGGTCCTTTGTCCCGTCGAAGATTTCTACCTGTGGCATTCTGAACTTTGGAGGGAGGGGGAAACGTAGCACTCCCGTGGTGAATGGGGACTCAGTCTGCTGTACGAGGGCGTCCATCATTACCGGAGTCTTGCCTTTTACAGCTTCCTTCATATGGCTGAGCTCTTGCTGGAGGCCCCTGAAACGTTGTTCCCAGTATTGCTCCCTTTTTTCCTGCTGGTAAGGGAAGAGGTCATCTCTCTCTCCCTCGTCGTTCTGGCTGTGTTCCTCGTTGTGGACATTCCTAAAGGAGGGAATTTCCCCCATGACTGGGCTATTTACGCCCCTTTCATCGGCTTCCCTGAGGGGGTTGAGGTGTTGTTGCTCCCTCAATGGGGGATTGTACTGGCCTTCTTGGGCCCGTTGCGCCTCATGTGGGCGCTGGAGAAGCTTCATGAGTTCTTCGTTCTGCTGCATCAAGCGTTCATTGGCTTGGCGAAGAGCTGCCAATTCGTTGTTGATGGGGGGATCCCTTACAGGGGGATCTATCTCTGGGACGTTTTCGTACTGTCTGTTGTTGTCAGCATCAGGCTGATCTATGACCCGAGGCAGATTTGCTTGACTTCTACTCATATTACGGGTTGAGACCATCAATCACTGGTTGATCAGCTTATTTGTAAGACGAGAACAATCGTTCCCACAGACGGCGTCAAACTGATGGTGCTTTTTCACCGCATATGAACAGGGGGCGTATGAACTGTGATGATCGAGATGGATCTGAGCTGTATGGCTCTCGTGATTTGCAATTGAATATTCAGGGGAATCTAGGGGAATGTAAACAGTAAGAAATATAGTGGTTCACCGGCTGTGGAGCTCGGCTAGTCCACTCTTCAATGGAGGCTCTTGCTCCTTTTTCTTTATTGATCACTTGAGTGCTTATTCAATACAATATGAAAGAAATTAGGACTTTTTCATGGCTCTGTAGCCTCTAGGGTTGTCTCCTTCGAATCTGGAACCCTCTCCATGGAGGCCTCCTCTCATATTTATAGCATGATCCCTATTTCTAAGGGATTCTCGGCCATATCTTTTTCCTTCCCTTGCGGGACTTCCCTTTTAATTAGGAGAGGATCTTGGTTGATTGAGATTTCACGCCTTGATTGTCGCTTCCTACTGCTTTGGGAATGCTTGTTGTTGGCCAGTCGTTCATTCCATAACTCTTCTATCACCTTGCCCGGATCGAGCTCTGGGCCGGCTCCCCTTAGCTCAGGATTGCTTATCCGACCTCCCTCCTGGGTTGATCTCTTTGGTCTGAGCTCATACTTAGAATATTTTTCGGTATCATCAAAGAGTGTAATACAATTCATATTATCATTATTGTCAATACAATCCATAAGGTCCTATATTATTTTTCAATTCCAAAATCCAAAATTTTATAAAAGTAAACCTTCCTAGTAGCTATCCACACTTTGAACTCACTTCTTCTAGCCTATATGTCCCATATATTTTTCAGGGAAGGTTGCTTGGGTTATCGATCTATTTTTTTGTTGTCCTAATGAATTATTGTCGTTTGTTTGACAGTAAATTCAAATATTGACTGTGATTTGCTATTAATTCAAGACTGATGCTATTGAAATCTAAAAAATTAATATAATTTATTGATTTAAAGATGTGACAGTGACGTGATCCTATAGAAATATTGTGACTGTAACTATTGGTCTTTTTCATTAAAATTCTATTATATTATTATGTCAGCAAATTAAGTCAATTTTTTAAATCACAAAATTATTTTTCTTAAATCAATGACTTATTTTCTCTTGATCTAAATAATGTTTTTATTTCCTATAGTCTACGCAACCAAGGAATAACTCGTAGCACAGAGAGAAAATATTGGGTGTAACAGTAACACCACGTCAGTAATGTCACGCGGTATACTTGTCCACTAATAAGTGAACAAGTCTTTAAGTGACTCTCACAAAAATTCATAACCACCCAGAAATATAAGACCATCTCTAATGGATAAAAAACTTGATTTCGTATAGATTTCTCTAATGGAAAAACTCAAATTTAAAGGAAAAAAATTTAAATTTAAATGAGGATAAATTCAAATTTAAAATAAGATAAATATGACAATTGTACCTTTAAAGAATAATGTAATCTCAATATTGGTGAAAAGGGTAAAAATTTGAGTCTCTTTTAATTTTAATTTAATAAATAATTTTTTTTCATTTGGTATGTTATGAGTATCGGTTTAACATTGGAAAAGAACTTAAAGATTTTTTTATTCTTTTTTAAAAAATGGAATAAAAAAGGGCAAATGCCGGAGATGCTCTAATACAGAGCAATGATACTTGGACTTCAAAAGTTGAAATTATTTTAGACTTTATAAATCACTGTTATTGATTTAATTTTAATTTTTAATATTTATTTTAATTTACTGTCTATTCAATAATTATAATTGATAAAATCAAGAAATAATGTAAATTTTCGGAGTCCACGTAGCATCTTTGTATAATACATAATCAGCGTAAGGAAGTGGGCTCCGCACGCACTCTTTGTACATATCCATCCACTACAAGTTTCTGCTACTTTTTTTAATTCTGTGCAGTTATTGCACCCAACCTAACCCTACCTCTCATGCAAACCCCCTCAACTGCCATCCACTTCTCTCTCTCTCTCTCTCTCTCTTAATTGCTTCTCCCACCGCGTCCCTCTAACCAGTACTTAAGTATTCTCCTCACACTCTTTCTGACCTCCTCATCATTCTCTACAACCTCTCGATCTCTCCAAAATGAAGACCTTAACACTTTTCCTCTTAGCTTTATTGCTCACCGCAGCCTCTCTCTCCTTTGCCACCCGAACCGAACCAACTGGGTCCTCCCAAACCCAGCCAAAGGCCTCCAAAGACAAAGCCCACAGCAGCAACGGAGGCGGCGGCAGCAACAAAGGTGGTGGAAATGATGGTGGTGGGATGGGTGGGTTCTTCGGGCCAGGAGGCGGGTTTAACATACCCGGATTCGGAAATGGAAACGGGTGGGGTAACGGAGTTGGTGGCGGGTATGGAGGTGGATATGGGGGTCCGAGTGGAGGGTACTCCAAAGGTGGTGTGGTAAGGCCTACTGTGGTGTGTAAAGAAAAGGGTCCATGTTACCAGAAGAAGCTGACGTGTCCGGCCAAGTGCTTCACTTCTTATAGCCGTTCCGGGAAGGGCTACGGCGGCGGCGGCGGTGGCGGTGGTTGCACCATGGACTGCAAGAAGAAATGTGTTGCTTACTGTTGAATTGAGCTCTGAGCTTGTAGCTTGTTGTAGTTTCTTATATATATATTATATATGTATGGTCCGTGACGGTTTGGTTGTTTGGTAAAGTTAATGTAAACTAATGTAGTAATTACGATGCTTGATGTTAAGGTTTTTCTCTAAGCATTTTGTGCTTTTTTCCAATATATATCCTTATGGGATTTAAATAAATTGGAAAGTTTTTGAGAGAATTGTTGTCCATGTGATGTGTATTTAGGGTTATTATTGTGGTAACAGTAACAAACTGTAAATTCAAATATCATGAGTTTGAATCTTAACAATTTTTTATGGAGAGATCTTAAAAATTTTATCCCTCATGAATACTTTAATTCTGTTGTGAATGAACTGTCTTTAACGGATTAGAAAATAAATTAGTTGAAGTACGCTTAAATTGGCTCGAGTACTTCTAATCATTGAACTAAAAAAAGAAAAGACTATGATGTAGTAAGAGGTATTAACACAATATGTGAAGATGAAATTATAATTTCTCCAGGTCTAAGTTATAATTTAAAAAAATTATGATCAATTATAAAAAAAATTTGAATATTCGGGTTTATTTCATAAGAATATTTCAGAAGTGACCCATCACGGGTTGATCCGATAGTCTTACCTATAAAAAAGTTCTAGTCTTCCACATGACACATTATCCAGATGATCCACTAAGCCGTTCATCCACTCCTAATCATCCACATGACATTATCCAGATGATCCACCAAGCCATTCACCCACCACTATGCGCAATAAGAAACCCGTTTGGGTTTTGATCATTGAAATTTGATTGGATCTTCCATGGTTAAGGACTTCCAAATCCTATTTTTAAAAATTTTGTGCTCTCGCCGGCACTCTATATCATCTAGGGGAGAAGTCATAGATTCCAATCTTGAGAATTAATTTTCTCTACATAAGAATAAAATTATCTATCACTTACATCTCCCCCGTCCTGTTATTATCAACGCTCTTTTGTGTCGAAACGTTTAAAACCCTTTGAGTAAAGCCATGAGGGTCATAAAATGTACCAAATCAAACTTGGAACATAGAATTTACGGTCTCTAACGATGAAACCGAATTGAATCTCAGGCAAATCAACATGCCAACAACACAGATTTACAGACAATCAGTTCCTAAATACAGCAGTTCATTCTATCTAGTTTCTATTGAACAGCTGTTCCCTCGATGTGTTCTGATTAAACCATGGCAAACAACATACATATAACAAAGAATGAACACACAAAACAAGTATTGAAAGAAAGTACCCATCTCAAGAAAACAGTTTCTATACGCTCACTCTCACTCTTCGTTGCCTGGGGCACACCAAACCCAACCACTCAATGGCTTTGTTCAGTCAGGACAGCGTCATATTGCTGCCCTCAAGGCTCCTCTTGCAGCCTCGCGCTTCATCTCTGCAGCTTTGCCACTGCCTCGGAAGTACATGTATACTTGCTGCACAATGAGAGATGAACAAAGTGAACAGACCAAAAGAGTAAGAGGGCATGGTGCCTGCAGCAATTTTTCACAGTTTTTGTAGTATAGTGGGAAACAGATTGAGTTAAAATTTAGACCTGAATAACCCAGACGCTGAGCACTGACTCGAGACAGAACATGCCGAATCCAATGAAGTAGAAGATCTAAGCAAAAGGAAATCAATTAGCTTGGTTACAAGGAAAATTCCAGTGCTTAACGAGTGTTGTGGTCTAGTAATTAAACTCCTCATTCCTCAACATTGCACAAAAATAATGTATCCAAAGATAAAAAAAAATTATATATTCCATAACCCTATTTATCTCAACCAAATAGATAGTAAAATATGTGGACATATACACATATACATCCCCCCCCCCCAAAACATGGGCAACAGGTATCAAACTTACCCCAACTAAAGCATTGCCGCCAATTAGATCTACTGCAGGCAGGATACCGCTGTTAAAAAGGACCATGCAAAGCCAAATCATTAGCAGGGTATAAATGCACTTGTATTACAGATATCTTTCAAGAAGATTCAAAGCTTAAGAACATGCTACAAGACGTAGAGAAATTAAAGCCAACAAAATCCATCTCTGATGAATAACTGCCTCAAAATAATTGGAATAGAGAGGGAAGTCTAATAAGCTAACAAGGAAATTAATACTCAAGTCATTTTCCAGGTTGGATTACATATTTACAACAGTGCAACTGTAAGAAAGGAACTCACGTGAGAGATTTTCCTTTGAAAACTATAGGAGGAGCAACCGCAGCAAAAATGCAGAAGCCAATGTGAAGCTGTGAGCAGGGGGGAAGAAATAAAGAATCAGCTATGATTGTTTAAATAGAACCCAGATAATCGAGAATATGGAAACTTACCAAGTAAAACAGGAAAAACCACCCAAACTTTATAGCACTCTCAGACCTGTAACAAACATAATGATGTTAACAAAATAAAAATTTGTTGGGCACAGCAACTAAACTCAAGGCATAAACACAGTTGACAGAACCACATGATGGCCTCTTGTCAAGGTGATCCATAAAATACATGACTCAAATCTCACTATGATGACAATCAGATAAGTAGAAATGTTCAGAATTCATCCAGATATCTTCAATGACAGTACATGACATTCCAGCCATACAAGAAAACTAATCCCACGTCCTCGGCCCAGAGTCATCAAGGTAAGGTTTCACCCAGACCATTCAATTAAATTAACAGCATGGAGACCATCCAGGATCTTAACACATGATCCATATGATTCAGAATACATCTGCTTGACAATCCGTGGACAAATCGATTGCAAAATAAATATATCTACCTGAATGCCCGATATAGTGGACGATACCACAACACATAGGCTCCTGGAACCCCCGCAATGAAGTAGATGATAGCTAGGAACCAGATTTTTGGGTCTACAGAAAAAGACAATCTTGAGAAGACTTCAAAGCCAACAGTGAAAGACATACACAAACAGAAATGGCATATAGATAAATCATAAATTATTCCAAACAAACCTCCTCCTTTAATCCATGCAGCGGTAGTGGCTATAATATTCCAGAGAAGACACCCAAACAATCCTGCTCAATATCAGCATTTATATACTCTTAGTGGAGTTGATCTTCAGAGGCTTACATGGAAACAGCTTTGAAGGTATAAATGCTAAACAATTAAATGGTTACATAACATTCAACCCAGCCTATCTTACAAGTTACAACACAACTTTTTTGTTGCAAATTGCCTCCTCTCTCCCAACTAATGTTATGATGAATGATGCATGTTATTTTCCCTGTTCCACTTATTGTAGCAAACCAACATATCTTGATTGGATATGGCAGAAAATTCAGTAAAGATAGGTATATCGAACTCACACTGTAGTTGCTCAAGGGTATAGAGATAAGTTCTTTATTATCTCTTTGTATCAGGTATCATGTACTATTCAATAGTACATGACTGCTCGAGTAATATAAAAGTGAAAATAATTATGCCAGTCCAAGGGCTTCATGTTTCCATAGTTGGTTATCCATTCTGATCTCTTAACAAAATAAAAGGTAAAAAAGGGAAATACAAGTTATATGCCTGGCTACAAATTTTGGATTTAAGCATGAAGGTTTCTAGTCCTGCAGTGGCCATGTTTCACAGGAATCAGGACAGAAAACCTTGTAAGGAATGTTTCAGAAGCATAGAAAGTAATTAAAAAATTGGTACAGCTGCTATTCTAGATAACTTTGATTGTTGCTTGAAGCTATGCAGGAAACAAAATAGTAGAGGTCAACATTTAAAAATGACTCCAAACACAACCACCCTCGTACCCACATAAACAGATTTTACTTTAAGACAAACAATTGTGGAAGGAAAAAGTACCGAGATGCTGCAACTGCAGTTAAGGAAAGACATTCTCTTAAATGTTCACCCATGACTAGAAAATGGAACTGACTTCACCAACTTGCGCTATATTAACAAGTATTAAGATTTTTATGTATACCAAGGGTTGCATGTAGGTAGAGCTCAACTTTTGAAAATGAGAAACATATGAAACTTCCATATAGTTAAGCAAAAGTTGGCGTACCCAACAATGTTGTAAATGCAACATACTGCAACCTCTGCAGATGAATTGGTATTTCATTTGCGATATCATGATGGATGATAGGGCAAAATGGAGGCCAATTTTTCTCCTCAAGAACAATACCAGCTGCACAAAAGGAAAACTCAGTAAGTTACCACTCAAAGCTTATGGGAAATTAGACACTAAGGAAACTGAATTTGTATTCTATCTTCTGTCTTTTTAGGGCATGAACACATATTGTACTATCAACTTGAAAAGGAGGAGGAGGAAGAGCTAATATATCACAGGGGAAGGGCCAACAAGAAATTGGGGAAAAACACCGACCAAGAAAAAATACCTCGTGCTGCAGCCTCTTCTTTCCGTCTTACTTCCTGCATAGCATCAGAAGACAAATAAGAAAGTAACATAAGGACACATTTATCCAAGAGCAAAAGAAGATACTAGAACGAATATTAATTGAGCTGGCACAGAAAGACGTAGTAGTGTAGCATTTGATCAAAGCTCTAGAAAAAGTGCGAATCAGAAGTAGAATTCATCTAGCCATATCAAAATGGGCTCAGTTGCGAAAAGTTCACTTAACAAAAAAAAAAAAAAAAAGACATTGAAAAAAGACAAAGACAAAGACCAGTGTCACTGGGCACCTTACATCAATTCAAGGATCCTCGCTTGTGTCAACTTTGTTACAAAGTAAGTAAACATTCTAAAAGAAAATCATTAATTAATGTAAATCTGAAATGTTAAGGTTGGAAAAACTGGTGCTTCATATAACACAGCCAATGACCATAAATTAACGTAAATCAACACACACAACTTTTTGACTGAAGAAACTGCTCCCTAGACTGCATACTACAATGGTCTTCATAATTTGTTTTCTAAAACTCATTCACAAATAGCTTTGATTTTATCATTGCGACATGCATGGTTGACCAGTACCCGTTGGCAACAACCACAAAACAGCATCATAGATTGTGGTGCTTGAAACAGTAATACTCATTCAAAAAACATGCATCATGTGAATATTTATTAGGGCATCTTCTGACTCTTCTTTTTCTTTTTATTTGTTTATACTTGAGATTTTCTGTGCAGTGGAGTCCCAAGGGCTAAACACAACCCTTGGGGGTTTCTTGAATGCCCACTAAGTCATAGTACAACTGATGGCCACATGAGGAAATTTTTTTGGCAAGTCATGCAGAGGATAGTAGCGAAAACCAACAGAGTAAAAAATTTATTGCTGTATGTACATATCCCCGAGGCCGAAAGGAATGCACACGCAAATATCTAAAACTCGAGAATTTCCACCAGGCGTACCTGTTCTCTCTTTCTCAATTCAGCTTCCTTAGCTTGGAGTTCTCTCTCTTTCTTTTTCAAATCCTACAAAGTAGAGTTCAAATTAAAGAGACTGAAATACTATGAAAGGTGAAGATACAGACGAAAAACATGAACTGCGTTCTAATTGATTCCAAATCAGCACCTACCGAAGCTGTATCAAGTGGAATATCAATTGGCGCATTACGATCATAGAAATCTGCAGGTTCAGGAGGAAGAGGTGAAAGCCTTGAGTTTGTGGCCGAAGGAACAGTGCCAGCGCTCTGAAAAACAGTCGTCACATGCAAGTAGTAAGAAGTCAAACCGTCACATACAACAAAAGAACTCCATAATGCATTATGGTGATAAACAGAAAGATTAAAAAAATATAAATTACACATCCCTAAATTAATAATATATTAGTAAACCTACAGGAATTTCAAGATAGTATATACTGGAAAAATAAAATAATAAACGGCAGCTCTAGTCCATTGTCGTAAGATATTATAATGCAGACATGAGTACACACTTAAGGGACTCAATGCATTATCAAAATAATATTAGGAGACTCATTTATTATATTTGACATAATGTCTAACCCTCATAACAATGGAAAAAATTTAATAACAGTATTGACTTTTTTCTTCTGCTTAAAACCAGGAGAAGTCAAAATCCCAGTGACTTAGGTATGTGCAATAAATAAACAAATTGGTACAAAGCTGTCCTAGAAAGAAACTCCTGATTTTCTTGGTGAACCTACAAGTTCTATACAATTATATATATCACTAAAAAACTTTATAAATAAGACTCAATGAACTGACATATAACAAGCCACTTATAGGAACACTTACTAAGCTAAGAAGTTAGAGTGTGTGTTCTCCATTCCAAGCTGAAGTAGAAGCATCTAAGAGGCCAATCAAGAGCAAGCGGACCCACTAATAGACTTTGGCTCTGGTTACTGATTTTTGAGTTATCTTTCTATTCCTCTGCAGCATTTTATGTTTTATGTGCGTCTTATAGATAGTGTTTATGCTCCCAATCTTGCAAAACATAATCCAGTGGCTTAAGATTCTTGAAGGACTTGGATTAAAGCATTAATGAAGTGATCAAGGGCTATGATGCCACATCTGTCGCATAGTATAGATACACTTTGTATGCAGTCTTCTTATTTTAGTTCGTGGAAATTCAGAATTCCAGTCTTTCTTGGATCTATTTGCCTAGAAATTCATATATTCTTGTTCCATCCTTAATACTCATGTTTTCCCCCATTATCTTATTGCTGGAAATTAGTTAAATTACTCTAAACAACAACTTACTGTAGATTTGAGAATTTTACTGCATCACAAGCAAATGCATGGTAGTTCAGTATCATATCATATTTCTCTTTCTCCGCTCAAAAAGCAAGGCACAGCAAGGAAACGTGGGTGAGGGCATATGCACTCACACAAGTGAAAAAGATGGAACTGCAGCACAATCTTAACCAAGCCACACACCCCATTTCGCAAAGTCATTAGGAAATAAAACAGCATATCAAGTGTGGCTGCTGATGGTTATCATTTCCATATGAACAGCAAGGTACATCAAATGATGGAGGAGAACGTAAGAATGGATTTCTGTTTTATGAATCTATCCAGGTCTTCAACCAAGTCAAAAAGAATACAGAAGCAGCTTTTCAAAGAAAAACGCCTCAAAATGTATGTACTTTGCCACTACTGCTAGAGAAATAATGGTCAATATACGGCAGCTTACAATTGCAGTATGTCTTCTTAAGGATAAACGTCACCGGTTGCTCTAGAATTGTCTAATATGCAACTTGACAACAAAAGCATAAAATTAAAGATTACTCACTCCTTGCACCAAAAGAAACAGCAACTAACAAATAGCAGATGCTTCTACACATGCTGGTCTTTAATAAATAAATAAAAAAGCACAAATCATTCTAATTGACATGGCCAACAAATAGCATAAATTTCTAATGACATACAACGTATAAATTTGAAGAACTTGCCGTTGGTATGACAATTTAAAGAAGTAAAGGAACACTGCACTTACAGATGTATAAAATGCACCTCCGCCAAATTTCGACTGCCCGGATGCTTTCCCCCTAACTGCTGGGTCCTGGATGCAAAAAAAAATGTATATTTAGAAGTAAGTTCAGCAAATACAGTCCAGATTCATATCTAGCAACTTCAAATAGCACAGAAACCTTGAAAAGTATCATGAAAAAGAGATTCCATATAGTTTCCACCTTTGTCACACATGAAAACACAACCATCAACTTAAAAAGGTCAATAAAGCATCGTCAAGATACTTCATTGCCCCTTCATAGATGAGACAACTAAATGTGCATTGTTTGACATACTAACTCAGTTGAATTAAGGTGACAATTTCTCCACCAATTCAAAGTATGATTTTATGCAGTTGTACGTATACGGGAACACAGTGAGAATCAAAGGAGCTCGTACTTAGTATGAGAGGGGAGAACCCAAAATGTAAGCCACATTTAATAATACGATTCAACAACCTAACTTTCTCTAGGTAGAACATTCTCTTAATCAAAAACTACATGCTTATGTGCACAACAAAATGAGAGAGAGAGAGAGAGAGAGAGCAATTTTTTAGAAGATTAGTGAAAACCAACAAGTACCCTTACAACTAAACCATGAATTATACAAAAGATGGCATATAAAATCACAAAGTTTCTCAAGGTATATAACTACTGTTTCATTCATTTGAAATATGTAAACATTAGCGCTATGATTTCTTCCCAAAATTTTATCTTTTCCCCGCTTATAGGAGAGTTAAATACAGGTTTGTCAAATCTTAGACAAAACGGACAACCCCAAGAAAACACCTTCCAACATTTCTCCAGTAATTTTATTTTCAATGTATACCAGATACACAATTATGTACATAAGAAAGCTTCAGTGACTCACTATCACAGAGGCCCAAAAATCTGGTAGGGCAAAACAAACAAATGCACTGAACACCAAAATCAACCAGAGTCAACAATAATTTTACATTAAGCTCAACTAGAAATGAGGACATATATATAAATTGCAAGCAAAGAAAGCGAGAATTGAAAATTTCAAAATTATCCAAAGCCATAGAAACCAGATCCAACAATTCAGTCAACCAAACTGCATATCAATCATATAGTCCAATTCACCAGCTCCACCAATCATATAACTTAAACCCAAGAACTTCGAAATTCCGAAAAATCTATAGAATCAACTTGACTTTACATATCCAGAAACCGATAAAATCGGGATTACCCTCAATTTTACCTATATATCCACCGATACAGCAAACTACAACATACATAATATATATATATGTATAGAGAGAGAGAGAGAGAGAAAGAGAAGAGAGAGAGGAACTCACAGCAAAGGGATTAACTTCGTCTTCTTCGGCGAAAGGGTTGGGATCGTAACGGCCAGCCATTGAGTAAGGTAAGGTCAGCAGTAGGGTTCAAGATCACAGAATTTCAGAGAGAAAACACGAATATAAGATCTAAATAGTGATGCAGAATAAGAGAAAAGCTTGGCAGAGAAGAAATTCAAAACAGAGAATTTTCTCTATTACAGATGAGGGAGGAAAAAGTGGAAGAAATTCTAGAGAGAGAGAGTAGACTGGCCTTTGGTCAGCTTATTACATTTGAAAATGGACGACTTTGTTTGGTAATGACTGCCATCCAAATTGAAATTTTTTTTCCTTTTTCTTTTTTTTTTTTTGTTTTTTTGTTTTTTTCGGTTTTTATGTTTTCTTATTTAATAAATTAATATATTATTCGATTACTCGATTATCAGCAAATTATTCAATTATTAGTTTAATAGATGATTAAATTTTTTTATAAAATTAAGAATTTTAATTTCAATTTTTTTATTTTTTAGAATTAACAGATAATAAGGATTTAATTTTATAATTTGTATTTGTTTAATAAATAAGACGTATATGGGTTAATTTGTTTTTTATACAAACTGCCACGATTGCCGGGCAATAATAAAAGTACGAGACTTTCCCTGGTTAACCCTTCTAGAGTTTCAACGATCACACGGTGGACGATGGAGATATGAAACTACTGGTTCGAGTGGTAACGAGTTATAAATTTAAGCGTTATGAATTTAAATTTTATTAATTTTTTTATGTTAGATCATAAGAAATTTATTCTTTACGAACGCTTTAGTCCCGATATGGATAGTCTACATTTAACCGAACTAGAAAAAGAATTAATCGAATGTGTATAAACTGATCCGAACATTCCTAATCGTTGAACTAAAAAAAAATTATCTCAACTTTTTTTTTACAATAAAAATATATATGAACTTTATATTTTTTTCCTCTTACCATGAACCCTCAAAATTCATTCAACTTACCTACCCTCCCCCCCCCCCCCAAAAAAAAAAAATTGATTAGGTCGAGTGTAGATAAGTTTTTATAAGCTCCATCTCCAAGTGCAATTGGACAGTCCTATATGTCACTACCTAATCTAAATTAGAGTATTAGGAAGTTGGGTTCCACCCACCACATTCCATGCTGCCATTGCATTTTCTTATTTTCTCATTAAACTAACGGTGAAATTTGTGCAATTTCAATCCAGGCATGGAGGAAACAAAAATTTAGTCTCTACCATGAAGTTGGGGGACATTTATTTTATTTTATTCAAATTTTTACTTGAAAATTCCCATTCGCCCTGCCGGAAAAAAAAATTTAAAATTTTTGTCTTTTGATCTTTTAGAATTACTCTTCTGGTGTTAAAATAGTCTTACGTTTTGCGAGATCTCAGGTATCGAGCAAAAAATATCTTCAATTATTATAAATACTGAATTGAGGTGATAGATTACTTTTGGATCTGATAATCGATCTCAAATGGAAAATAAAACTTGGTTAAATTGAGTTTGTTGAGAGTAATCTGGAGGCTTGAACAAGCATGAAGATACATTTACATTTTGTCTATATATTCGAACAATGCCCCAAAGAGTCCAATCCACCGTCCGGGAACACCGTTAGAATCTGCCTACTCTCTCTCTCTCTCTCTCTCTCTCTCTCTCTAGAATATATTGCTAAAATTCTTCAATACTAATTAAGCTACAATTAGTGATCAAATCAAAAATACATAAAATATCAATTCGTTGGTTAAATATAGTATTTTCATGACATATATCATAAATATATTTTTTATGAAATTATTATGTATTAAATATTATTTTATAATAGTGCATGCATACATATGTATTACATTAATATAATTGGATGTTTGTATTAGATCTTTTCTAAGAGTAATGCTAGATGGACTTAAAAAATTGACTTAATAGTCTCAAGCATTGAATAGGTAGTAGGTCCTAATAAATGTTAGGACCTACAGTAAAATCAATAGTTGTAATTATAAGTCTACTTTTTAAGTCCATGTAGGATTACTTCTTTTCTAATCATTATGGGTGACTTTGCTAGAGAGATTCATCAAATAGTGAAAAACTAGTCAATCCTACTCGGAGTATAATTAGTCTTTTTTTACTGCAGAGAGTTGACAAAATATTGATGGAATTAAAGATATTATACTGAGTGATAACGGCTAGTTGATATATCTTCCATTATAAATAAGATTTTCTGGATACAGAGAGAATACACAAAAAAACACCTAATTTGAGAGAAAATTTATTGAGGAAAAATCACAACTCTATTGTTTTCATATCAAATAAAGTTTTTAACTCTCAAAAGTTAGTTCCTCATTTATCAAATTTATCAAATTATACTCCGCAAATTTTCTACATCTCTCTTTCTCTTATATAAATCAAAAAAGGTAGGGAAGGGTGTGAAAAATGGAAAGGAAGCAACAGTAAATGGGACTACACAGCAACCAGCCATGTATGATATGTGTGGGGTAAAGGAAAATTATGAATACTCATTCACATAAATCCAAAGTTGTGAAATTCAATGGGCCTAACACATTAAAATTGGTGAAAATTGCTCTTATTTTTTTTTTTTTTTTTGAAAACTCTTAAAAATCTTTTCCTTTTATTAGATTCATACTTATACTAAATAAAGAGAAATCGTTTTTTAAACCCAAATGAAGACAGATTCAAATCCTTACTCTTTTCACCAATGGTAAGATTACACCATTATTTATAGATTTAATGGTCATATTTATTCTCTTTTAAATTTTTATTTGTCTTTATTTAATCTTTTCTTTTAAATTTAAATTTATTTATTAGAGAGATATATATCAAATTAAGTTTTATACCATTTTTTTTTACTCAAATTTGAGTAAAGGTTTGGTCTACATTAGAGATCGTCTAAGTATAATATAGAGATCTTTTTTGTTAATAGATTAAGGTGCAATCTTTTTAAGTTATTAAAGACACATGTTATGTACTTTTTTTTTATAAGTAAGGCCAATAGTCTATTTTCTTTTTCTTTTTTAATTTTTTAATTAGGTCCTTTGATGTATCATCCCCTCTCTCTCAAGCAAAGAAGCCCCGGCGAATCCAGGAATGATTTTTTCTAGTAGCCTTAACATTAGGCATGACAGTGGACTAAGTACAAATGGGTATTCATCTAAACCTGTCTTATTTGGATCG